>OY796886.1:34752680-35352680 GCA_963680785.1 Diplosoma virens | reverse complement strand
TTTACGATCGCGACTTCAGAAAACATTCAAAAACTTCAAACTTTAAAATCTCAAAACCGATATTTTTTGACTTTTGTTATCAGTTCTTCGGTTGGAAAACTGCTACTAAAACTATTTTGCGATTAATCAAAACTGGTCCGATTAGTTGCAAAAAGTGATATCTAATTTTTACTATTTCATTTTTAAGTAAATTAAAATTTTTTAAATTTGAAAATGTTTTTAATACAAAATCAGCCTAATATGCCTTTAATTTTTATCATAACTACTTGGCTCTAAGTTTTTAAAGATAAAAAATCCAGACTATCTATCTGTTTGTGATCTCGAATTCGATTCTGTTTTTCATTCTCTGATACTTCAATCGATTTATATTCTTAAGCAATGGTAGCAAATCAGGTTACATTGATTGACAATGGGATAAAAGAAGTAACAAAAGCTAGGAACCAAAGTTATACCGTTGAAGCACTTTTCATCTTATTTCAGCAAGTAGAGTGCTTTGAAAAACAAACTTTTATTTCGTATAATACGTTTGATCCTAAAAAAATGCAATAAAAGGGTTTTGAAACAAAATCTACATCATTTACTTAAATTGTTGATCTGTATCACCACTTCTAGCATCTGATGTAAACTGTGTGACAGTCTTGGGTAAAAAACGTATTAAAGCTTTGGGTTCTATTTTAATCTTATACAAACGGAAAACGCATACAAAATAAAAACAATTTATATTTAAAACAGATAAACGTTTTATTGAAGTTTAAAATTCAGTAAGGTTATAAACGTTCTTCGACGGTGCGGCCAAGTGAAGCAAACGCCTTTTTGATGGCATCGCAATAAATGTGCTTTTTAATCCCTATATTTGTCATGCTGTTTTCCAGTCCTTGGAAAAGAACTTTATAGGACTTTTTGCTGCTCACCTTTAATAACAAGTACTTATGTAAAAAAGAAAAGTAAATCAAAGATCAAATCTCAAATTGACAGCAGCATTTCAGCGTTTATGAAAACAATGGTCAAGGTAATGGCTTGACTGTCGCTGAAAGTTAAACGCCTCCATCCTTATACTCCTTGTCAGGAGGATAAATAGTTAATGTGACGATGATGATGAGATATATGTTATGTTTGTTTTATTTATTAATTAATAGAACAACTTTTACTCACTAAGTTTTATTGTAAATATTCAAGTTGGCTTTCATTAGATTTCGGGCAAGGTCAGCATTTGTTTTACCAAACATCGCCGCTTTCGTACTGCCAAATCCAGTGACAACAACTGGAGTAGGAAGGTTTATTCTGTATAGAATTTCGGCTAAAAATAATATAATCGATTAAACGTGTTATGTTTATTACCTGAAAGATCTTTGGTGTTAACTGTTTTTTTATTGTTGTAATAGCCTATATCAGTGATTCTCAACCTGTGTGCCGAGTGAATGCCGATTTGTGCCGATTAAAGAAATTTCGAGTGCGCCGCGAACCTTTTCAAAAAGCATTAGCCCATAGCTCCGCAACCTATTTTTTTAGTGGACAATACTTTATAGAAACGAAAATCAAAAAATCCAAGACAGATTCAAAGTAAAAACTTTTTTTACAGAACACTATTTTTTAGGGACGAAAATCAATATCTGCACTCTTGTCGAAATGTGCCGCGAATTTTGAAAATGTTCCAAAGTGTGCCGCAGGCGCGAAAAAGTTGAGAAGCACTGCTTATATGAATTGATGGAAGTAATTAAAGCTATAACACATAAATGGTAAAAAGGTAAAGTAATTAAATGCAGGTTTGTTTGAACCGGTGCAAATCGTTTGATTACCACCTACTACCCTAAGCTCTACGAATAATTCTACTGTTCTAAACCTTATATCTAACTCATACTTTTGACGCAGTTACAAAAGCCCAAGCTTTATGGGTTCATTAGTTAAAAACCTAAACCTAAACCTATGTTGGAGAAAAAAAATGCGCTTTAAATTACGTCAAGCGTTTATAAAAAAAACTCTTGAAACTAAAAATCCAAATTATGGCTACTAAAGGGTACAATAAAATGTAGGCGAATTATACAATATAGAATTTTCCTTTTTTTATTACAATCTTTTATACCTGCTTTATCATTACATTTGGACAAAATCCCTCATAATTTTAAGTAAGATTCTCAACATGATCAAAACAATAAGTTTCTGGTAGTCGCACGCCTTTACTGCACTTGTTTTGGCAATAATACTAAAACTCTAATAAATAATAAAAAATAGTTCGGAAAACATTTTCTTAGGCTTTCTACTTACATGACCAAACCATCTAAGCGGAGAGCTTTCAATTTAAAGATGTCAGTGACTCGATATTTAAAAATTTTTTTAATTTCTGAGATACAAATTTGGTCATGTAAAAAAACGTCCAAAAAAACTTCATTTAATGCTTATACTTGTAGTCGTGCTCCTTCGGTCCTTATTCTAGGGATGGGCAAACTTTTTAGCTCGAGGGCTGCATTTAGAAATTGAATTTGTTTTCAAGGCCGCACTAATTACATGATCTATAAAAAAGAGGTCTTTACTTGGATCTGTCTCGGATTTCTTGTTTTTTATCGCTAAAAAGTAGTATTCTCTAAAAAAAAGATATTTCTTAATTTTTGTATCTAAAAATTATGATCGCTAAAAGCAATGACCAAGAATTTGGTTGAAAACAAAAAATAAATTAGTTATTTTTTAAATTATTTATTTGAAGTCTTTACAAGCCGCATGGAAAGTCGTTGCGGGCCGTATTTTGCCCCCCCTGCCCTAAACAAATGATCGGTTATAAAACTCAGGATACATATATTTTAAAGTATGTGCAGTTTTGCTTTTTTGTTTCGTGACAACTAACGGTGCAGAGCTCGCATTTTGTTATTTCGAATTCTAGTTCTTTCCTCTTCGTTCAGTAACTCGTGAATGTGATTCCAAGATACTTAGAACGTCTGTTTCAATAAAACTGCGGGCGTCGCGAAAGGTTCTGTTTACTACAAAGTTAATGTGCCCCAATTGCAACATACTTGCCACCCCTTTTTTAACCAGGAAACTTTTTTTAATTTAAAAGTTTCAACATTTGAGGTAAGAATTGCTTTTCATCAACAACATTTACAAATTTTTAGGGCCTTTGATAGAAGTGGCTATTTCCTGCTGTAAAAACTTTCTTCTTTCCAACTTATTGTTTGCTGCGCACTATGAGAACACACCTCTACGATCCTCAAAACATTTTTTTAGACCATAAAAGATATTGTACTTATCATTGATGATGTTCCAACAGAATCTTTAACAAAAGTTGCGGTATGTGTTCTTTCACCACGTATGCTGCCTATGGATTTTTAAATCATCGTTTCTTATCTCGCTATTGCAAATCAGGTAAAGACTTATTTTTCAGCATAGCCTATCTTTCTTCGCAGGACTAACTTTTTTAACATTTTGTTTCAACCAAGATGATATTTTCTCTTTGTACGCCGCTATTTTAAGTTGCTTTTGGCCCAACATTCAACAACTAATGAAATAATTCTTCTCTAACAAAAAATAGTTTATCTAAACATTCCAGAAACATTGGAAATTATTTGAATTTGACGGAGATTTTGGAAGAAATCTTTATTTTTCAAGTTCTCTCATTTAATTGTACTGTATACTTTATTTAACCACCATGATTTTCTATGTTGATCACGATTTCAAAAATCTCAAATGCTGATCAGTTGAAAACAAATTCTAAACACCGTTTGACATGACGATTGTCAAGCACATAGTTTCTCAAACTGTGTTGGCCTCGGTGCCAACGTAAATTGACTTGTTCAACTTTGTCAAAAATTATGTTTTCAAAATCGAAAATTATCTTCTTATTATAAGACTCGTCAAATTGATGTTTCTGAAGGCACTTCGATAGTGTCAGAAATTATATGGTGCTGAGTTTGCTGCCAACACCGAAACTAAATTGTTCTCTCGATCAGAAAAGCTACAAGTATATTCTACGTCTGCTAAGGAGAGATCGTTAAATGATTCTCTCCAATCCCAGCTCCTTTCCATAATTTATCAAATCAGAATTAAATGAAATATAATCTTTATTCAAATGATATCAGTCAAATTACAGGGGCACAGAGCGTAGAATTTTAGACGGAAATTTTTTCCAGTTTAATAAGAATTCAAATCTATAATACCGACTGCACTTGATTAACAAATAAAGACTTTATCGAGCAATTAAAACAAGCTAGAATGCCCACTACAAAATAACAGCGCAGAACAGCTCTTCGAACGATTTGCTCTGACTGAGTTTTTCTTCTCTTATAAAGTTATTGGAGCAGGAGCTTAAGTAGCGGACATCACAATTAAGCACGTGGCGATTAACAATAGAGGATTTGACTATCAGTGACGTTGATGCAATTCGCAATTCTCGGAAAAAACAATGCTGTTCCAATTAGTTTGCAAAGCGCCACAAAAATGTAAAGCGAACACAATGGGACTTCAACCAAAATAGCACAATTCTAATCAAAATTTAATGGTATGGGCCTGAACAAAAAAATAATGGCTCTATCAAAAACAATAACCAAATTACGAAATTAGAATTTCACAAAAGGGCCAATTGTGAAATAACCAAACTGTGTGCCACGGCACACTACAGTTCCCGGAGAGATTTCCAAGTGTGCCGCAAAATTAAAAAAAAGAACATTTGCCAGTGCTCCGCAACGGCAATGTAAACATACTCTATAAGAGAAGAAATTTATGGTTTTTGAAACAGCGACCAAAACGCTCTAGAATTTCCATGTAATTCCCATTACCAGAAAACAATCCTGGAAAACAACTGATTTTGGTGATCAGTTGTTTTCCAGGATCGCTTCGTACACCAGGCATGTCAAACGCGCGGCCGTTAAGTCTTTTCAAAAATGTTTTAAGTTAATTCAAAACTAAACTTAAATAATTAAAATGAAAAGATTTATTAGCAAGAGCTGATTTTCTAGCCAAAATCAATCAATTAAATAAATCTTTTTATAAATAAATCTCCTTATTTTTTTGTCTTCACCTTGATTTCAACATAAATTTTAAAGAATAACCGACTTCATCTAAACAATTCAAGTGAAAAACTTTTTATGTTGGTCTTCACTTTTTTTTGTAACCGGATTGCGGTCGCGGCAAATTTTCAGGCTAAAGTTTTGCGATGCAGCCCGCATGCTTGTCATGAGTTTGACATGCTTGTCGCACACGATATGCGAAACTTGGATAATTCACACGGTAAATAAACCATTCAAAATTTAGTGAAAACAAATAAGAAAGGTCTTTACTTTATTTATAGAAAGTTACACAGAAATTCTAGGTTTTTATGTAATACGCTATATTGCCCCAGGTAAAGGAAAGCGTCGGAAACTTAGTTAAGACCCAAAAAAAATCTGCACTTTGGTCTAAAAGTGCCGCAAAATTTGGAAAGGTAGCAAAGTGTGCCGCGGTCGCGAAAAGTTTGAGAACAACTACGCAACGCAATGCAAGTAAATACATAAAAGGTTTTTGTCCATCTTTGCTCAGAAATATGTATATTTTTGAACACCATCTTTCTAGGAAAAGGTCCTTATTATACTAAACCAGTTATTGCAACAAAGTTGTAATAATAGCAACTTTTCGTCAGACTCTATGACTTTTATTTCTCAAAAAATCATTTCAGGATTCCTTCTACATCTTAAAAATTATGCTGTAATTTCCCATTAGTCTTCATGAATTCGATTTAATAAGTGCTACTCGCTGAAAGCTGTACATTCAGTTGGGGTTTCTTGCAAACAAGCACAATTTATTTCAACCACTAAGATCTGGTACTGATTTGTAATTTTACTGATAATCATTTGTAACTCGAGGTTGTATGAATGAATGTAATGTTGGCTTTCATCATATAATTGAACTTTTTTATCAAATTTTTTTCCCAATTGTTTGCCGACCAAATCTAACTGACACAATCTACACGAGTTTAAAGTTTTCTATCTTGTAAGGCTGAGTTCTGTTTGTCTAATTCTAATGGCACATACCTTCCTGTCATTTTTAATCCTTACAAAATAATTAGCTAGCCTGTAAAAGGAACCAGGACAGGTTATTTAAAGATGAAAAATTTTTTACCTTAATAAAAAAATAGTTTATGATTTAAGAATTATAATTGTCAGAAACTTTACTTGGGAATCCAAAAAGACCAGTTGAACTAGATAACCCGAATATCTACGTTGAAGTAAAGCTGTGTCTATTTTTTATTTATTCCGGCCCAAGAAATTTGCGTCGAGACTGAAGTTTTTAATACAGTTAGTTCCGGCTAAGTTCAAAATTAATTTTTTAGAAAACTTCTCTCTGCAGACAAATAGAAAATGTACAAAATTCACAAAACTTGAATAATTCACAAAAACTTGGCTTCCACGCTTCACTAAACTTCAAAACGATTCCAGCGTCACAACTTAATAGTTCTTCCGATACACAAAATAATTCTCTTTCTCTATAAAATTAATCTCCAAAAACACTAACGCGAACGATTCCAACACTTGTCACTCAACTCAACTAAAAATTCGACTGGACCGTGGAATTTTAATTGGAATTTCAACTGAAATCTAAGCTGGAATAAAATGCAAACAAAAGTCACGCTTATATAAGAACATCACGTGATGCCAAATTTTCCCGAATATGATTTAATTTACGTGAAGGTTGAAATTAAGAATTAGCAAAGAGTTTATCTTCGGTCACCCTTCGCATTTAACGAAAATAGCCAATGAGCGAATTTCGACGCAACCGGATTATGTAATTAGAAGCCTGATAAGTGATATCAGAACCATGGACTTCTAAATAGTGGTATCTGGACTGGAAACAAAGCGAAAATCAAAGCTATTGCCGATCAATATGAGATCGAGAGAAGAGAAAACGCCATCGTGACAGCCGTGGACAAACAAAGCACAATAAAAATATTAACAATTTAAAAAGCAACTGCAGCAGTCAAGTCATTTAAATGTATGGAGTGTTGCAGCAGAGACAAATAATTGAGTGAATGAAACGCTGTTAAAAGTAAACTTGAATTTTTATAAAAATACTAGGAAATCAAGTAAAAAATTATTCCATTTGTACAGTATTCCAGTAACCAGTAAAGTATATTACAGCGGCATTACTACTAGTTATTCAAAACTAGAGAATAGGTAGATTATACTGTATAATGTAAGAGTTTTTTTTCATTGCTATCACGTTAACGCAGAGTTTGTTTAATGTAAAAACTGTGTCAAATATGCTTATTTGATAATTTAACTCATATTTTTGTTAAAATTTTCATTAGTTCATCATTAATATCATTACTAGTTGTTAGCGTTAATCTGGTTTTTTAACTTTATTTTAATTTTTTTATTGTTGCTATTGGTTTTAAAATAGGCATATTCATACACCATGGTTAACAAATGTGCAGCCATTATATTGTATGAATATTAATCTTTTCTTTGAGAAAGTGAAGTGAAAGTTACATCCAGTAAATTATTTTACGGCCTTGCGTTGTGAGATCACTTTTAACAGCTTTCAACTTCGGCAACAACCATGTAGCACTTGTACTTATATGTTACGTTATAAATGCAGATGCCTGATTTGACGAAAGAAAACTTCCTTGCCGGTAGCGTATTTAGGGGGGGGGTGGCATTGTACTATGGAGATCCTTGGAAATCACTTATACGAGAAATCAGAGACAAATTCAAAATGAAGATCTTTCTTTTAGAGATCACTATGTATTTAAAAAGAAAAATTGACAAAACCGAGACAGAATCAAAATGCAGACCTTTTTTTACCCCTTACAAAAATTAGCACAATCCAGAGCATAAAGAAGGAATGACGGACAAATCCAAATCGTTATATGTCAATCTGCAGTTTAACACTACACCAACAGAAAATGATTCAGCGGAGATATACTATGTCCCAGGTTACTGTTGTAAATCGTTGGTGATGTGACCAATGTAAACAAGCTAGTGTGGCTAATATTAATTTTTCATCAAAGTTTTTGATCGCAAAAAACGCAAGCGAATTTTTTAAACTATTAATCGTGGAGGTTTATGGAAACCAACACCAGAATTATTTAACGTTGAGTGTATTTGCTGGACGATATTTGCGGAGCTTTGTCAGGAACAGATACGGCAAACTTTTTTAAGTGGACTAAATCAAAAAAAAACTTTTTGATAAAATTATCTCCATAGCATTTCAGAATAATCGAGAGAGGAAAGGAAACACTATGGACTTCTAAATAGTAGTATCTGGACTAAAAACAGACTTTTCGCAGCGATCAACATAAGCTGGCGAATAAAACCAAATCTTCCATTAATGGTTTCTGGTTGAATTTTGCCCAAAAGCATATAATCCGCAAGAGTTGAACAAGTACTTGGCCAGCCCGGCCATTGCTTGACATGTTTTCTCCAATGCCAGGAACAGTGTTGTACCAAGGATTTTTGAAAGCGGGGGGAGTCAAACAATCACAATCAATTAACATTAGTGAAAAAATTTTTTAAGGGGTAAAAAAAGGTCTGCATTTTGATTCTGTCTCGGTTTTGTCAATTTTTCTTTTTAAATACATAGTGATCTCTAAAAGAAAGATCTTCATTTTGAATTTGTCTCTGATTTCTCGTATAAGTGATTTCCAAGGATCTCCATAGTACAATGCCACCCCCCCCCTAAATACGCTACCGGCAAGGAAGTTTTCTTTCGTCAAATCAGGCATCTGCATTTATAACGTAACATATAAGTACAAGTGCTACATGGTTGTTGCCGAAGTTGAAAGCTGTTAAAAGTGATCTCACAACGCAAGGCCGTAAAATAATTTATTGGATGTAACTTTCACTTCACTTTCTCAAAGAAAAGATTAATATTCATACAATATAATGGCTGCACATTTGTTAACCATGGTGTATGAATATGCCTATTTTAAAACCAATAGCAACAATAAAAAAATTAAAATAAAGTTAAAAAACCAGATTAACGCTAACAACTAGTAATGATATTAATGATGAACTAATGAAAATTTTAACAAAAATATGAGTTAAATTATCAAATAAGCATATTTGACACAGTTTTTACATTAAACAAACTCTGCGTTAACGTGATAGCAATGAAAAAAAACTCTTACATTATACAGTATAATCTACCTATTCTCTAGTTTTGAATAACTAGTAGTAATGCCGCTGTAATATACTTTACTGGTTACTGGAATACTGTACAAATGGAATAATTTTTTACTTGATTTCCTAGTATTTTTATAAAAATTCAAGTTTACTTTTAACAGCGTTTCATTCACTCAGTTATTTGTCTCTGCTGCAACACTCCATACATTTAAATGACTTGACTGCTGCAGTTGCTTTTTAAATTGTTAATATTTTTATTGTGCTTTGTTTGTCCACGGCTGTCACGATGGCGTTTTCTCTTCTCTCGATCTCATATTGATCGGCAATAGCTTTGATTTTCGCTTTGTTTCCAGTCCAGATACCACTATTTAGAAGTCCATGGAAACACCCAGGCGCTACACTCATGTGCTCTTAATCTGATTGACACGTGCGTATGAGTACAATTGATATAACAAACAATTCAAGCAATCACAAAAACAGCTTACAAATAAGTTAAGATATTAATAAATTAAATTAAGGTGGGGGAGTCTACCGAATATGCAATTATTACTTGGCCATGAAGATTTACGTCATAATAAAAATTAAAACTACTAAAGAAACAGAAAATTAACATTAGATTCGTGAAGTTTAAGATCAAACGGCGAATGAAAAGTGGCAATAATAAATTAAGGAATTATAGAGCACGCAAGTTAATTAATATCCATTAATTTTAGAAAAAGTTTTGAAAACAATTAAATTCTTCCCATTTTTTTTGTTTGGTTTCGATTTATCAATTCAATCGAACAGGTCATCAAAACAACTTTACATTTTTGTCCTTGAAATAGTTACGTAAACGGTAGTTTTGTTTGAAAATAAGTTTATAGCGGTTTTTAATTTAAATAGAATACAAAAAAGTATCAAAAGCAATCAGCTGACAACCAAATTAGATCTTTATTTTCTCACTATTTAGGTGATAAACCGATTTTTTTTAAAATAAATTTTTTGCAAATAAGAATAAAGAATTCTAGTTTTGTATTTTGCATTTCTTACTTTCTCGTCGACATTGCTTTTCTTCAGTGTCTTCACCAATTAGTTTTCCAATAATTTTTAATCTTTCTGTAAGGCAGTTGGTCTTTGTGCAAAGCAAGCGAACAGGTTGGATGTATTCAGTAAAATTCACCGAACCGAAATTGCTAGAAATGCCCGACTTAAGCATGTTCTTATAATACGTTATTTTGTATTGGTAACCAATTGCAATCTAAAACAGAAAGTGATCTTGTTTTAACGTCTTGACCAGTCTTATTTGGGTTATCATTGTTAACTATAACCCCAAAAGTCTGCTTTATTCTTGTATTGACTAAATCTGAACGAATCTTGCCAAAGGCTTGTCATTTATGTGACGATAGTAAATACGCATGGCTCTTTTGTCAATACACAATGTCGCAGGGATGAGCACTGCGATTCCCAACACAGATGAGCGCAAGAAATGCAAATAATAGAAGTTTTGTTTTCCGTTTTTATCATTACAGTTAAATTCAGTTACTTTGTACCATTGTACAAATTGATATTGCATTTGCTGTATTTACAATAAAATCATTCATAAACGCTGAAATTATTGCTGCTTAAGAACAATAATTACACTATGTAACACAATTTTTGTTTGGCTATTTTTTTTAATGCCCCTTTATGTATTTTTGGATGCTGAATTCAAAAATCCAGGTAGTTTTTTGGTAGCATCATTACTTTTTGAGATATTCAAACTTTTTGTTTAATCCGACCTAGTTGTAGATAGCGAATTGTGTTCGATTCTTGCAGTAAATTATATTTGCATATCAGGGTTCTGCTCAGTTTATTAAATACAAAAATTAGCTTTAAAACGTTTATAAAAAAGAAGGTTTAAATAAACAAAAATTTTTTTTTAAATAGCAAGAGTCACTCAAAAATGCACTGTTGAGCGAGCTTTTTTTTCATGACCGCTCTTATTTTGCCTTACCAAAGACCAATCTAGTCTCCCATCATTGCACTGTTCCAGCGGCTTTTATAACGTTTTTCCATGGGCTCAATATTTTGTTGAAATCTCTCACCATGCTCCTTACTAAAGTTACCAAGATTTTCTTGAAAAAAGTCCAGATGAGAGCATAAGAAGTGTTGTTTTACAGACATGCGACAACCCATGTTTTGGTGACTTTTGATAAGTTTTTTCACTAACTCTGTAATTTTGGTTCCTTTTATTTGCCAAAAATCCATTAACCACACCTCGAAATGCTTGCCATGCTTCCTTTCTGTTTCATTCATTTTTGCTTCCAAGCTTTCAGACTTTAACATTGTGCTTATCTGGGGACCAACAAATATTCTTTCCTTTATTTTAGCATTTGATAGTTTGGGAAACATTGAATGGGTTTCTCGAAAAACTTTTCCTTCAAAATCCAAAGCTTTAACAAACTGTTTTATTAGACCTAATTTGATATGAAGATATGACAGTAAAATTTTTTCCGGCATATAAGAGGCTCCCTGATGACATTGTACATTCCTGGTATTAGTTCTTCCCGTGTCGGTCAATGCATTTTCTCAAATTGCTCACCGTCAGCTCTACTATTCCATAAGCACAAAAACCAAGAGTATTTTGTGTATCCACTCTGCAGAGCCAGCAAAACTCCTAGCATTTTAAAGTCACCACAAACATACCACTTAAACTGAGCATAATTGATTTTAATAAGCAGTTGCTTGACATTTTCATAGTCTTCTTTCATCTGTAATAAATATCTATTGCCATTGTGAAGTAACACTGCTTTAAGACTTTTAATAGAACTGTCAATGAAAAGCCGCCACTGAGTAGGATCATGATCTATTCTAACAGCGCTAAACAAGCCTTCCACATCTTTGCAATAGCAAAGGTCTTTAATAACATCAAAATAGACAAAAAACTCCAAGTGCCTATTTTTGCTCAGAACAAATAAATTAGTGTTAGTGATCCACAAAAAAAACTCACATTTGATGGTGGGTTTGGAACCGGTAAGGTTTTACTGTGAGGAGAAGGTGCAATCGATGAGGATATACTTGGATATGTCATAGCTCTTCTTCCGCTGACCTTGCGATACTTTGAAATGTTTATCATGCAAAAATAGTATTCATCATGATGATTTTGGGGCTCTTTCTAAACTCTGGGAACTGCAAATGACATAACTTTTCCAGAACCCCTCAACCATCCTTCAAGATCAGATCTACAGCTGCCACAGATTATATGTGGTGCCCAGGGCTTATTCTGATTACCAATGTCCATCCACAAATATAGTCTATAAGCTGTCCAATATTTTGTTCCTTTCACAATTTTGTATGTTGTCTGTTACCGCTGATGTAGAATCCATATACATAACAAAAGCAATTCGATAAATTTTTGCACTCTCTACTAGACATTTTGATTTTCACTATTTAAAAGATGAATTCAATCTAAGATTAACATAAGACTTAACTCTACAAAATGTAATCATAGGGGATACTGAGTAGGCTGTTGGGATTCAAGGCTGGTTGTTAGGTTCTGACTACAACGCGGTACTTTTCTCTGCATACACTGAATAATGTAAACATGACTTTCTAATTAACTATTCAGAATTTAACAGGCAGAGATAAAACGAAAACTGAGGACCTGACAGGTAATGAACGTACTTTTGACAGTAAGATTTTGCGCTCCCATATGCCCGTTCACTCCCTCAGTTAAATAAAACACCGATTTACAACAAGATAATGCTGATAGAGACAGATCACAGCAATCATAACCGCATCATACATATACAGTTAACGGAAAATCACAAAAAAACGGAAATTATCGTATCTTAAAAAAGATCGATGATAGAAAAAAACTGATAGCATTTTTGAAATTAGCGCTTGAAAATCACATAGACACATCTAAAAAATTTAGCCAAACAAACTTTTTGTAAAATTTTGTTACGTAGTGTTATTGTTACTTGAGAACAATAATTATAGACAAGCAGAGTGATTCGGAAAAATTCTTAATGACTTTGACATCACGTTTAAATTTTTATATTTTCAAGTTTTTAAATAAACGCTTTTCTTTTCTGTTCTTTCGATTTCTAGTAGATATAATTGTCTGTACAGATATAACTTTGATAAACATTTAAAAACATTCGCGAAACAATTTTGTCCGAATTTATATGACAATTACCCCAATCATGATTTTTATCATTACGAACATAAATTTGAGTAGACGTTTTTTGGTCTTTATTTGTTTTTAAACTATAAATCGATGCAGAAACCAAATTTTTAAGATGCAAATACTTTGGCTGTGCATAAAAACATGTTGAAGACTAAAAAAAGGTCCTTACAACATATCTTTGCTTTGGGGGAAATTACCCACACGTTTTTTTAAACTGAATCATTTTTTCAAACAGGATTTAATAATTCTGTCCATAAATATACATTATACAACTTTCTTCTGACCAATAAATGCCTAGTCAGTGCCCGAAATAATCTGATTTTGCCCAAATTTTTGGTTTCTTGGGGAAAAATTGCCCCTGACCCTCATTTCATATAGTTATGTTCTGACTGCCATATCAAAGATTTTACCTTCACACAACACCAAAACGATTATACCACAAAAGAGCTAGTTACAAAACAGCTAGCCACAAAAGAGTTGGTATAAAAGAGCTAGCCACAAAAGAGCTAATACCAAAAAAGAGCTAGGGCTACAAAATAGTTACACATAAAAGCTAGAACCAAAAAAGAGTTAGTTCAATAAAATACCTGGCTAAAAAAGAGTTAAAAGAGCTACAATAATTATCTTTAAATTTTTAGGGTTAGCACTAATCTTAACCCTAACCCTAAACCTAACCCTATTCTTCGTTTTAGTATTTCAGCTCTTTTTCATCCATCGCGGGAAGTCAACCGTAGATCAAGTTGTTCTGCTAACCCAGAACATCGAGGATTCTTTTGAGGCTAAAAAGAAAGCCGGTGCCGTATTTTTCGACCTGGCACCTACTTATGACACTGCTGGCACCGTGGCCTTACCTGCAAGCTGCTGAGACTTCTTCCGGATAAGCACATGGTCAGAATGATTATGGAGCTTGTCCAAAATTGAAGCTTCACCCTTACTACCGGTGACAGCAAGCAAAGCAAGCTACGCCGTCTTAAAAACGGCGTTCCTCAGGGATCGGTCTTGGCTCCCCTCCTATTTAACATCTATTCGTACGATCTTCCTTCCATGATTTCCAGAAAGTTTGCTTATGCTGATGACTTAGCATTGTTGCACTCTTCTGGAAACTGGAAGGACTTGTCTACACTATTCAGCGTATCTCCAGAGTTGGAAGTTGAAGCTCAGTTATACTAAGACGGTGACGGCGGTCTTTCACTTAAATAACCGAGAGGCCAAACGTGAGCTAAAGGTCTAAAACAATGATAGACGTTTACCATTCTATCCAACCCCTACTTATCTTGGGGTAAAACTAGACAGATCGCTCACGTTTCGTCACTATTTAGTGGCATTGCGCAAAAAACTATCCTCGTGCGTCACACTGCTGAGGCGACTCATGGGCTCGGGATGGGTTCCTGGTACTAAAACACTTCGCATAGCTACCTTGTCTCTAGTCTACTCAACAGCTGAGTACTGTGCGCCAGTCTGGTGTCGCAGTGCTCACACTCGTCTCATCGACAGTGTCTTGAATGACGCCTTGCGCATAATTACTGGATGCCTGCGTCCCACTCCAACGGACCACCTACCTGTATTCTCAGGCATCCAGCCAGCTGAGCTTCGCCGAATGGGAGCGACACTCTCCTTGGCTTACCGTGGATCTCTGGACCCCGATCATATCTTGTATGGTCTCTTAAGTGGGTCCTCAGATACTCGCCAAGTGAGACTAAGATCCAGACGCTTGTTTGTGCCAGCTGCGCGGAATCTTTTGGACAACCTTGCCAGACTTGGCATCCGCGCTTCTGAATGGACAAATCACAAATGGAAAACGGAGTACTGGGAAAATGCTTCCAAACTTCGTGCTTTTGTGCCCGAGACCGGTGCCGGGCCTGTTGGGATGGGCTTACTCCGAGCAGCTTGGGTAGAGCTCAATCGCTTGCGGACTGGTGTTGGGCGATTCCATTCGTCCATGCACAAATGGGGTCTCGCTCCTTCACCGAATTGCGAGTGTGGCGCCTTCGAGCAAACCGCAGACCATGTTCTAACAACGTTTCCTATACATCGGGCACCACATGGAGCACGAGGTCTGACGGTTTTAAATGACGAAACACAACGCTGGCTTAATAACACCACTGCCAGCATCTGATTCAGGCAGTGCAACAGTCTGGGGTAGTAAAAGGATAAACCCTCGGCCCCAGTCCTGTTTGTGTTTGACCTGGATTGGATACCCTTCAAACGACGAGAACGACGAGCTCTTTTTTGGCACTAGCTCTTTTATGTCTAGTCCTTTTATGGCTAACTATTTTGTGGCACTAACTATTTTGTGCTATCTCTTTTGTGGCTAGCTGCTTTGTAACTAGCTCTTTTAAATACCAACAGTGATACAAATGCTTTGAAGACCGAACACAGCAAACTCTCTTAACTAACACAAAACCTTTAATAAAACAAGCAAGTACTAATATATTAAGTTCAACTACTATAAAATTTTACAAAAAGTAAAAAATATCGAGTTTGGGACAGATGGCACTAGAGAGTACCACCTGTGGCATTGTGCATCACGCACGCCGAACCTGAGCTCACTGCCCGACCATGGTTTCGAGTTTTAAACTCTCATCAGGGACAGTCTGCTTACTCGGGTTTATTTGCAGAGCTGGTCATATAAGAAAAGGTAAATATAAATATAAGAAAAGGGTAAATATGGTTCACATACCATATTGACCATGGTATGTGAACCATGGTCGGGCAGTGAGCTCGGGTTCGGCGTGCGTGATGCACAATGCCGTTCCTACCAGTGCAGTCTTGCACTTGGTAGGAACCACAAATCTTATAAAAAGTAAAAAGCTTTTTTTGCTGGAACATATGTAGAAAATATTTTTATTTTTTAAAAAGTTTTTTTGCCCAAGCACACATTATTAAAAAAAAAAAAACTAAACTTACATTATTACATTAGATAAAAAGTGGAGTAAAAAAATTGTTTCTTAATTGATAATACCTTTTAGCGCTATCAATGTTCAAAATGAAATTAATCTGTAATTTATGCGCAAAAGCTGGTAAAAAGTTTTAAAAATAAAACAATACTATAGACAGTATAGAACAGTGGCTTTTAACCAGTGAAAAATTTCTCATAAGCCAGAAATTTTATCAATGCGGAAGAAAATTATTTATTTTCTTTGTTTTTATAGATTGTTGTAAAAGTTTATTTTAAGTTAAAAGCCGAAAACATTCGAAAAAAATAAATTGTTTTGTTAGTTTAGTATCGAAACAGTATGGTTTAAAAACATTTATTTCTTGCTGAAATTTTATTTAAGCTGAAATTTGTTAATTAAAGTATTATAAAAGTGAAGTCAAATTTTGATGAAGTTGATGTTATATTGCAACAAGTTATGTTAACGAGGAACGGAAAAAAAAGGCTTTAAATACACAATTGCGATAAACTTTTCCAAGCTCATTTTTTAGCAATTTTTTTTTTCCAAACACCGCGGTGGTGGAAAATATCTGGTGACTTACGCTGCGCGCTTTCTGCCATCACTTTATTTTTTCTGATGCGATATGATGTAAATAAGTAAAATCTTTTCAATTTTTACGATTATTATGTAAAATCATTACCCCACAGAGCTAATAAACACTATTGGCTAAATTGCGTTTTGTAAAAATTGTAAAAATATCAGGGAGGGAATTTAAAGTTGGTGATTAGTAAAGACGCGCTGGTATAGAGTGAAAAGATAAATAGACCTCCTCGTGAAAATCTTAAACGTAAAACAAAAAAACAAACATTACTGTTCCAAAATGTATTTTATTTCAAATTGCATATTGTGTCTAGAAGCAGTTTATCAAAACAACAATTACTGGCATAACTTTTTTAGTATATGGTTTGCGTATTTTTAAGATATAAAAAAGATTTTTTTTGTAACACTTGTAGCCATAATCTCTTTATCCATTCCATTTTTTTATTATTACCAAATTTAACTTGCTTTCTTGAGCTAATCAACTTTCCTTTTAGATTCTTGTTTATGATATGAGACCTAAATGCTGGGACATACAATATAAAGTTTTTTCATGCCCATATGCTAAAGTCAAGGTCGAGTTATACCACCCGTACCATAAAAAGTGCTTATAATTTCGAAATCACATGTTCGTGATTTATTTTTACCATGCAGTAAGCAATAACTGTTCTTTAGTGGTTTTTCTTGGCTGTTGTCAAAATATTTTTTTAAATAAAATCATTACCGGTATTACAATTGTTGCATTTTTAAAGTAAACAGCAACGCATATTATAAATGCTTTGTAAAAATCTTAAAATGGCTACTGCAAAGCTTAGATTGTTTGGACTGCGGGTGCTAATTCTATCAGCCAACCCAACACTTAAATCCATATGAATCATGGGCCTGAATCCATATGCCCAGAAGTTATAATCAATTTTGGAAATACAACTGTGTGGAATTTTAGCCTCACTTATAAGCTGCTGGAACTTCTGCTTGATGGACACATGGTACGAATAAAAATTGAACTTGTTTGAAACAAAAGTATTCCTCTTATTACTGATGATAGTAAATCAAGAAGGCTCGGCCGTCTGAAAACGGCGTCTTTCGGGAATCGGTCATAACTTTTCCTTTTGTTTAACAACTATAGTTCACGTACGATCAGCTTTGAAAAACTCCCGAAAGTTTGCCGATGCTGACGATTTGGCACTTTTTCTCTATCTCAGATAGTTTAAGGTTTTCAAGTGACTTCATTTAAGGCATGACTTTACTTTCAGCTAAATTTTTGACTAGGAGATTGAAGTTCAGTCATTCAAAGACAGTGAGGTTAGTCTTTCACTTTAAACATCTTAAGAAGAAATTTGCATAAAAAATCATAAAATATTTCTATTATTATTAGGCAGTTTGTGGGCTGAGAATGGGGTGCTAATGCCAATGCATTGCGTACAACTGCCTTATCTCGGTTTTACCTGACTGCGCACCAGTCTGGTGTCGCATCACAGCAATAATAAGGAGTGTCTTAAATGAGGCCTTGTGCATAATTACTAAACGGCTGCATCCTACTACAAAGAACCACTTAACAATACTTTCATGTACGAGTACTTTCATATTACAACAATACTCGTATCTTGGTAATCGTCGAGCTAGGTAGTCGGCAGCGTGGTCGAGTGGTTAAGTCGGCAGCGTGATCGAGTGGTTAAAGCGCCGGGCTCGTGACCAACACGGTCTCGGTTCAAAATTCATTCGCGCCACTCTGTTGTGTCCTTGGGAAAAAGTCTTTACGGTGCATTCCCCTGCTTGGTGGTCTTGGCAAGCAGTTTTAAATTACAGTCGTATTTCTATTAAATTGCAAGCGGACAGCAATATCTTGGCATCTCCGGAAGCAGGTCGGGGTAATTGCCTGCCCTATGTATTAGTGCCTCCGTCGCTTTCCTGCTAGTATAAATATAGAGATAAAATAAAATAAAAATATCTAACCAGCTGAACTTTGTCGACTAAAAGCCACATTTTCTTTTTTTTTTGAGAGAGCGTTGACATACCACATAAGCGCAAAAGATAGTAAGTGGAGGGGTTCAAATGATTATGGTTACTTATGGAGGTAGTGGAGAGAGGTAGCTGAAATAATTACACAATCAAATTTTAAACAAGTAACCGAAAATTTAATAACACAGTACTAAAAAGTGAGTTAGTGTTTAGCATTTATATTTTAGCCATGATAGTTTTATTTGACCCAAGTAAAAGATTAAAGTGAACTCGCTCTAAATGCTAGAAAAGAATATTATGACAAGTGTCAGGCTATTATGTTGCATGGCGTAAACTGCTTCAAAACATGAAAAGTTCTATTCTTTACTCCAAATGGCTGTTACTTTTATTTTCAGGCTGTAAATAGCAATATCATTGTTTAATTAAACCATTAATTTTATTAATACCAAACTGTTCGAATACAAGACCCCTTTTCATTGACATAATTATCTTTTTATCAACCGCGACGTAACCAGGCTTTTTTACATTTATATATATATATATATATATATAAACCACAAAAGAGATTTTATTAAAACCTCAACAGTCTGTTTCGCCTTTACGGCTCATCAGGAGGTGATTCTTATTCAAATAGAATATTCTATTTGAATAAGAATCACCTCCTGATGAGCCGTAAAGGCGAAACAGACTGTTGAGGTTTTAATAAAATCTCTTTTGTGGCTTTTGTAATTTAATTTAATGCTCTGAGTTTTCATTGAGCTCTTTACTGACAGTCTTGCCACTTTTATTATTATATATATATATATATATATATGTACAATTAGAGACAATAAAACTGACAAAAAAATGTTTAGAGCAACAATTTACTTTATCTTAGCTACACATTTTTTTAAAAGAACTCCAAAGTCTATTTTGTCTTGTTTAGCTCGTCAGGAGGTCATAAATCTATTATCAGTTTGTAGTCTTATAATCTAATTTTAAGCTTGTATTATAACGTGCTAAGTAGTGATTGCGTAATTGGTACCCCCCCCCCCCCCCCGCTTAGTTTATTTTATTTGCAAGTTGTTCTTATAAGAATTATAAATATTTTTTGTCCTTTTTAATTCAGCGTGCATGGCATGACTAGCAGCACATAGCAACGTGACCTTTGGACGTTCTAAGCATTTTTCTCTTTTTCTTTCTTTTTATTTTGAACGTTCAAGAAAGGCTGAATAAAATTTTACACTTGATTCGAGATTTCAACCCACGTAATTAGTTTTATTACCGTGTCTTTTGATTGGTTGTACTGCAATGGCATAAATTGCTTTGAGAGATTGTAAACTTAACGTAATATTTGATTAAAAATTAAGGCTCGAACTCGTAACTTCCGTTATTATAGCGTAACGCCGCCTGATCTTTTTAAATAGTGCGGTAATTTTGAGAAATTCTTGGGAATCGTTTTGTGTTTCTGTGCCTGTGTGGATACATTTAAGTTGTTCAAGGGTCTGGGTGTTGACCCCTTAAAGATTGATTCAATTGCCCAAGTGTTTGAAAATTGTTTCGAGTTATTGTACCTTATATGATTGTAGTTATTTAAGGTCAGTGTTGAGCCTTTGAAAATTACGTAATTCTATAGAGCAGGGATTCTCAACCAGGGATGCTCGTACCCCTTAGGGGTGCGATATTTGTTCCTAGGAGGTGTGTAATTGCTGAATTATCAAGGTTAGTTAGGTCTATGTCACTGAGACAACAGAAAAATTGTCACCAAGATACAATAAATATACAGTATAATGTATTACTGCAATTTCTTTTTTGCCAATGAAAATTAACATACGTTTTAGTACTGTGTTATTATATTTTCAGTTACTTACTTAAAATTTTAATAACAAAGGCTTAAGCTGTTTTTTCAGGTTAAATGGAATTGGAGTGTTTTTCACTATTTCACCAAAGCGCAATAGTCAGCTCAAGAAATTCTGTTCTGCTCAAATACCGAGAGTATGTGAGACACGCTGGAATTATATATCTAGAATAATCACTGCAGTGCGTAGCAACAGGGAGCAAATTTTAAAGTGCTTTACCAGTATTAAAAATGGAAAAGATTGGGATCAGAAGAGTTTTTGTGAATCGATTGGATTTACAAAAATTTTGGAATATAAAGAATTTATTTTCTTTGTAGAATTTTTTAATGATTTGTTCAAACATATTAGTGTACTTTTTAAAATCTTAGAATCTAAAAAATCAAACAGCATAACTTCTGAAGAAGCTCTTAAGTCTTTTGTCACAGTTGTTATTCGCTTGCGTGGAAATGTGGTCAAATATTTGAATAACAGCGAACAATCAGAAGCAATAACAGAATATATAACATCCCAGCAAGCAAAGAGGCTTAGAAGAGCTGCAACTCATGCATCTGTTTCTCATTTGCAATTGCAATCATGTGTAACGGAAGCATGTGATACAATCACAGAGGAAGTTAAAGAAAACTTCGGATATATTTTGTTCATTTTCCATAATGAATTCAGCTGAATTTGAGCTTTACAAAAACTCTTTTCCCGACAATTATGTTAAAGAAATTGCTTGGAATTACACAAGGCTCGAAAAAGAAAAACTAAAGTGTGAATTGTCCGTTTTGTATGCGAATGATAAATTTAGTGGATTTTCCAATATTAGCAAGCTATTAAAATTCATAAATGAAAATGGATTTGATGAAACATTTTCTGAAGTCTCTAAACTGCTTGAAATTGTTCTTGTGACACCAATTTCAATTGCTGACAGACAGAGAAGCTTCAGCACAATGAAGCGAATAAAAACGTTTTTTCGAAACACCATGTTGCAAGACAAACTGAACAGCCTCACTTGCCTGTCGATACACAAGGAGTATATTAGCAAAATCAGAAATTACAACAACAAAGTCATCAACATTTTCGCGCAGATAAAGGACCGAAGAGCTGACTACTTATACAAATAAGGGTTAGTGTTGAATATCGCCTTTTTTGTTAAAAATTTATTTACTCCGCCTTTAAATTTAGATAGTCTACGAATGGAACTTTTTGACATTTCAATAATTGTTTTTCTGGCCCCACCATTAATGAAAGCCACGAGCCGCCACTGGTCATCTGTCCTATGACTCGATATATTCCTAGCATCTGCATTGGCGTGCGTGATGCACAATGCCGCTTCTATCAATGCAGCAATGCATCTAGTGAAACCACACCCAAGTCTTAAATTTTTTTCTCTCTATACTGTATGACCAACTCTGAGACAAAACCTGAATAAGCTGACTATCCCTAATGAAAGTTTAAAACTCGAAACTATGGTCTCTGGTTCGGCTTGCGTAATGTACAATGATATAGATGGTAGCTTTTAGTTTCATCTGTCCTATAACTTGATATGTATTCATATCTTTAATTTTTATTTTGCAATATGACTGAAATTTAAAACAAAAAACAGTGCCTTAAGGTATCTTTTCACAAGGAGACAACAGAACCAAGCGAGTAAGCTTTAAACTGCAATCTTGTCAATTGCTTAATGCTCACACATGCAACTTAATATAATGTCGTAGAACAGCATTAACTACCATTAAAAACATCGTGATATACCGGAAGCCGCAATTTGAAATACCAAATTTTTTTATTAAAAATATGAAATTTGATAAAAACAGATCTATAGTTTCTCGAGTACCATATGCGGTGTCCAGGCTTCTTGATTGCCATGCATAAAGATTGCCGTGGTTCAATTCTACTGTGGCTAAAGGCAAAATTAAAGACAGCTGATTAGCTAAAAAATGTACAAATAACCAATTTTTACCAAAAATCGTGACACATTTACAATACTTGTGAATTTTGCTCACATCGCTGCAACGTCTCCATCCGGAGTCGAGACGCAGTGGTCCGAGACCGAGACCGAGACGAGACTTTGGGGTCACGAGACCGAGACAAAACCGAGACTTGAAAAACGTCTCTCGAGACATGTCTCGAGATATCCACCTCTGGTAGAGGACGTACTATTAAGTTTAATAGTAGCCATCAGGGTGCTAATTCATTTTTATAGCTTCTCAGTACAACATTGTTGAGTAATTATTTGCAGTTGTTGGCGCTGTAAATTTCATTGAAGTTTGGTGAAGCTTGAGAGCCAATTTCTACGAAAATTGTTTTAGTTCTTTTGATTTTTGTAAATATATTACTCACAGTTAGAAACCGTGGTTTCTTCTATCTGTAGAGAGAAGTTTCTAGCAAATCAATTCTTACTTAGCCAGAATCCACTGTTTTAAGGATTTCACTCTTTTGGCAAACTATTTCTAAAGTTTACGTAAATAAAAAAAGCACACCTTTTCTCATACGCAGATATTAAGGTTACCTAGTTCAATAGATTCAATAGATCCTTTTTGAGTTCTGAGTAAAGTTGTGAGATATCAGCATTTAAAATGAAAGTTATCTCCAGACAAGGTCTTTAAAGAGAAATAGACTGAAAAAATTTTTACGAAAAATGCGTGAGTACGATAAAATTTATTTACTGTATCTGTATTTAAAAAAGGAGAATGCATGTCGTGTGGTCACTTCTTTTTCTTCTTCTTTCGGCTTTTCCCTTTAATCAGGGGTTGCCACAGCATATGATGTTTCTCAAAAGCGTCCTGTTTTCAATGTCCTTTTCCCTCGCACCAACTTCCCCCATATCCTCCTTCACCACATCCAGAAATCTTCTCTTTGGCATCCCCCTTTTTCTCTATCCCGGTAACTCCATTTCCATCACCTCTTTTTCTACATATTCCCGGTCTCTCCTCATAACATGTCCATAACACCTCAGTCTGCCCTCCCTCAACTGCATTCCTAACCGTTCTACCTTAACTGTACAGTTGTTGTACTCATTTCTAATCTTATCTTTTCTCGTCACTCCCATACCAAACCTCAACATTTTTTTCTCTACAACTTTCATCTCTTCTACTTGTTTCTTTGTAACAGCCACCATCTCAAGTCCATATACCATTACAGGTCTCACAACTGAACTGTACACTTTTCCTTTTGCTCTAGCTGGTAACCTCCTGTCGCAGATTACTCCCAATACTTTTCTCCATCCGTTCCATCCTGCCTGCACTCTTCTGTGTACCTCCCTCTCAGAACTTCCACTTTCTTGCACTGTTCATCCCAAATACTTAAATTTTTTTACTCTTGGGATTTTTTTGTTCTCCATCTTCACTGTTTCTTTGTCATTTTCTTCATTTACGCACAAATATTTGGTCTTTGACCTAATTACTTTCATTCCACTTCTTTCCAATGCATACCTCCAGCATTCTAGTCTCCGCTCTACTTCTTCCCTGATCTCTTTGCAAATTACAATATCATCAGCAAAAGCATCGTCCACGGTGGTTCTCTCCTTACTTCGTCCGTTATCCTGTCCATAATCACAACAAATAGGAATGTACTTAACGCTTATCCCTGGTGCAATCCGACCTTGAACTTGAAACTTTTGTAATTCCTACTGCACATCTCACCACTGTTTTGCTTCCCTCGTAGATATCCTGTACAAGTTGCACATACTTTTCCGCCATACCTGATTTTCTATCGGGACCCTGTCGTAAGCTTTCTCTAGGTCGACGAATAAGCAATGTAGCTTTCTTTGCCTTCCATATACATTTCCATCAACATTCTTAAGGCAAACATAGCATCGGTAGTTCCCTTTCCCGGCATAAATCCATATTGCTGTTTACTGATCTCTACTTTATCTTTTAGCCTGGCTTCAATCATTTTTTCCCATTTCTTTATTGTATGGCTCATCAACTTTATACCTCTGTAGCTTCCACAGTACTGTGCGGTCCCCATTGTTCTTATATGTTGGGATAAGCACACTCCTTCTCCATTTTTCTGGCATCCGTTTACCCACTAATAGTTTGTTGAACAATTTGGTTAAAAACTCTATTCTTATCTCTCTATTCCTAGTTTATTCTTATTTTATTCCTATATCTCCCATGCACTTCCAAATTTCCACTGGCAACTCGTCTGGCCCAACCGCTTTACCTTTTTTTATCCTCCTCAGTGTCTTCTTCACTTCTTCTCTACTGAAACAATTTACCTCTTCGTTGACCACTTCTGCTTTCTCTGTCCTAGTCTCTCTGTCATTTTCCTTATTCATCAGTTTCTCAAAGTATTCCTTCCATCTTTTAAACCCTGCCTCCGAACTTACCACCACATTACTGCATCCATCCTTTATAACCTTCACATATGTACAGTACATCTTTACCCGCTCTGTCTCTCTGCCTAGCTTATCTGTACAACTACTTCTCACCTTCTTTTTTTCCAATCTAGCACACAAATTGTCATACGCACGTCCCTTCGCCATCGCAACTGCGTTCTTTGCCCTACTCTTCTTTTCTTACAATTTCTTACAAAACAATTTTTTTTTCTTTTCCTTACTCTTCTTTGCCTTACAATATGTCATGCGGTCGCTATTGCAATAAAAATATTTGGGCTGTTTTTTTGTTTTGGGAGGTTAACAAATGCTTACGTAATTTATTGGGAAAAGTTGTTTGTGCTTACGTTTGCTTGTACATGGTGAGGGGTTAAAAATTGTTTACATAATATGTGAGTGCACTCTAACCGTGTGGTACTTTGCACGCAAACCAAATTTTTTCTGTTAAGTAGGCCTTCAAGTTCCTGCAAGAGAGACTGAAATCCGAACGCCCTCCCATTTTTGCCAGTTGCATGGAAACTATTTAGCAAACTCGCGATGTTCAATAAAAAAATTGTAAATGGACAATGGAATACCTAGCTTGACAGTTTCGTTCATTTAGCATGAGCTTGCCCGGAACATTTTAAAGCAAAATTAATAGCTTGAAAACCCATATTTCTCTGTTCCAGTTGTCTATCCAAAAATAAAGTTTTACTTCTTTATCAAGCAAGAGCTTATTGAACAATTTAACTGTAAAAATTTTTGTTATTATTGAACATTTCTTTGTTATTTTAAATTAAGATTATATACATACGAAAACAATTTTAAAATGCTGTGAAGCCAATACCCCCATTATGTGTTTTGATGAACTGTCGTTCGATAAATTGGCATTTGATATACTGACGGTGAAGCCAGTTTACTCTTGGGATACCATATATTTGGTCCAACAGCATTGATCTAGATAAAGTTTTAGCCAAATTTTTCAGGTTTTAAGAATTTTTTTAAATAATATGACTTCGTGTTCTTCTATTTTATTGAAAGTCAGCAAATGATTTAGTTAAAGTTGTAAAAGATTGCATCTGCTTGATTTAAAGAACAAACGGCACATATCTTGTTTTCAGAAATAAGGTAACTTCCAAACAAACGGATTTGTTATCTTCTTCTTCTTTCGGCTTTTCCCTTCAATCAGGGTTAGCCACAGCGTATCATGTTTCTCCAAACCGTCCTGTTTTCAACGTCCTTCTCAATCGCACCAATTTCCTTCATATCTTCTTTCATTACATCTAAAAATCTTCTCTTTGGTCTCCCTCTTTTCCTCTTTCCCGGTAACTCAACTTTCTTCCTACATACTCCTGGTCTCTCCTCATAACATGTCCATACCACCTCAGCCTACCCTCCCTCATCTTTATTCCTAACCGTTCTGCCTTAACTGTACTACTGATGTACTCGTTTCTAATCTTGTCTTTTCTCGTCACTCCCATAGTAAACCTCAACATTTTTGTCTTCGGATTCGTTTTAATTCAGTTAAATATTTATTTAACTTATTATTTTTTTTAAACATATTGAAAAAAACAAACCTATATTTTGTTTTTTCCGGCTACTGATATTTGTAGTTGGTGTGCTTTATTATTTTTTTTTGTATGTGCGGCATTTTGGAATCTCATTACTCTGCAAGGTTATTTAATCCAACAAACAAATAAACACTGAAAACGAGTTTCATAAACTTACTGTATACAAAGAAAAAAGTGGTCTGCCAAAATCAAATGACGAGAATCAATGTAAAAGTAGTAAAAGTAGACTACAGTTTAGAAACATGCAATACTCACAAGAGCAATATCGTAGTCAAAGTCTTTAGAATTATTAACTTTAAAATTAGGATGTAGTAATATTTTGTTGGAACGAAACATTTTAATAGACGGGGGAACTGCATCAAAGAAACTTGGCTTTTGGTGCATACCTGAAATAAAATAAGTAATAAAATATTGTTTTTACAAAAGCGAAAAAGCAAAACAGTTCTTGTTTTCATTTTATCCTTGGGATAAGTTGTTTATTTTTTTGGCCTAAGGCTTCTTATAGTACTATTAGTAAGCAGTTCAATTACCTAGGTTAAATCAATGAAGTTTTAAAAATTTTAGTGCTAACATGGCAAAAATTAAGACTTTGCTAAGCATTAATAAACTTCCATCTAAGGCTTTAAAGTCTTCAGAATAACGTAACATTGCTAGAATAGCAAAATTCTTTGGAGATTGTCAAAGGCAGATCCACTTTGGTATAACTATCCTGTCCACCTCATCAACTTGAAGCTGATAAAAACCTCAAAACTTAAAAAAAATCTTGAACACGTGTAAAAAAACTGCTTAAATTCTTTCTATAAAAATTTTTAAAAAAGCTGATGTGATAAACTATGATCTGACGCAAACAAAAAAATAATTTGAAAGTCAAAATAGCCTAAACGTTCGATATAGCTAGCTTTTCGGGACAAGTTTAAACCGACACTTATTGCAAGCAGTCCTGCAGAAAACATACTAAAATGTTCCAGGAGTTCTGAAGAAGTTCAAAAGGAGGGAAGCCAAAAGATCGATCCATAAAAAACGGATGAGCCTGCTTCGCTTGCTGTCACCGGTTTAGCAAGAGTGAAACTTTTACTCGAGATAAGTTCTATAATCATTCGAAACACACATACATGCTTATCAGTCAGAAGGGTCAGCAGGTTGTATGTAGGGTCACCACACCAGACACTATTATTTGCAGTTATCAGATCCAAAAAACTGGTAGGCTTATTTTTAGTCTTCAAAGAATACAGAATACACGATGTTCTGTCTCAACAAACGAGTTATTCCACGGTTGTCGAAACATAGCCTGATCCCCTGGGAATAATGGCATGGACAATACCACTTAAGAAAGACCGTATAATTGACACATGGTAAGGATATAGGTCGATAATTATTTAGGTCTTCTAAAGGCAGAGATGGGAATTATTTTCAAATTAAGATCAGTTTTATTTTAAATATTTTGATCTTAATTTAAAATTATTATATGCAGTATGATCTTGATCTTGAAGTTATGAAGATCAGGACCTTTTTAGATTTTAAGATATGTTTTTTAACAAAAAATAATTTATTTTATTACTTGTTTTATAACAGCATCAAGATCTTTTTTGAAATAATTTTTTTATTATATGATGGCCGCAAAAAGAGTTTGAACTTGAGGTTCTTTTTTTTCGAGATGTCCAAGCGGAGCTTTCGTAAAAGATAAAGTTATTTTGAGTAATCTAAATATTTGTAAAGTGGCATATTTGAAATAAAATCCTTAATGGGCAATTCGATACAATGTTGCTGGGTTAATTTGATTGATTTTTGGATGATTGTGATATCGTTTTATTTTAGACGCAGCCCTATGATATAAACATGATAGTAATTTATTAGCATTAGGCAAATTTGTCTTTCTTTCAGTTTGTTTTTTGATTTTAGAAACAACCGAAACATAGATTTAATACATTAATTAGTTTTTGTGTAAGCTGAAAGATTTATGAATTTTCTCAGTTATGACACTGGTCAAACAACACTTTTTTTTATTCAAAGATATTTCATTGTTTCTAGAATATATTGTACTGTAAAGAGGTGCTATTCCGTAAATGACATTGTTTTATCAGATTGGCTCTAGTTTTTGAATTCGTTGCATTATCTTGATTTACACAGCAAGCATTTTAAGTACAACGATGCTAATATTTTACGGCTTTACAGTAATCGGGTATACTGCACGTTCTAACGGTGACAAATGCTGACAGTATTAGCCATTGTCATAACAAAATTTATTTATGTATGTTGCCACTCTTTGGTGAAACCTTTTCCCCTTGGTCTTTGCTTAAGTTTTCAAGGTTTTCTGAAAATCTATTGAAATAATTAAAGAAGGTATGAACTTTGATACTGATCTTGATTGCTAAATTTTTGTATTAAAAAAAAAGCCCCCAACTAACTCAATATAATTGCTTGTGTTAAAGTTCTTCATAAAATTCTTGACAACCAAAAAAAAAAAGACTTTCCGAGTGGATGACTCCCCATCCAACCAACAATGCTATGCAGAGCCCATGCGGGCCCTGCAAGGGTTGCTCGTATGGTACTCGTACCGATCTGGCCGCAGGCGCTGCAGTGGCCCCGCATATGTTTACCCGCACAAATTTCATGTGGTTCAAACTATTTATGCAAAATGTTCCTTTTTAAAAATAATCAAAAATGTTAGCTTATTAGCATGTTTTAATTTTTGATTACGGCTTAAAATTGAAAGCCAGATTAAATCCGTGCGGTTAGCCCATGTGGGGCCACTACAGCGCCTGCGGCCAAATCGGTACGGTTCCCGTACGGGCAGCCCCCGCAGGCCCCGCATGGGCCCTGCATAGCATTGTTGGCTGGGAGTCATGGACTCAATAAAATCTGGATTACTGATTAGTTTTCAGATCGGTAGACAATCAGATTTCCCTGCTGTAAGCTTTTGTAGTTTATTCCAGTGAAAAATCTACAAAAATGATTGAAACAACAATTGAAACATAAATTGGCAATGCCGTGACGAACCGCTTTTTTAAACCTATTTTGATGTGGAGTGAAAAAATAGTAACATTTTTTCATAGGACAAAAAGATAATTGGTAATATTGGCTTTACCAACTGACAAATCAATTCTTCTCCCAACTTCTTTTTCATACAATAGTCATCTTGAGCAGAACTATCCACCACATAGATAAAAACATAATGTTTAATATCACATTCCGTTACCCAAGTAAAAAATTAATTATAATAAAATTAATGCATATTGCCGTATTCTTTTTAGTTTTGCAAAAAAATTATTTTCTTTCAGCTAGGATGCAAGGATCTCTCAAATTTTTTTACAAAAGATTAAGATTCATACAAGATTGCTGAAGTCTTTTGCTTAAACTTCAATAACATATAATACTGCAAGAAGGCAAGCGAACTTCATAACAATAGGATAGGTATTTACAGTGCATTTTTGGCGTTTTTACTATTTAAACTTATCTATCAACAGCCATTTACGCAAAATAATTTTTTTCTGCGCTAAACTAAACTAAACAGAAACAGATTAATAAATAGTTTAATAAGTAATTGAGTTAAGATATGACACAATACTATAAAATGCTTTTTTCTGTTGGTACAATAAGACTTTGCAAACGCATGATTAAGCTACTCCCAAACTGTAGTCTACTAATTAGTAAAATGTAAATAAAGCTATCGCTATTCTCTTCGAAAGTACAGCCAATTCTATAAAAACGATGCCATTTTCAAATTTATGACCCCAATTTATCCTTAAAACGATAAAATATCTTTGGCCAAAGGAAAAAAGTTAACTTTTGTTCACATGCTTAATAAATCAAATTTAAGTTTTAACCTTATAAAGAGTTTATTAGTTGACATCTATAAAAAAGGTAAATATTGAATTTAAAAATATCTTGACAGAACAATATATTAGCAAAGTTGCTCATACATTAAAACTCTTGCAAACTTGTTTGAGAGACAAAACCTATTGCGTTACCTTAAAAAACAAATATCGGACTACAGACTTCTAATCCTACGTATACAATTGAATCGACTCAAATTCTGAAAAATAAAAGATTATTTTCTGTGCAGAGCTGGTAGAAATAGAAATTCCTTTAACAACAGATTGTAGAAAATTAAACTTCACCCGTTTTTTGCAATTAAGATCCATTTCTTTGATAACGCGCATCTAGGAGTCCAAATAATTGACTGTGCGGTATATGGTCTGACTTTTGAGAGCATAAGAAGAGACTAAGCTTTAGAAAGGTTATTTTTTGCTTGTTTTTCCAAGCTTAATACGAAACTTAACTTGGCATTCGGGCCGCTCAGTAGACGAATTATATATAAAATACCGAGTAGGCTCAGTCCAAATCTACACCTTCATTCCCCGCCTTCATTTCCAGGGCCAGTGCAAAAGTTTTTAATTAAGCTTGCACAAGATAGTTTACTTCAACCAACTAGACTATAACCTGATGTAAACATTTCGATTCGTTTGTGCACAATTAGCATCGCACTCATTTGTTTATTTATTTATTTATTTTTTATTAGTCGATCGGCAGTACAAAACTTTAAGACAGCTTTAAAAAGCGTGTTGCTTCCTAAAAAACTTTTCATCGGACACTCGTTTGGAAGAATTGTCAAAATCATCTGGCAATCGTCGCTCTTAGTTTATTCTGCAAATCCTCCTGATGAGTGTCGGATGAAAAGTCTTCGACGAATGAACAGACTTTTTAAAGCTATTGTTGGAAATAGTAATTACCTGTTTTAATTTAAATTGTCTGTAGCGCTGCTAGTGTGTTTTTACCGCGTGGTGATGACGTCATGTTATTACTATTGTGAATAATTCTTTTCTTTGTAAAGCACGCCTGCTGTAGAGCGCTAATTTTATGTAAAGCAATATGTAAAACAATATGTAAAGCAAGGGTCTCCAAACATTTTGAGCAGGGGGCCGTATGTAGATTTTTTGGACCTCCTCGGGGCAAAGCCAAAGGTGTCCTCTAGTTGTTCTACCAATCAAGGTGTTCTCTAAAAAAAAAAGGACTTCACATGAATTCAGACTCATAATTTTCCATTTTTGTCCCGAAATGAAGGTGTTCTCTAAAAAAAGAAAAGGTTTCCACCTAAATTTGGTAACTACTTTATGGCTATGGGTATTTCCGACATAATTCATCCAACTGTGGTTCAAAGTGAGTGTATATGTTTTTCATAAAGAGTTCGGATAAAATCACCTCGCAGTTTGATGACCACTGATGTAAAGAAATATATATCAAGAAGATAATCTAATTTATAAAATTGCTTTTTTAATCAACACTATTGCTCTTTAGTTGCATAAGTTTAAGGTAGGGACCAGTGAAAATCCTGCAGCTACCTTTTTTTCGTTTGTATTAAATTGCGTTTGTGGCTCCCAACACCTCAAGTAGTAGGATGTTTGAAAATTTTGGATAAAAATATCCTATGTCCCAGTTGTCCTTTTAACCTGATTAGTGACATGACTGAAAAAAGACTAGCAAAAACTCCTCCAACCGTCAAGAATTCAAAAACGTTACACGATTTACAAAAAACCATTAAAATTATTGGATACACTGAAAAGCTTCAGTAACATACCTAAAAGTCAATGTCAAAAAAAACATTAAAAAAGTTATTTGATTTAATCAACCATACAGCGAATCTGTTGCCACAAATTTTAGCAAAATATTTTCAACCTTTGAAAAAGCGTTTCCTACCGCATCATCGACTACATAAACTATTTAATAAAAACAACATAAAACTCAGCTACAGTTTTATGCCTAACATTCAATCAATTATTAATCATAATCAAACCAAAAAAAATTCATGACAATAACCAAAAACCTTATGCCAAATCATCTAATTATACAGTAGATTATGTAGAAATCGTCTTTAAACGGTAAATGTTGTATCAAGTTTATAGTTTAAAAAGCTTCTTCGAAATTAAACCAAAACCAAGATATCAAACAACTTGAAAACACGCTTTAGCAACTAAAGAAATTCATTTCAAGATTACCGGAAAAGAAATGCTATATGATTAGTGAAAGCTATTTGTAATAATAAAAATGTCAGAGAAACTCCTCTTACTTTAAACCAATGCTGTTCAACCATTAATAATTTATGGAAAACTGGAACCTTTGCACAAAAACTAAACGGTCCTACTTAGTAGAGAAGACCGAGGCATTTATTAACACTTTTTTCTTTTTGCTATTTCTCTCATAATAATTTTTTTAATCTTGTATAATATGAAAAAAATGAATAAATACTTTTCAAAGCTTAATTGCTAAAATTACGATTTAATTTAAGCGTTACAATGTTCCCTGTCAAAGGGGTAAGTTGTTACACCAGTTGGGGTGAGTTGAAATAGCAACAAAATTACTGATAAATGTTAAATTTAAATGCAATTTGAAGAAAACAAAAATATAAAAAAATAAACACAATGAAATTCCACATAGCCTCGTCATTAATATGAATATCTCAAACACAAAAATGAGGTATTTGGCTATTGCCTAAAAATCTGAAATCAGTTTTCTTTACAACTGGATTGTCTTAATCTTAAATTTAAGAATAATATATGTGACAAAAGTACGCATGTATTCAAAACTTCCGTATAAGCTAAATGTGACCACTTTAGGTAGCCATAGCATTGTACCACCCACTCCTCATTAGGACAACTGTTTAAATAGGGCTCAAGCATGTAATGCAAAACTATTCTTTTGCTTTTAGTGTTTTTTCAAAAATTGTTTTTTTGCTTATAGTTGTAACAGATTGTTCTTTTTTAGTGTGTCTGTTAGCATGGCGCAATTTTCAGACCTTTTCTTGTTTTGCATTAAGGACTATCTTTCAAGTTTTTTTAGCACTGTGTAGAGTTTTACACGGAAAACACCACACAGTTTTGCTACTCCCCGTCTTGATCTTTTTTAAATTATAACAACTGTTGCAGCAGCTCTTAAATTGTCTTGTAGTGATGAGCTGGTGTTCTTGTTAGTTTTTCTTTTATAATTTTTCATATCATTCGCAAATGTTGTTGCCAAAGTTACTTTTAATGTAAGCTATTTAAACCTATGCACAAAAATATGTGTTGCTACTTGCCCCATCAGCCTATGTCACAATTTACCCCGCCTCATACTTAGTCAAGTCTTTGTTAATACTTTAAAATTTTATTTTCCAAATCTTTTCAGGCATTTAATAACCTATTGTTTTGTGGTTTGAATGATATAAAACATGTTAGTAAAACCAAACCTCCTAACTCTTCAGAAGACAATAATTGAATTTTGAAAAATTTACTTTGCATACTTCAAAAACTATTTTAACAGTAAACTATTTTTAGTCATTGGACTAAACAATGTTATCGGTGTTAATATGACCGCTATTTGGGGCTCTATAAAAGTTTGTTAGTTTACGTTAGATTTTGACAAATACAAATATTACAACTTATTTCATGTTACTACTTGCCCCGGTCTCCCCTAATCGTTTAGAACTAATTTTAAAATGTCTTCATCGCATTAAATTTAAACTTTGTAATTTTAATATTACCTAGTTGATTATATTCGCGTGTCTGCCAGTGTTTTTGTTCTTTTTATTTTTTAACAAACCGCTATTGACCCATTCACTTGTTTGCCTGTCTGTCTGTCTCTCTGTCTGTCTTTCTGTTCACATGTTCTGCTACGACACCTAATAATATTTTTTCTTTTGATTTCAAAAAAGATTAGTAAACAAATGGTAGTCAAATTGTTACCCAAGAACCAAATAGCTGATAGCAGCAATAACTAAATACGTATCAAAATTTGGTAAAGAAAAAGTATGAAAATCAAGAAATCAGCCGCTATTTATTAAGAGGAAAAATTCCAAAATAATTACGTCATGGAATTCTTGTCCCTCTTTGCTTGGCCTTTTCCCATAACTGTCTTGATACAGTTGAAGAATAACCTGACATAATTCCTCTTAATAAACTCTCTGCTTTTGTAAAAATCAACAATAGTCTTCTATCATACTTTCATTATTTTTTTCTTTGCTGAGGTTTTCTTCAACCGCAATGTCCTGGTAAATTCTTTCACCGTGTTCATCACTCACAGCACCTAAATTGTTTGGAAAGAGTCCGAAGTATGAATCTAAGAAGAGTAGCTTATACTCTTTCTATTGCCAAAACATTGGAAGTTCGTTTTAGTTTTATTACATGTGCTACAAGTATTGCTACTGCTACAGGTATTGTTACAACTACGGGTGACCATTGCTATTATGAAAAAACATTTCTTTAGACTAGCATTTTTAAAGTTAATAAATAATTCACAGTCATCAGATTCATCCATCTTAACTCCATCATTAAGCTATCAACGTCATTACAGAAGCCCAAGCGATTGTAGGAGTCAAATAATAAATTGAGCTTTTATTGCAGTGTAAAACTCTAAAATTTTAGTTTCCACAAGTAAGTTCCATTGCTTTTAAGCATGACGATAAAATCTCAGCTTTGTATTTTTCCAATGCCAAATCTCTAAAAAGATCTAAAAACATAATTTGATTTTTGAAAACTGAAGAATTTGAGCTAAACTGCAACAAGATCCAAATCGTTTGACCTAGCCGCGCTGGAACTGTCGGGTTCAGTTGAAGACTTTGGACGTCTAAAAAGGTTTGACTTGGGAGTTTTATGAATTGGAATGTCAGTAGTATACAGATATACTTTTAGGAAACACTTGGAAACTTGTACAAAAAATTTTAGAAATGTTTGCTTTAGAAAATCATTTCATATCAGTTAAACAAAAATAGCAACCATAGGAACGGCAAAGGGCATTTTTTTTGCTTATCATCAGCCCAATGAAGTAGCTAAGTGTTGCACAAATTGTAGCAAATATGAGATTCCCATCTTTTCTCCTAATTAGCAGCTTTGCGACTAGAGTATGAACTTTTTATTTTATGTCCAATACTTTCTCGATGTGCTGGCAATGTATATTTTTTATGAATATTGCAAAAGCTATTGGGGTTTGTTTCACCTTCCTTCTATCTACCACTTTGCAAAAATAACAATAAGTAGAACTGCGTTTTTTAAAAAAATATTTTTAATATTTTCTCAAATACAGAAGTTTTAGCATTCAGCCCACTGAAGCTTTGCACTAAACTACAAAATACCATGACAAGTACAAAAATTGCAGAAGAATTTGAATCAAACATTTTGGTATCTTAACCTTTTTCCTTCCACTGTTCCTTAAACACAATTTTTAGAATAGCGTAAAAGTCGTTATTTGATCCTAAATTCAATTTTTATCACATACTTACTCTAAACTATTCTTGTTTAATTCCAGGATATAATAACAACTTTAATTCTTCTTTATAGTTTAAAAAGACTAAATATATAAATACTGTAAGCTAAAATTGCTGCTTTTTGGATGAACATGGTAAGGCCTTAAATAACCAATTGCTAAAGTTGGACCAAAGTTTTAGCAACAGGATATTCTTCACCATCAATATTGGTTTGTACGTATATGTACAATAGCAAATATGATTTACAGCTAAATATTTTGATTTAAAGAAAGGTAAAATAAATTTTTCATTTATAAAACATTGGAGGTTTGCGGATAAAAAAATGCAACAGTATTTACAGGTTATGGATATTACTAAATTACCGCTAATTATTGGTCAACAAAAAAAATTTTTTTCTTTGCGACATGAACTTTGATAATCGATTTAGGCTAATTTTGGGCTGCTGAATCCAATTCTGAGCTCAGATTTGCTCTATCACGTCAGGTTTTTTCGCTACGTTTTTAGCCCATTTTTAAACTTAAAGGCCTAATTTTGACTTCTGATAGTGGCGGTATGTTGAGCGTATAACGGTAGCAGCTCAAGCATTCTTACCAAACTCATCTTTGATGAAACATTGAAACCTGCACAGGCCTGGAGATTAAAGGCGCTCTGCTTTTTGTGATAAGACCCTTCTCTTCAGCAAGCATAAACATCAGCAGTAAATAGCGTATTGTTCGTAACTTGAATATACATTCGTAAAATATATATATAATCTTTAACCCATATCACGCCTGCGTCAGTTTAAACTGACGCTAGAAAAAATTGATTTTCAATAGGTTGACAATATCAAATTGAGTAATGTTTAATTTTTTCATGTCATGACATCCTAGACTTTTAATTCCAAACATTTTTTTGCTTAAGTTTTGTGTAGAAAGAAAATTATAATAAACATAACAAGAAAATGCATAATTGTTGTTTTTTGCTGCATGTCATTTATTGATGACGTCACTGCAACTTACTGTGAGAGAGCAAAATTTTCTAACCTTGAAAAACAAGGAATAAATTTATACCTAAAGATGACAATAGCTGAAAATTTGCGAAAAAACGTTTTTGACTTGCTTTATTTGGGAATTTTCCTGCGTCAGTTTAAACTGACGCTGGTGGTGAATGAGTACGTGTGAAATTTTTTTTCGTTAATTAGATTTTGAGATTAAGCAAGCTGTAATGGTTTGTTTTATTGCACCTAAATCGTTTTGATGAAAGATAATCCGCATTTTGTAACATTAAATTAGAACTTTTGTGATTATTTTATTGCACGGAAATCTTTTTATAAAAGGTAATCCTCATTTTGTAAAAGTAATTGGAACTTTGTGGTTGTTTTATTGCACCTTAATCCTTTTCTGGAACAATGACTTGTTAATCCGCAATTTTGTTTTAGCTTCAACTTTTCTCTAATTTTCACCACGGATAATTAATGAAGTGATCTAATTTCTAGTACAGAACAATCTTTGTCAAATAACAGTTGTGGGTCTTGCATTCTTCGAGAAAATTTTGTTACGAGTAAAATGAGTTTAGCCACTTACCGAGTGTGAGAAATTGCAATTGCAGTCGAAGTTGCTTTGTGAATCAAAAGTTAAGATAAAAATAAATTTAATTGGTTTCATTGTTGAAGTTGAAATATTTTGATTAAATTTTGTGCAAGTTTCTCTTCAGGTAATTATACAGTTACTGTGGTAATATTTACTTGATTATGAATGTTTATGAAGCCTTAGAAGCATTGCAAGAGCTAGAAAATAACGGATCTACAGCTGAATTGGTAACTGATCCAAGTCTTATTTTATTTCCTCCGGAAGATGATGGAAATGAAACTGAGGAAGATGATGGAGATGACATTACCGGAGTGCCTGATAACCTCAGTCCCGATCAACTTCTATCAAGAGCTGAAGTAGAGTTGGGCGAAATTAGAAGTACTGATCAGGTACGTCTACAGATTTTAGCTTGCAGCGTTTGGAACAATATTTTAAAAATTCATAGAAGAAAAGCTTCAACATATGTATAATGTAGTGCTACAACTTCCTATCTGCAGTATTGTCATAACTTCAAATAAGCAAAATCGTATATGGTCTTTTTCGCTTTTAGTAAACTACAGTAACTAAGAATTATAGTTAGCTTTGATATGTTACTAATAATCTGCTATATTTTGCAGTTGGAATCAACAAACGAGACGAGCAGAGAATCTACCACTGATCCGCCAAAATCCAAAAAGGTTAGTTTTAATCGTTACGCAAAGCAAGCACGTGCTTTTCATTTGACTATACAATAATTATTACTCCGTGGCAGGATTATTTTTGTAAAAACAGCTGTTGCTAAAGTTGAGCTCCCGTCCTGTTATGTTTCATTTGTCAGGCTGTTTGGACCTACGTAAGTACTTTGCCCACGAGCACGCAGACCTCGCATCTTTTAGACGGCTGTTCCATACTAATAGAATAAGTATGTTCATTGCCTTTTAACGATAATAATTATTGTTGAAGTAATCATGTCTGTTGTTTTAGAGAAAAAAGACATCCAAGTCTACAGAAAACAAAAATGCATCTAGCAAAGACAAACCAAAATGGCAACACAAAGATGTTAATTCGGACTCTCTGTTGAACAAATGGGATTTACCTCCTCCAACGTTTGATGAAATTTTGTTGCCACATCAATTATTTGAAAAATTTATTACTAATGAGGAGCTGGAACGGATATGTGATGAATCTACAAGATATTCACGACAAAAAGGCAATCACAATTTTATTATGACCAAAAGAAAAGTAAAATCGTTCTTGGCGATTATTATTGTCAGTGGCTATGCCAGTCTACCCCGGCAAGATATGTATTGGCAAACGCGCGATGATACGAACAATCGTCTGGTGTCATCCATGATGTCAAGAGGAGAATTTGAAGAATGCAAAAGATATCTGCATTTATGTGATAACGATCATCTGGATAAAAATGATAAATTTGCAAAAGTCAGACCTTTGTTCGATTCTCTTAACAAACAATGTTTGGAAAACTACATACCAGAGCAACACGTCAGCATCGATAAGTCCATGGTTCCATATTTTGGAAAACATGGAGCTAAGCAGTATATTCATGGCAAGCCCATCAAATTTGGCTATAAAATGTGGGTTATGGCCAAGCCCTTGGGGTACTGCATCCAATTTCGTCCATATGCTGGAAAAGATGCGGTTTTTACGGAGTATGGAGATATTGGTCTTGGGCTGGGTGCCGCAGTTGTGGCTCACTTGCTAAAGATGTTACCACCTCACCCTGGATCCAATTATCACGCCGTGATGGATAATTTTTTTACTAGCACAAAGCTAATTCGCTACCTTCAACTGAAATCGATTGCAGCTACAAGAACTGTACGGTCTTTACCGCATAAGACAATTGAATGAACGCGAAAGCAGAATGGATGCTTTGGAGTTTCGCCGGGTAATTGTGGAAACTTATTACAAAAACTATAAAACAAAAAATGATTCTGTTGCATTATACCCAAAATCGGCAACCAAGAATCATGTGCGAATGGCCGAAGAAAATCACCATTGGATTAGGAAAGGAACGCAAAGACGCTGCGCTAAAAATGGATGTAGAGGCACTTCCAAATTTTTCTGCATTAAATGTAATGTTGGATTGCATCCTGAGTGTTTTGAAAGTTTTCATTTTGAAAAAACGACTGGATTTTTTTCAAATCGATGGTGTTGTATACTAATATCTACGTCAATATATTGCAGTAATAATTTGCATGAATGCATAATATCGGCGACAATTAATATAATTTAACATATTTTACTTACACTAGTCATTAAAAAGAGCGCAAAACAAATAATCAGAATCGTACGCGCAAATTAAACCGGACGCATCATGTGCACGTAGTTGAACGCTATAACATTCTACACGTACCCGCCTACCGCCAGCGTCAGTTTAAACTGACAAAAATTGTTTTCTTTATAAAATCTTTAAAAAAACTTTTTTTTAAAAAATTTTTTCAGTTATGATCTGTTTGTGACCTATAGAACATGCAACATCAAAATCATCAATTTTTTCGGGGTTGGGGTGATATGGGTTAATTTACAATGGCCAATGGTGAACAATTTAAAACAATGAAGGAAAGACACTGTACATCGATTATGCAACTAATTAAACTAGGTGCTTTTTAAAAAACTTGTTAGCCTCATATAAAAAACAAGGTGAATTCTGACTAAAAAGAATCGGAATCGAGAAATGTTGTTGAAATCGGCATCGGAGTCAAAAAAAAAAAAATTGGCATTATCCCATCACTAATTTAAACACTCAATGATTAAGAGTAAATAAATATCAAAATTTAATATGACTAAAACATAATGTAGCCGTGAGATTTGGATAACTTAAATTTTTTATTTGGTTTAATTTTTGCATGATTGTTACGTCGTAAATTTCTCTCTTAAAATTGTAGAGTGAAGATTTGACTGACTCAATCTTATTTATTGCCCTAATGTTTCGTCACAAATGTTCTCGCTTATTTCGTCGGGCGTTAAATCTCTTGGGAGTTTTTGTTTCACGCACATGTGCTTCTAAAGTTTTCCACTAAAGAGATAAAGTTTAGCTGTTTGTCATTGCGGAGTTTGCAATCCATAATAGTTACGATTTAACCTTTTCATTGTTTAGATAAGGCCACAATTGATTTTCATTTAGTTATATTTTTTGGTACTCGCTTTCAGATTTGATTAATATAATTGTAAAGATCAAAAGTCGTGATTCTTGTTCGAATAGAATAGTTTATCGCAAAAAAGATTTAAACACTAAATGATTAACTACTTGTTTATTAAAGAGTTGGAGAGCCGGAGCCGGAGCTAGTGAATGAGTACTTGATAGCTCCGGAGCTGGAGCCGGAGCTAGTGCTCTTCTACAGTGGCTCCCCAGCCCTGCTTGCAACCACATGAAAATCAGAGTACCTTCTTAGCAGTTTGCTTTTATTCCATCAAAACAGTCTTAGAAGTTTCGTGTATGAAAGAATATTCTTGTAGTAGGCAATAGTGTATAATAAAGGTGTGAATTTAGAGACAGTTTGTGTGCATTATAAGAGAACAAACTCAGTTTGAGTTTTACTGATATTTTTACGCAAGGTTTCAAATTCGGTGTTAATTAGCTTTTTTCTCTTCCAGATTGTATCATTAAGGTGTGAGTTTTGAATATATTAAAACTATGTCAGCTGTCAAAAAGCGTGGATACTCCAATGATCCCAATATTTTTTGCTACATTTGTGGGAGCTTTACTCTGTCATCCCAACGACGTGAAATTACCAACTTTGTAAAAAAGGTGTACGCTTACTTCAAGGTGAAGTTAGGAGACCAAGATAAAAGTTGGGCTCCTCATAAAGTATGCAAAAGTTGCGTGGAGAGTTTGAGGTATTGGTCTCAGGGAAAGGACAGACATCTGAAGTTTGGTATACCAATGATCTGGCGAGAACAAAAAAATCATGTCGATGATTGTTACTTCTGTCTTGTCAATGTCAAAGGATATAACAAGAGAAACAAGCACAAGCTGCAATATCCTAATCTTGCCTCTGCTTTGCGACCTATACCTCACAGTGAGGAAATACCGGTGCCTATTTTTACTGAATTGTCCGAAATTGATGATGAAGAGCTTGGGTTGTTTTTTGATTCTTCACAAACTGATGAAGATTCGGAGTTAGATTTTCAACCCTCGAGCTTTTTTTCTGAGCGGCCCTTATTGTTCCATCAGTCGGAACTTAATGATTTAGTCCGTGATTTGAATCTTTCTAAACATGCGTCAGAACTGCTTGCTTCACGACTCCAAGAAAAAAACCTTCTCCAACCTGGAAGTAGTGTCACATTTTATCGGAATCGAGAAAAGCTGTTTCTGAATTATTTCTCTTTAAAAAGTTCTTTGGTTTATTGCCATGATATTGAAGGTCTTCTTTTGCAACTAGGAATAACCCAATATCAACCAAATGAGTGGAGACTGTTTATTGACAGCTCAAAACGAAGCCTGAAGTGCGTGTTACTATACAACGGAAATAGATATGCATCGATTCCAGTGGGGCACTCTGTGACACTCAAAGAGTCCTATGAAAACGTTAAGAATGTGCTGGAAACATTGAAACAAAATTATCATGGCTGGATGATTTGCGTGGATTTAAAAATGATGAACTTTCTTTTGGGACAGCAAGGTGGATACACCAAATACCCTTGTTTTCTTTGCTACTGGGATAGCAGAGCCAAAGATGAGCGTTGGATAAGAGATCAGTGGCCAGCAAGGAGCAGTTTGGCACCTGGAGATAAAAACATCATTCACAGACCGTTAGTTGATGCCAAGAAGATCATCTTGCCGCCATTTCATATAAAACTTGGGGTGATGAAGCAATATGTTAAGGCTCTTGATCACACCGGAGATTGCTTTAGGTACATTTGCCAAACCTTTCCAGGTCTTAGTGAAGAAAAGAAAAAGGCTGGAGTTTTTAATGGCCCACAAATAAGGCAGTTGCTCAGAGATTCAAACTTTATAGCATCAATGACAGCTCATGAAGCAAGGGCTTGGAATGCATTTTTTTTGGTTGTAAATAACTTCTTTGGTAACAGAAAGGCAGAAAACTATGAAGACCTTGTGAAAGAATTGTTGACCAGCATGCAAGAGATGCAATGTTCTATGAGCATAAAGTTACATTTTCTGAAAAGTCATCTAGATTACTTTCCAGAAAACCTTGGGGACATCAGTAAAGAACAAGGTGAGCGCTTTCACCAAGACATTAGAGTTATGGAAGAGCGCTACCAGGGCCGATGGGACTGCCATATGATGGCAGATTACTGCTGGAACCTGAAGAGAGAGAGTTCCACCGCTGTGCACAAACAAAAATCGCTCAAAAGAAAATTTTCAAGTTCATGATGACTGTGACATATCTATTTTATCAAATGCAATGTGCTAGGGATTACGTCCAGTGATGTTTTTAAAGCACAGTAATGTTGGGGTCTTGTTTTGTGTTTTTGTGATTAAAAGTTACATCAGACCTGCTGCAAACCAGCCACTGCATTTTGAGATAGTTTTTTTATATTTTTTGTATTATTTTGTAATGAAGATACCTATTATCTCAAAAAGGTGATGTGATGGAAACAAAATAATGCCAGATTTGGATTCAGCTCCCCCAAATTAGGTAAAAACCATCAAAAAACAATCTGCCGCAAAAACCGTGTTGACCAGTAAATTGTTAAAGTTATAACTTAGTGCAGTTACTGTTTTCGTGCAATCAAATATTATGAATTCTATATTTTTGGATCATATTCTTCCTTTTTTCAAAAGATAGATTCTGGTTATGCAACAAAAAGACTTATCAGCCACAAAAATCTCAAGGAAGAAGAAAGGGGTACTTTTGGTTACTGCTCCAATGGAAAAATTTATATGGCAAAGTGGATTGCAAGCAATTGGGAAAGTCATAAGCCACTTCATAAAACAAGACTTCATGTCATAGGAAAAGAAAAGAAGTTTCACAGCCACATCTCGTACACTCGTACAATAAAAAGATGGGAGGTGTTGACCTTATAGATAAACTTGCTGAGTCTTATCGCCCAGGTATACGAGGTGAAAAGCGGTATTGGCCTCTTTTCAACAATGTGACCAGTCTATTAATGATTGCAGTATGGAGACTGCACTGCAAAATCAGTCAAAGAAAAAACTATCCCATTTCTAATTTTGGACTCAAATGACACTTCGCTTGCTTAAGGCAGGACCTGAGTTGGCGCGAACACCACCAGAAGATGTAAGATTAGATGGCATTAATCATACTTAAAAAAACACAACACAAGGGAGATTCAAAGTTTGCAGGAAAAGCACAAATATTATGTGAGAGAAATACAATGTATGGATACATGCTGAAAGGAGAAAGCTGTGTCTTGAAAAATACAATAAGCAATAAAATAAATTGACATAAATACTATTTTCTTGATGTTTTTGTTTTTATTTGTATTACGAGATTGTGAACATACTTTTGCTTCATATTTTTAGGTGATGACTTATCATTTTTTAAAGAAAGCAATTATGAGAAGTATCAATGTTGTTTACTTGAAACCTTCCATTGTTCCTTAAATGGAACATACGATAAAATATAAAACTGATGACATAGAAACTTTAAATTTTGTACATTACATCTCTATGCTATGACAAATACGTATTCTAAGAATAAATAAAATTTTCTGACATAGATTAAAGCTGTCAACATGTACAGATCTAACGAAAACCTCACATCCGTGTGGGTGGACTCATACACTAAAGAATAAAGAGGATAATTTGCATATTGGCGTAGAAAGCTTTCCATGTTCAAAATCTCCGCTAATCAGAAACAGTCTATCCATCATTTGCACAGTCTATCCACTAGTATGAAGACACGCAACTCACATCATCAAATCAAATTTTGATAGAACGAGACATTCATATGGCATTTTATAACAGATAAAAAATTGCATCAAAAGAAGTACAGGCGTTGTTTTTAAAAGAGTTTTAATACTCTTTCGCATCCAACTAATAAACAGTTGAGTTGGTATTTCAAGGTTTTTAAGCTGTACCATAACCAATATAAAAATTTACGGTTTCACAAACAGGTATCTCAATTTTCACCTACTATGTTCATAACACAAAAACTAGACGTGATGGAAAAAAACTGATTGAAGATTTGGATTCAGCATCCCAAAATTAACCCAAAACCTTTTTACATGTATCAGCTACAAAAATTTTCTTGAACAGTGTTATTTATTCTTTTCACGTTTCCAATTTGGCGATTGCAGGATTCGAACTTTGTTCGAAAAGCATATTTGGTTCTTTTAATTTTTGCGTCTTACAAAAAGCAGAAGGCAAATTTGGATTTTTTTCTTTTTCTAATTTGTTTTAAGACTTGAGTAGGTTTTTGATCTTTTTACGGAAAAGTTGGTCTCGAATTTTTAATTTTGATCGTTTAGACTTAAATGAATAAAAGATTGTTTTTTAAAGAAACGTCAGTGTTGACTTTAACTTATCTCCAGTTCTTGTAGCCATCAAATACAAAATAAAAGCTTTTTTGAGCGTTTTTCAGCAAAAAGTACTCGAGATTTTTCCTGTAAATATTGAAAAGTTTGGAGCTTGAAGAATTAAATAGTCAATAAATAACTGTTGTTTTTGATATTTCTAATTTCATAAGCAAGTAAAAAAAAAAACATTAAAAAATCATTTTAATCAATCGTTTTCTTGTTTTTACTATAAATCGATCGATTTAAAATATTTTGTATAAGCTTAATGAGATTAAATTTCAGTTTTTTATGTCTTTTGAATTTATGCACCTAAGTTATTAACTTAAAATAGTTACTAACCAAACGTAAGCACGTAATCTGTTTGATTCCTCATATTTCGAAACAAATGAGCTGCAGTTAAGACCCATCTGTTGTTAATTAAACTTCCTCCACCGATAAAATTTAGATCATACATCTGCAATAAAAAGTTTCATTTTTAAAGTTTTTTAACAAAAATTTATATCCTCATTTAGCAAAGTCAATTTGACAATTTTATTTAGCTGTTCAATGAGCCAAATATTTAATGAAAAAATTAAAAACTAAAACCAACTAAATCATAGTGAAAAATTGATTTCAACCTGTAAAGATAATCATCAGTTTCTGCAAAAAATCAAAAACTAAAAATTTAAAAAATTTAAAAATCTTTTTTTATTTTAATTGGGTCCTGACTTACAGACACAAAGTGCCTATAGTAACTTTCAGTAAGATCATTAAAAGCTACTAGCCAAATGGCATAAGAGCTGATATTATGATTGCATTGGTCAACATTTTTTTTTCTGTTGTATACAATTTTTGGTCGCTAATTTCAAATCTGCCATCAGTTCTTTCTCAACCATTTAGTTCTCGTGTTATCGGTTTTTTTATCATTCTTACGAGTATATAAGTGGTGTTTTGTACATATCTTTTACACATTTTCGTCCAATAACTAGTTACTGAGTTGTTTTTTGCATAGCTTCATACATTTTTTGTATTGCTTCATACATTCATACATTGTCAACATTGGTTTGTCATAGCTGGCTGATTTTCAGTTGTTAGAGCCGGTTGAGTGCTTTTGCAGGTTTGCTACAGTAATCTACAACAGATGCTACTAGTACTACTTTAGTCTCCCGTGTCTATAGTTTGTCTAAAACATAGCACAAAAAGTGAAAATCAATATTGTTAGTAGTGTTAAATATCCAACGCTACCTGATCAAATTGGGCAATTCCTTAGTAAGCTAATTGGGTTGGGGACAAAGTGCAGTTTAGGCTAGGCACCGGTACCCGTTCCTTCCGCAGGTTTATTGCAATTAAATGCAAATCACTAATTTTAGTTTCCAGGTATGTAGTTTGTACAAAACATGACACAACAGGTAAAAATTCACTATTGCTAGTATTGTTTAAAATCCAATAGCAAGGCTTAGCTTACTTGATCAATAGATCAAATTAGGCAAGCTGACAGTAGGTTAGTAAAGTGCTAAGGGTAAAATGCAGGATATGTTTTTCGTTTCCTGTAAGTAAGTCCTTGGCAGGTTTGTTGGTTACCACCTGTAATCCAAAGGGTTTCTCATTTTCAAATTATGCTTAATTTAATTTATTTTTTTTTATTTTATCTCTATATTTATCTTCCTGACTCGCAGGAAAGCGAAGAAGGCGCTAATACAGGGGTTCCCAAACTGGGGTACATTTCGACTTTTCAAGGGGTACATTAGATTAAGTATAAGGATATTCTTTCCATAACTTGTAATCTGCCATAAAATATTTTTTATCACCTGATGTTAATAATTTCAAAACCTGAGTTTAAGAACTTTTGAGGAAGTCAGATTTTTATCCCAGTAAAAACTTTAACTACAACTACAGTAACTAGCAAGTCCACTTTCGCAGTTCACATGACTTATTTTGTCCAATGACGGCACGCAAGACAAAACAGCTGATTGATTGCTACAAGAACCGTAGTTACAAAGACTAGAAAGCAAATACAATCGACCACGCTTATTTTAAACAACATTTACGTCTCTTCGCCATTTTGAAAACAAAGTCAAATAACAGCGTAACGAAGTGTGAAACCGTCAAATGCAAGACAAAAAGTGTGGGTTATTAAGCAAGGTTTTGGGTTTATAGGGCGAGCTTTTTATTACAGGAATAAATGTAGTTGTCACGAATAAGGCCCTTTTTGAAACGCAAAATACTTTAAGAATCATTTGTAACGCATGGTTTTATATTAATGCTAAGTCAACATAAGAAATATTTGGAATTTTGATTGATACATTGATTTGCTTGTGACGTAATAATGTTAATTATTTTGTCTTGTTATTTTTCTACTAAATTCTCATTGTTTCTCGTTTAATTTAGAACAGTGGTTTCCAACCTTTTTTAGTCACGCACCCCATTCAAAAAACTATCAAGCTTACGGACCCCTAAACTTTTAAGAGTGACCCTCACAAACGATTTTTGCAAAACTACGCTTACATTTAGAATATTACCGTTTAAATGCAATTTTGTAATCGAATAAAATTAAAAAATTGCTCAAACATAAAATGGTACATTCAAGAATCATCAGAAAAACAACTTTAAACAAGTAGGTTACAGGTACATTGAATTGGAAGCAAACAAATAACAATGAATGGGAAAATAACAATGATGCAAACAAATTTAATGGGAAGCCTGTTGTTGTGTTTTTTGCACCAAATCATTGAATTGTGGGTGGGTTTTTGACAAAGCTACCCGCATATCATGCTGAACGTCCACACGATTTCTGTGCTTAGTTTTCATGGTCACAAGAGCCAAAAATCCAGCCTCACAGAGGTACGTTGTTGCAAAAGGAATCATAGAAGGAATTGCTTGCTTTGCCAAAGATTGGTAGGATTGCTGTTGAGAGCACCAAAATTCTTCCAGAGTTTTAGCATTAAATTCAATTTTTAAAAGCTCGCTTGCTCTCGGATCAATAAGTTCTTCTTTGTTGGGATCTTCGTCATTAATACCGTTCAAGTCAATGAGAAAAGGATTTCGAATCCATGCTTCACTCTTCAAGCTATCTAAATTAAAATATCCTTTGAAGGAGGTTTGTAGAGTATCCAAGTGTGAACAAAATTCCTTTTTCATAGAGATAAAAATTTCACATTCTTTTTTAGTTTCATCCTTCAAGATAAGATCTTCTAACATTGGAAAATTAGCATAATTACCTGCTTGCAACCTACGTTTCCAAAGTGACAACTTGAGTAGGAACGCTTTCAGTTTTTCAGCTGAATCCATTATTGTCACACCTGGTCCTTGAAGCGCACAATTAACATTATTGATGTGGGCAAAAATATCAGCTAAATAGGAAAGGCCATACAAAAATGATTTAGACTCAAAATTTTCGTAAAGGTTTCTTCTTTTATCTTTCAGAAAAATTAACACATCTCGTTTGAGCTCGTGCAGTCGTTTTAAAACTTCGCCTCCGGAAAGCCAACGTACTTCTGAATGATACAAAAGCACAACGTGATCTGATCCAAGATCCTGACAGAGAACTTTGAAGATACGATGATTAATAGCTCGGCTTCTGACAAAATTAACTACTTTTACACACACCGACAGAACTTCTTTGAGGCTTGGTGGTAAAGTTTTTGCTGCTAAAGCATACCTGTGCAGCATGCAATGAGTAACATTTTCATTAGGAACTTCATTTTTAACCAAAGCGGCAAACCCAGATTTGTTTCCAAGCATAGCTGGAGCTCCATCCGTGCAAATAGAGCCTAATTTTTTTTTCCAGTCAAAGTTTTGCTTGACAAAAATTTATTTACCATTCTAAACACATCGCTAGACTTTGCGGTTTCCAAAAAAGGCTCACAAAACAAAAATTCTTCTTTGATTTTATTGCCATTAACATAACGCACAAAACTCAAGAGCTGACTGCAGTTAGAAACATCAGTGCTCTCATCAAGCTGCAAGCTAAATGCGAATGGGGAAGATACCAATTCTTCCATGACTTGTTTAAAAATATTTTCTGAAATATCATCTATTCTGGATTTAATAATATTATTTGACATTGGTATACTTTCAAGTTTTTTTCTCTGTTCTGAGTCACAAACTATTTCAGTCATTTCTAAAGCACAGGGTTTAATTAGTGTTTCGGCAATAGTGTGCGGCTTTTTTGTTCTTGGCAATCTTATAAGCAATTTTGTAACTTGCTTCAAGCAGAGGCTTTCCAGTTGGAATAAACCCATGCTTATCTAAAGTACCGCCTCTTTCAAATCTAGCCTTTTTTTGCAAAAATGCATTGCGACTGTCAGAAACGTTTCCTGGATGATTAGATATTAAGTGGTCCTTTAGCTTTACTGGTTTCATGCTACTATTAGCTAGAATTTTTCCACACAGGAAACATTGAGGTTTTTCTGTATCATCGCGATCTACTGTAACAGTAAATCGTAATGATATGTATTCGTTGTTATATTTTCTCTTTTTCGCAGCCATTGCAATTGGTTCTTTTGCTAAATTTTGTGCCTAACCTGCTGCTTAATAAACTACTAATGTCTGACATGATTCAAATATCTGGCGTTCAACTAAGAGAAAGTGTGACATCATAAAGACTATGATTCAACGTGTAATTTTGTTGCTCCGCACTCAGATAAACGTCATAATCGGCACAGAAGAGAAAGCAAAACCATAACTCTTTAAGTTAATTCTGTCAAATTTGCAGTGCACTTGCGGACCCCCTGCTACCCGTCGACGGACCCCTGGTTGGGAACCACTGATTTAGAATTTTCTAGCTCTCACTTGTTTTTACTAGTATAAGAAAAAAAAGTTCTAGAATGTTATGAGAATTGTATAAAATGCGATAATTTTTGAAGTTATTCATTCGAGAATATAAATTCGAAATTCGAGATTTGTGATTTAGTGTAAAGTTGTAATTGTGAATTAGTGATTAGTTGTAATTGACGCTTGATAGAAGTTGGACTTTTCTTCATCGCTTAGCAATAAAGTTGAGATTTTATCTCTCTGTCTGTGAGTTTAGACAGCGGTTGAATTTGCGAAGTTAGCCTAACAGAAATTAGATAGCCTGCTATCACTATCATTTGGCAAAATTAATCGTTGTAGCAAGGTTGAAGATTTGTTCGATCCACTGCTTTAAACTATTCGAATTGAATACGCGACAGTAGTAATTCTGAACTGGACAGTTTTGGGCTTGTTAAGTGGGTGAGCTTATTAACCGTGGGCTTAATAAGGGGGGACTACTGTACTGATAATAATTGCAAAAAAATGAAAAGAAAGCCTAAGGAGCGAACTGAAAAAAAACTTGAAGACTGCATGAGTTTCAGGTGTAGCCTAAGCCTACCTTAGGATAAGACTGAAAGGATTTAACATGAGATTGAAGTAAGTTTGCAATGTTTTTCAAAACTTCAATTTTCTTTTTTTCAAAAACTTTATTTTGTGATTTATGTAGTTCTTTAATTCAGGTCTTCATTGGCTTTTAGGTTCACTGTGCAATGTAAATTCACTTAACGATTAGCTCATCGCGCTGCTGAGTTCAAAAACTTCTATAGTTTTACTTAAAATTTTTGTCTATTTCCGGACTATCTAAAAAGCTATGCAATGAGTCTCAAAAAAAGAAAATATTCAAAAACCTACTTAAAGTTCGGGTTTACATTTACGATAAACAATGGTTTGTATATACCAGTGTGTACTTTGTCAAAAATCATTGGGAAATGATTCGATGAAACCAAGCCTTCTCACTCGGCATTTGGAGAGAGCTCATCCGGAATTCAAAGACAAACATCGTCGTCGTCGTCGTCGTTTGAAGGGTATCCACTCCAGGTCAGACACAAACAGGACTGGGGCCGAGGGTTTATCCTTTTACTACCTCAGACTGCTGCACTGCCTGAATCAGATGCTGGCAGTGATGTCATTAAGCCAGCATCGAGTTTCGTCATCCAAAACCGTCAGACCTCGTGCTCCATGTGGTGCCCGATGTATACGCTGTTAGTACATGGTCTGCGGTTTGCTCGAAGGCGCCACACTCGCAATTCGGTGAAGGAGCGAGACTCCATTTGTGCATGGACGAATGGAATCGCCCAACACCAGTCCGCAGGCGGTTGAGCTTAACCCAAGCTGCTCGGGGTAAACCCATCCCAACAGGCCTGGCACCGGTCTCGGGCACAAAAGCACGGAGCCTGGAAGCATTTTTCACAGTACTCCGTTTTCCATTTGTGATTTGTCCATTCAGGATGCCAAGTCTGGCAAGGTTGTCCAAAAGATTCCGCGCAGTTGGCACAAACGGGAGTCTGGATCTTAGTCTCATTTGGCGAGTATATGAGGACCCACATAAGAGGCCACACAAAATATAATCGGGGTCCAGAGATCCACGGTAAGCCAAGGAGAGTGTCGCTCCCATTCGGCGAAGCTCAGCTGGCTAGATGCCTGAGAGTACAGGTAGGTGGTCCGTTGGAGTGGGACGCAGACATCCAGTAACCATGCGCAAGGCGTCGTTCAAGACACTTTCAATGAGGCGAGTGTGAGCACTGCAACATCAGAATGGCGCACAGTACTTAGCTGTTGAGTAGACTAGAGACAAGGTGGCCATGCGATCAATGAACATACTTACTCATTATCAATGAAATATCAATAAACAGACTTAAAAGATATCAATGAATAGACTTACTCACGGCCCAGGCTGGGTGAAAGCACCTATTATCAAAGACAAAGAACTTGACTTTTTAAGCATAGAGAATCAGTATTTAAGAAACAATGCTTGAATAAAGGTGGCATGTTTTTCCAACAAACCAATGCTTCATTAAAGGCATCTTATAAAGTTTCTCTCATGATCGCCAAGCAAAAAAAAGCACATACCATTGGGAAAAATTTGGTCCTACCTGCTGCAAAAGTAATGGTACGTTGTGTCTTTGGAGATGAATCAGTGAAAAAATTTAACTCTATCTCTCTGTGTAATAATACAGTCCAACGAAGAATTGAGGAAATGTCAGTCGATATTTTGCAGCAAGTGATTAGTGATATTTGTAGATCGGAAAGTGGATTTGCAATTCAACTTGACGAGTCTACAGATGTAACAAATTGTGCTCAGCTACTAATTTTTGTTCGATATGCAGGAAACGAAGGCGTTAAAGAAGAATTCTTGATGAATGCGGCATTAGAAGCAACAACTAAAGGAGATGATATTTTTCAAATGGTGAATTCTTTTTTCAAGCAATATGGTTTAAAATGGGAAAATCTAAGGGGCTGCACAACGGATGGGGCCCCAGCTATGTTAGGACGAAAGTCTGGTTTTAGAGCTCGTGTCATGGAAATAGCTCCTCATGTGAAATTTTTGCACTGCATGATCCACCGGTTTGCATTGTCATGCAAAGTCCTTCCTGCTGAATTCTTTGACGTTTTATCACTGGTGATTAAGATGGTCAACAATGTAAAAGGGAGTGCACTAAACAGCCGGTCGTTTAAAATTCTCTGTGAAGATTTAGGTGCCGATCACAGTGTACTTCTATTTCACAGTAATGTGCATTGGCTCTCTAGAGGAAATGTTACTAAACGTGTATATGAGCTTCGTAAAGAATTGCTGGGATTTTTCCAACAATCCAACAAATGTGATTTTCTTGAGGGATTTCCTTGTCATTTCCTTAAGGGATGATTTTTTTTATTTTGATCCTGCCTTGTTGATATTTTTGATACTAAGAATATGCTAAACAAGAATCTCCAAGGAAAAGACCTAACATTGTGTGAATTCATAGCTAAAGTCAAAGCATTTCTGGCCAAACTTCGGTTGTGGAGGGGACATATTTGCTCTGGCATCTTTTCCATGTTTAGTACAGTAACAGAATTTCTGTGTCAAAATCCACAAATTGAGACCACAAGGTTCTCGGAATTGGTCATTGAACATCTCATAAAGTTGGAAAAGGAAAATTGACGGCTATTTTCCAAGTCTTGGTGAAGACGAAGTTGCATATCTTAGGAATCCTTTCACCGCAAATGCTCAAACACTGCAGGCTGGGACAGGTATGCAAGAGGAACTGATTGAACTTCAACATAATGGATTTGCACGCGATGTGTACTCTGAAAAAAATTTGGGAGATTTTTGGTTTACGATGTGCAAGTCGTACAAAAGGATTGCGGAACCTGCTATTCAAGCATTGTTGTTGTTTCCATCAACATGGTTGTGTGAATCGACATTTTCAGTGATGCTTGGAATCAAATCAAAGTACCGATCACAGCTCAAAACACCTAAACATGATCTTCGTTGTGCTGTTGCTAATGTTTCACCGCGTATTAATCAGCTTGTTGGTAAAAAGCAGGTTCATCCATCACATTAGCTAGGACTGCTGGGCTTATTCAGCCGATACATTGTTAGTTTGATTGTAGTGTTTGTTTAAGCTTAGATTACATTGTTATGAATAACTTTGTGTGCTTTGATTAGTACTAATCACGCAGCTTTTTCGTTTTAAATTAAAATAATCAATTTTAAAGATTTAGCAAATTTAGAGGGAATGTAATGGGTTGCCTAGCTATAGAAAATAAGTTGTGCGTTAGAGCAAGTTGAGCTTTGCAGCTAAAAATATGAGAAAATTTTGGGGGTACACGAGCAAATCTATAATTGTCCAAAGAGTACCCATGAACAGAAAGTTTGGGAAACCCTGCGCTAATACATAGGGTAGGCAATTACCCCATAGATCATCCGGAGATACCAAGATATTGCTGTCCACTTGTAAATTAATAGAGATATGACTGTAATTTAAAACTGCTTTCCAAGACCACCCAGCAGGGGAATGTGCCGTAAAGTGTCTTTCCCAAGGACACAACAGAATGGTGCGAGTGTGTTTTATACCGAGACCGTGTTGTTCACAAGCCCGGCTCTCTAACCACTCGACCACGTTGCCGACGCATGCAATTCAAAGAACTAATCCTATTCAAACATATCAACCCAATTTCAGATTTAAACATGGCTTTTCTGGAATAACTAAAAATTATAAAAATAAAGCTGATTTATTTTTTACATCTGTGACATCTATACGCTTACTCGTCAAAGACATTATAAATCATTTTTTGTGAAGTGTGCTTATAAAGCATATTTTGAAATTCTACTTGGTGATCAAGAAAAGAAATGGGCTCCTACATTGTGTGCAATAACTGGTAGAAAATAAATTAGGAAGATCTTGTAGGCAAAATGCTTTCAGCATTTCATGTTTAGGTATGCAAAATGAGCATCAAAATGCACTTCCTGTTCAATATTTTGTACATATTTTCAGACAATCTTGTAGCTGTCAGTAATGAACAGGAAAAAAGATTCCACCAGGTAGAGCCATTGATAGGAAAAAATGTGCTGGTGCGAGACCTTTTCTCGGCCTCCTTTCCAAAACTAGTGATATCTAGATGATTGAATAGATGTTATTTAAGAGAATGCAAGTCCACAAAAAACTCTACTAAATCTATTATACTTGCCGAAATATCATAGAACATGCCAAACCTCAGTATCTCTTAACAAAGCAACGTATTCGTGCAATATCTGCCAAGGCACCATTTATGGGAAAGGCAATAGCTTCAAAAATTTCACCAACATATAAACGAAAAACTTTGTTACATATATTGTGACATATGTTGTGACATAAGTAGTTTAACTATATCGAGTTCAGAGTAAAAGTAATGAAGAAATAGATAAAAACTAATTCAAAACTGTGGTATTAAAATATAGCTTACCAAATAAGCAGGAACGTTGTCATTCGTTGCCTTGGATATTATCACATGCCATGACCATGCTTTTGTTTTGGTCGTGTTCCCGTTCAATATACGCCCAATAGAAATGCCGTTAGACTCTCCATTTCCTGTGTAGCAAAAACCTTTTGTTGTACAAAAAGTTTTCAATAGTATTTTTCAAGGAAGATTTAAATAAAAAATGTAAAATTTTTAATTATACAGAAATATTATACAAAAGTTAAAAAGACTTTCTGACTTTTTTTTGCATTGGTACAATGAATTTCTACGATTCGAATGATGGAAGAGAATGAAATGGAATAAAAATAATTATAATTTTGTTTAAGTCTTATAGGCACATAAGCGTTTAGACAACTATAAAAAAAATCTTAAATTATTTTTATCTGTTATAAACTCAGCCCGTACTAGAAAAAAACATTTTGAGGAGGCGAAACAGTTTTACTTGAATTTTTTTAACAACTGCCAGAATCAAAATTTTGCATCACTCATCATCCGCCAAATATCTTTCAAATATTTCCAATTAATGTGAAGATCTTTTTTGTTTTATTTTTTTTTTTTAATTGTAAAAAGAACAGAAAAATGTATATTGGTAAATGGAATAAATTGGCTTGCCAAAATAAATTCTTAAAGAACAATATAAAAGGTGTTCACATTAAATTGTAGTAGTACCTGGGTACCAATCTGGATTGTCTTTACAAAATGGGATAAGATAATTCTGCTTAAAAAATAATTTTAAAATAACTTTCTCCTGACCAAAAAGTGCAAGCTCAGTGCCAAAAAAATCTTATTCGGCTCAATTTTTTTTGGCACTTTGAGAAGAATTTATCTCTTCCCCCCCGCTTCGCACGGTTATGGTTATAAGCTTTTATTCAAACAGTTTTCGTTTGTTCTCAAACCATTTACGCAATAACGATTGAAATTTAACTACCACGAAAATGTAAGGTTCAATCAAGCTCTGTTTTTTTTATTGTTTTATTTATTTACAACAGAGATACAATGCTGTATTTCTCAGTGACATTTAATTTAAAATTATCAAAATATAATTAATTATTTAAACAATCTATAACACAATGATTGTTGCATTACATGGCAATGAGATGAAAAAACAAAAATTGATAGCCATATAAATATAACTTTTGAAACTACCGCTTCGATCCAGTTTACAAAGTTTAATTATACAAAGTACAAAAATTGCTTGCACAGTGTCTTTGCAAACGTTGCATTACATTATATGTACCGTTGAATTGTACTACAAATAATGTAACTTAATCAAGTGTATTGAGCCAAAGAATTTTTAAATTAAAATCCCCCACATCTACAGGGTTGAAACGGGGTGGGTGGTCTTTTTGTCAAACGAAAATTCTTCCAACGACACTTTATCCACGTCTTTTTGTCCTATTTTTTTTTTGTCCAACGACTCGATTTTAAAGAAATCCATTTTGGTCCAATTTTAAAGAAAAGAAGTCTTGTTAAAGCAACCCTAACCCTAAACCCTATTGGATAAAAAGACGTGGACGAAGTGTCGTTGGACGAATTGTCGTCGGACGAAAAGTTGGTACACGTTCAAATGGACACTATGTATTTGTGTATAAATTGGACTTTATTCTAAATTCTATGCACTCAATTCTATGAACACAATAAGAATTAATTGATTTTCAAATTCATAGACAATAAATTTTAAAAATTTTATCGTTAAGCAAAGTTAAAAGTGTAGGATTTAAAGTTTTAACCGTTAAGAGACCTTTGTTTGAAAATAAATTTACACTATTTTTTTTGTTTTACGGCTCCCATGTCAATTATAGCAAAGCGCAGCACCTGAATACCTACTCCAATAATGTTACAAGAAATGAATTCAGCATAGTTCACTATCATAGCGTGACGGCAGTAATTTTTTTTTTTTTTTGATATTGTAACTTTCAAATAATTTCAATGCTTTGTTCCATGTGAAAATGTGTGTGGACAAGTTGTTTTTTTATGTAAGTTACGAGTAAATATCCATGCTTTTTATCATAAGCTATTTGTTTTATTTTTTCATATGCAACATGCACGTTTTAAATTATACAGAACAGTTTTGTCATTGATTCTTTTTTTGTGTGAAATTGTTTGATTCTTTTAACTAAATTTTTTTGTCCACGGGGAAAAAAACAATAGTACTTCTATTGCTTTTCATAAAAATGATTTCATACTAAAACGGTGATTTTGTAGCCAAAAAGATATTTTACATATATCGCAATATAAAAATCAGCTCATTGTGTAGTTTTTTGTTTGTTTGCTTTAATGTACAGGGTCTCCATAAATTATTGTTACAATTTTCAAAGTTTGTAAAAATTTTATTTTTTGAGATATTTTTATTTGATTTGTTTTATTGTGAAGAAAAATGCTTAAGTTTTTTCTTTCTTAACATGTACTTGTGGAATTAATTAGGTTTAAATTACAATTTATTTAGTGATTAAGCAGAATATTTTTGAATTTAGTAGCTAAAGTAGAGTTCATAAAATTAGCACTCTGCAGAAAAAAGTCCAGTGTGTTTCTTGGTTTATAACAACAAAGTCAGACATCCAAGCACAGCAAAACTTTAGACAAAAGTATGAAAGAAAGCCACCTGCGCGACCTACCATTCGAGCATGGCATAAAAAGTTAATGGAGACTGGTAGTGTGCTACAGAGAAAGAGAGCCGGCAGACCTCAAATCTCAGAAGAAGAAATTGAATCTGTGCAAGTCGCATATACCAGAAGCCCTAAAAAGTCCATTCGCGGGGCTTCTACGCAGTTACAGATCTCCTTCCGTGGAGCATAGCATATTTGCAAAGTTTTGCATAGAAACTTGCGACTTTATGCATATAAAGTGCAGTTACTGCAAGCCCTTAAGCCAGAAGATAAACCGCGACAAAAAGAGTTTGCAGCGACGATGCTGGACAGGTTAAATTGAGACCCAGGATTTTTGAAACGTGTTTGCTTCAGTGACGAGTCAACGTTTTATGTTTTTGGATTACTAAACAGACACAATTTGAAAATATGAGGCTCGGAGAATCTGCATGAAATCTGTGAGCTTAAACGGGGCTTCCCTAAACTAAACCGTGTGTTGTGAAATCATGTATGATAAAATTATCGGTCCGTTTTTCTTCGCTGAGAAATCAATCATAGCTCAAATTTACTTTAACGTTTTGACAGAACGCGCGTCACCACGGCTTGAACAGTATCAACCACAAGTTATTTTCCAGCAACACGTTGCACCACCTCATTGGGGCCTTGAAGTTTGTCAATTTTTAAATCAAATATTTTCAAATAGGTGGATTGAACGTGATTGTCCCATTCCATGGCCGCCACGTTTCCCTTGATTTTTTCCTGTATGGCTATGTAAAGATATCACTCACCAAACCAAAGTCAGAGACATTAATGATTTGCAACATTGAATAATTGAAGCAATTGATATAGTTATTGTAGATATGTTAGCAAGAACATAGCAAGAAATTGAATATCCGTTGGATACTGTACGTGCGATTGATGGTGCACACGTAGAGGTGTACTAAAGCATCTAACAAAAACTTGAAGCATTTCTCTTTACTATAAAACAAACCGATTAAAAATATCTTAAAAAATAAGACTACGGTGAATTTCTGAAATTGTAACAATAATTTATGAACACCCTGTATAATACTAGGCCCGCATTTTTATGTTTATTTGTAATGCTGGCAGATGCTCGAGTTAAGTTGAACCAAGTGATAAGTGTTAAGTTTCACTTTTTGCAGAAGCAGATTGCCTGTAAATTTCGTCTATGTAGCCTATAGACAGCAAAAGCGAATGATATGCTGTCAGATTTTAAGAATGATCACCAAAAAATTTGCACCTACATTTCATTAATACTTTTTAAAAATAGATTTAGTCCCAACTAGCCAAAATTTATTTTTAAAGCTTTTTGATTTAATACTCATCAAGAAGATATGAAACCAAGAAGTAGCTTACAGTAATATAAGTGCTGTCATATCAGTTGAACTAAGTAATGTTAAACAACCATTCATAAAATAACAAAAGAGCTTGGTTTTTAATTTCATTCTTGTACTTTTTCTAACATGTATTTTTTTAATATTTTTATAAACTTGGTAAAATTTTGAAAGGTACACCAAGCTATCAACCGTTATACATCTTTATAAATTTTGTTTAAGCAACGTTTGTGACATTATATTTAAATAAACTAACAGTTAATATCTGTTTTATCGGCATTTGCAGCAAGTAAAATCTGTATGCGGAACCCAAGGCTAGGATTGCTGTAAATGAAATTTTTAAGTTGTATGCCACAACAAGTTTTTTTCACTTTGCTTGCCAACAATAAATATTTTTTCATCAACCCAAACTTTAAAATGTTACATTTCTATTAAAACCGAAACTATTACCTGTTTGAACTTACCTGAAACAAAAATTTCAATCACTATCACAAATGTCTTTAAAAGAGTTAATTTATCCATCAATTACAGAATTGAGTTGATAGCTGGTTGTCTATTTTAAAGAAGTAAAAATTTTGGTTATTAAACTAATTCTATACAATTCAATTCATTTGAAATAAGAACGTTGAAGATGAGCCAAATATTAAAAGTTAAAAATAAAATGAATTTATATAAAAACTATTTTTTATTTTATCTCTTTGTTTATTATCTTCCTGACTCTCAGGAAAGCGACGAAGTCGCTATATATAGGACAACCAATTAACCCGACCTGCTTTCGGAGATGCCAAAATTTACCTGTACTGTTGTCCGGTTAAAATATTACTCAAATATTACTCACTGGATCAAGAGTTATTTTGACTTGATCTACGTCACTTAGCCCCAGTTAGCTTGTTTTATTATATTTTTTTCATTCATTCCCCTTTTGACTATATGACCGCGAGATAGAGTTGTTGTCCGCATGTTTGTGTTTGGTGCGCACATTTCCTGATTTGGCTGTAAACCCTCAAATTATCTATCTTTTCCCTTTTTCGTCTTTCTCTTTCCATTAAATGAATGAATATTTTTTTTTTAATTTTTTGTGTTGCATTATATCGTTTAATTGTGTATTTGAAAGAAGTTTTTAGATTCTTCATCAAAAATTTTCAACCACAAAGTTTCCGTCGTTTTCCAACATCTACAAAATCACGATAGACGAACCCTACTTCCGTCTATCTGGGGGGAGCTATGTGGCGAATCGAACCCAGATCAAACTTTGTACTATTTCGAAACAATCAACGTGCTTAAAGAAAACTATAAAACTTAAAATTTGAAGCGAAACAGGAGAGTATCACATAACAAAAAAGAAAAAGAAGTGACGATTGGAAAAGAAGTGACCAGTCGAACGGACAGAAGAAAAGCATTTATTTAAGCTATTATTGTTGAATTCTTTCAAAAAGGATCAATAAAGAAAATTCGAGACATTTTAAATTGAGATATATTATATATTCTGTATTGTGTTTTGCTTTATCGTTTTTTTACAGTTTATATAAAGGTAATTAGAAATTTTTGTATAAATTCTGCAATAAAAAGTCTGAACCACCATATTTGTTTTTTTAGAGATATGCATGAAATTTAAAACTGCTGGCTAACACTGCCAAGCTGCCACTGCCACTGCCAAGCTCTTTCCCAAGGACAAAGCAGAACGGCTCAATTAGGTTTCAAATTAAATCATGTTGATCTAAAGCGCTCTAAACTACTTGATCACGGTGCTGACAGAAAGAAGCTTTAGACTTTTGATAGAAACAAGCTTTAGAAAATTATCAACAAATCCAACTTTAAATATTTTTTATAACCTATAACTTTCTTAATACGAGGTATTTAAAAAATAGTTTCGTTTGAAGTGAGCTATTTTCGAAATAAAGTAAAGTGTTTAGTAAACAGCATGACTAGATTATAAAACCCTTTTTTGGAATGGTTAAAAAAAGTAGACGGTAGCATATGCAATACGTAGAAAAGCTTTAAACTTAGCTTAATATGTCTTTAATCAAGTACCAAACAGCGTTGTACCGTTTTTCTTAAACGATTGAATGATAAATAAAAATAGCTTAATTTAAAAATTTTTTTACAAAATGAATTATAATTGGTAGCAAAAATAAATAAATTATTCTTTCTGTTTTTGTTAAATTTTACCACCATTATAAATAAATTTACAAAACTTTTTTATAATTGTTAAAGCTAGCAATTAAAATAACTCGGGAAATGTTGAAAATTTGTTGGTTTTCATAAAATCAAAAATCAATCTTATTCATGATGCTAGCTTGTCAGACTTAATTATTAGACATTATGTTTAGAAAAGATTAGAAAAATTTGGTCAAAAACAAAAAAAGATGTAAAATATTAGTTTATTTTTCCGTATTTAAAATTAAAATGTCTGTTTTTTACTTTCACTAAAAAATTTAGAAGTCTTTTTAAGGTTAACATATTGTTCTATAGAAAGTAAATATCTTAATAAAAGCTTTTATGTAGCTTTAATTAAGAATTGCTCAAAACGCTTTTTTTGCAAAGGGGACGGTTCTGTAAAGATAACGATGTAAAAAGAAGCTAATTTTTGATGAAAGAAATGTTTACAAACACCTCTATATTATTTTTGTTGAATTATGAAGAAATTTCAGCCATTTGGTATTGCTGTCAAAGATAATGCATATACCAATACTTATGTTGGACTGAAAACATTCAATAGACAAAAGAAAGATACACAATGGTCCATCTCTCTCAAATATTGCAGTAAAATAACAATATAGTCATCAAAACATATTGTTATTTTTTTATTTACAAACTCATTTTCATGAAAATGTTGAAGCAAATAAGTCGTTTACCCTGATTGATTTTTTTTTTTTTTTTTTGGTCAAAAAGCGAATTCTGTCTGACTGGGAAGACATGACTTAAAAACTAAAAAAGGGAAAAGCAAGCAATCTTTTACGATTAGTTTGGCTCAATTTGCAAAAGTTTCCAGATTACACAAAATTAAAGTGATCTTTTTATATAAATTAATAACCATCTTGAGCAATAACGTTTCTTTTTTTTATCGATGATTGCTTCATAGTTTGAAATATTTTATAGATATAGTTATAACAGTATATTTTTATAAGCACCATACATGGTTATAACTATATCAAACGTCTCAAACGACTCTTGCGACGCTATTAAGGTAGCAATTTTCTGAAGTAATTAAGCATTTTAAAATTTGAACTAAAGCTTCTTTTTTTAAGACAGTATGCATATGATACTTAAAAGTTCAATTACGAGATATTATAAATAAAGTTTGTCTGAAAAAACTTTGCAAAATCTTAAATTTGATTGAAGGCAATGATTAACCGTAGAAATATAAAAATCGTTCAATAGTTCTTTTTTTGAAAAAGTCAATATCTTTGCTGTTTTTTAGATTTAAAAATTGTACAAATTTTTGTACTGGCCAGCAACCCTTTTTTGAAAGTGCTCAGTACTAACCAAAATAGTTGATTGACACTGTGCCAGAATTATGTACTGCATGTCTACACCAGGGGTGTCAAACGTACGGCCCGCGGCCAAATCCGGCCCGCAAACATGTTTAATCCGGCCCACGGGTTTTATGCTTTAAGCTTATGTTTTGAGCCCCGGTGTTTAATCGTATCAAGAATTTTTATAAGTTGTTTAAGTACTGTGACACAACAGAGCATAAACTACTTGCCCATATTTTAGACAAGCCGGTTTAAGAGGGCTAAAAAGTTGTAGACAGATTTTATGAGATTTTTATAATTGAGATTTACAGTTTACTTTATTTAATTTGAGAATTTTCATTGCCATAAATTTTTTCTGCATATATAAATTAATCTTTTAACTTGTAGGATTTTATTATTCCATTTTGAACATTTCTATTTTATTTTGAATGTAGCTATTCTCATTTTGAGTAAAAGTGTATAGATTAGCTGCTGTGTTTTGTTTTTTCTGTTTTTTACGTTCTCTTCTTTCAGCATTATATGATTTTCAACCTTTTGCTCCAACATGTCGTTATCAAAAAAGAGAAAAGTAGATTCAGAGCGCAGAGTGTTTCAAGAAAAATGGTCATTATCTTATTTTTTACAAAAATAAATGAAAAAGCAGTTTGTTTGATTTGTTTACAGCAGATTGCGGTGCTGAAAAAATACAGCCTTCGTCGCCATTACGCAAGTCTTCATGCCTACAAATATGAGAAATTTCAACGGCTGCAGGGAAAAGAGAAGCTGAATGAACTGTTGCAGTGTCTGAAAAATCAGCAGTCTGTTTCTACTCACAGTCGAGGCATCAGTGACTCTGCTGTAAAAGCTAGCTATCTCATCGTTTACGAAATAGCAGTGTCTTTAAAACCATTTAATGAGGGTGAATTTACTAAAACATGTATGCTAAAAGCAGCAGAGGTTGTGTTTCTCCAAAAAGCGGCAGGCTTTTGGTAATACAAGTCTGACAAGAAACACTCTCGTAGACAGGATTTCCGATATCTCAATGAATTTAAACAGCCAATTAAAAAACAAAATAAAAAAATTTATTGTCTTTTCAGTTGCAATTGATGAAAACACATACATTACAAATGTTTCACAAATGACTATTTTTATCCGTGGAGTCGAAAAGACATCGATTGTTTCTGTAGAGTTTGTGGAGATGGTGCCAATGTCAAGTACAACTACATCCGCTAATATTTTCACCTCACTCTTTGGCGCCCTGGATAGAGTTGGAGTGGAATGGTCTCACGCTGTCAGCCTGGCTACTGATGGCACACCCTCAATGTTTGGTAGAAAAGCAGGTGCCGTAACAATGTTTAGAGAGAGAGTTCAATCTGCAAGAGCAAGATCTGATTTTTGGACTTTTCACTGTATTTTACACCAGGAAGCTCTGTGCTGCAAGTCATTGAAGATAGATAACACCATGAAAATAGTCATTGAAACAGTTAATTTCACACGATCTAGAAGTCTAAATTACCCTTAGTTTGTAGTATCTTTAAAGAGAAAAACCACATCTATGGTTTGCCATACCACACTGAGGTAAGGTGGTTAAGTCGAGGTGCTGTGCTGAGGCATTTTTATGACTTGCGAGAAGAAATAGGGAAGTTTATGGAAGCAAAGGGCAAATCGGTGTTAAAATTTCACTCCAGAGAATGGATGCAGGACCTTGCATTTATAGTAGATATTACTGAGCACCTGAATATGTTGAAAAAACAGCTGCAAGGGCGCAACAAAATTGTAATACAGTTCTATGATAGCATACTCGCTTTTAAGTTGAAGCTTTCACTGTGGGAGACGCAACTCGCAAATGGTGATGCGGCTCACTTCTCCTGTCTAAAACATTTGTGCTTGACCTAAGGAATAACAGACATGAAGCGGTTCAAAGATAAAATGACAGGACTGTTACAAGAATTTAAGCAACGTTTTCAGATTTTTAGTGAGCTGGAAAAGGAATTCAAAGTTTTTTCTTCCCCCTTCACAGTGAATCCTTTTGATCTGCCTGTCAACATTCAACTTGAAATAATTGACTTGCAGTGCGATTCGGATTTGAAAAACAAATTTGCTGGAAATGACTTAAACAAATTTTATCAATATCTTTTTCCAGGTTACCCCAACTTAACAGCCCTTGCTGCAAAGCTGTTGTCCATATTTCGAACCATATATCTTTGAGAGCAGGTCTTCTCTGTAATGAGCATTAATAAAACCAATTTGCGTTCAAGGCTCACGCACATTAACTTGAATCACATCCTGAAATTAACTGTCATTCAGGATGTTAATACTGATATTGATGCGCTGGTGAAAGCCAAAAGATGCCAGGTATCAGGAGCCAAATAAATAATTCAATTCTACTCAAAAGTGCTGCCTGAAGGCGCCGTTTACAGTACTTTTTTTTCAGCATGATCTTTGTTTGTTTTATTGACGCTCAAATCCACTCATTTTGTTCTCGAAAAATGAGAAACAAACAACGATCACGCTGAAAAAAGAAAGCACTGTAAACGGCTGTAAACGCGCCTTAAGACAGCTTCATTTAGTTATTTTTTCTGTGACACTATTCTAGTTCCGTAAATATCTGAGGCTTGTGTGCTTGAGTAATCTTTGTCTTAAAATTTGAAAAAAACTTGAAATAAATTATAATTTATATTGAGTTTGTGTTTACCATATTTTAAATGGTATTAAAATGAAAAAAAACAATTTAAAATTGCATTTTTTATTTTAATACTATTATACTGGTCCGGCTCACTTGAGAACAGATTTACCTCTATGTGGCCCTTGAGCCTTAACGAGTTTGATACCCATGGTCTATACTTTGTTTATGTTTCATTCTTAGAACTTTATTCTGTAAATGGAACTGATATACTTTAGTTAAATTTCAAAAATCTGTTTTAAGATAGTTTTTAAAATATTTTTATAGACCAATTTAGAACATAGCCTACTTAGGACAATTTAAAGAATTTTTTTATTATATTTAATAACTTGTTTTAATTTTAGACTGCGTTGGTGTTCCAATCTTTAACGAATTCGGTCATTTTTTTAATTTTATTTTATTTTATTTATTTAATTTTATCTGCATTTGCGGAATTAATAGTGCATTATGCATATATAACGGAAAATTTCCTTCATTGAGATTTCTCGCTTATTAGCTTGTTCCTCAAAACTGATCTAATTATTACATCAAAAAGATTTTCCGAAAAATTTTTTAGTTCTTAAGCTGAAAAAGGGGGCAATATAAAGTTTTCTTTAAAACTAAACTATTTTTACAAGTCTTCTCTAAAATTACATTACTAAAAATAAACATTTGAACCAAATATTAAAAAAGATACTGCGAAAATAAATCTATAAAAAATACAATTTTAAATAGTGATCTGTAGCTTACTGTTCTTGCCAAATTTAAAATCTTTACTGACATGTGCCAATACTAATCTCGCAAATTAACAAACAAAATAAACAAGAAAAAAATGTCCTTGAATTTTTTTTTCATCATTCAAACAAACTTTGTCCGCTTGATTCAAATAAGACGATTTGTTTTGGCATTCAGAAAACTCTTAGCTGCTGATATTAAAGCCCAAAACGTGACATAGAGAAGAAAACATGGCATTTGAATTTGTGAGGTCAAAAAATCCGGTTTGATAACAAAATTAATTGAGAAAAAAATAATTTATTTATGGAATAAGCATACCACCCTAAACAAATTAGGGGGCAATAGAGTTTGGCCCAAATTTTGTGACGTTTGTCCGAATCTTGATTTTCAAAAACTTTACTAATATAAGTGGAAAATTTGTCTAAAATTTAGAATGAAAATAAAAAAACTCTTCACTCAGAATCTGTGTCTGATTTCTTAATTTTCGTCCCAAAAACATGGCGTTCTCAAAAAAATGTCTTCACCTTAATTCGTAAACTTTTTTCTGCAATAAACACAAAAACTTTTTTGATCTTTTTTACTGCCCTAAAATTCTTGATTTGGCTCAAATTTTTTCTATCGCTGCCCCAAAAATTCTGGTTTTACCCAAATTTTGAAACTTGGAGCAGCAATTGCCTTCCCTTCCCCCTTGGTGACACGACTTTGACTTATGGATAAATCAAATAAAATCTTGATAATCAGTGCAATAGTTTTATCTAAATAAAATATCTAAAGACAAAATTTTTTTGTCGAAATTCTCCGAATAACCCCGCATTTTGTGTAAAGTTGATTCACCAAATCTATTTGAGTTTTATTTTGGTACCAGTAATGAAACTACTCATTGATTTAACTCATAAAGAGTATTTTCAGGTTTAAATTTTAAACTCTTCTGCACTATCTAGAATTGCAGATTTTACAAACATTTGATTATAAAACATCTTATTTAGGGACAGACATTTTAAAATATTTTTTTTAAAAAATGACAAAACAAAGCTATGAATTTGAATTTGTAAATTATGAATCTTAAAATTATTCTATGCTTTAACGTGTTCTACGCTTTAAAGTTACAAAGCAAAAAAAATTATAAAGCATGATCATCAAGCTTATCAAATAAAGCCTCTCAAAAAAATTGTGCAGCGTGCAAAAGAAACAGTACCTTAAGTTTAGAGATTTGTCATGGTGAGTGAAATGCTTAGTAAGAAAACTTTAAACCAACGCAACGATGGTCAAGACCTTGAATATCTATTGTGTCAAGAGCAAAATAATATTGAGCAAAGATTTCAGAAACTTTCCAAAGGCAAACAAAACTAAAGGTTGAACAAAGTTTATCTTTTTCTTTGTTTTCGTTTTTTGGTTATTAATTCAATTTTATGTGGGTCTAGTTGATGCTGAAAACTGCCTTTTTGGAAAGCAGAAAAAAACATGAAAAGCAAAAGCCTTATATGCTGTACGTATATAAAGCATACCATATTTCCGAAAGGTAAATTGGGATGTTTGTTAAAAAAAATTCGTGTTCGAAAAAAACGATCTGTACTTTGAATCTGTCTCAGATTTCTTAATTTTTGCCCCTTAAAAGTAATGTTCTCCAAAAAAAGAGTCTTCACTTAAATTTGGAAATATTGGGACATAATGTGAACCAGGCGGGACGCCGGGATAAAAACCTAAAAATTGGGACGTATGGTAAGCCTGACTGTATAGCCCCGATGATTATTATTATTCACAATTTTTGTAAACAGAGCATTTTTATGACTTATAATTTAGTAAATTTTACTTAAATAAAATAAGTTCAGTTTTTTAGTAATCGACTTAGCTGGCTCATGAACTCTTTTAGCAAACTTTCCCATTTTTGTTTTTTCAGCTCTTTTATAGCACTTTTATTGTCTGCTGAAATAAGGCAGTTTTTGACGAAAGAGAAAAAACCAACAATTACTCAATTTATGTACCTTTTTAAAAAGATACTTGGACAAACACGCTTTGATTTATAAGTTATAAGACGTGCAACTTCTAATCCTTATTGTTGTCATTTCTCTTTTACGCAGTTTAAATCATAAATTGTTTATATAAACTTTCCACAATTCAGTTTATATTTCAAATTACTGTAAGTTTTGACTTAATACAAATTTGGACAGGGTTTTAACTTTATGCAACATAAAACTTTTACCTGTTGGTAAAAACAAAGTAAAATTTCGATAATTAATTTTACTCGCTGATAAAATTCAAACGTAAAATTGCTTATTTAAGCGTTTGTTTTGGTAATGGGAGTTTGGGTCGTCTTTAAGTGAGTTTAAAGAGACTTGATATACTGTACATGTAGTACAAAGTTACTCAGTTTTAACTTGAAGAATCTATATATTCTTCAAGAGATTGTTAATACTGAATAAGAGAGTTTTTGTTTGATTTTAGCAGTGTTTGATTGGTTACTTCCAAGACACTTCATTGAACTTTGAAGTTAGTATATAAATTGTTCTAGTGTGATATTAAGAACCCAAAAATCTAAATTTCTACGCTTACCGCGGATGATTTGTCTGAGCAAGTGAATAAAGGTTAGTTTCTAAAAACGTGACAAGTACAAGTTTTGGCCAGGCTTATGACGGGTGTCACGTATGCCAACAAAATTGATTAAAAAATTATCTCACTTATGGACAAATTCGAATGAAACCTCGATAAGCAGTGCAAAAACCAGTATCATCTGAGTAAAATACGGGTGTCCATAAATTATCCCTACAATTTCAAAAATTGCTATAAATCCATTTTTGACGTTACTTAAGTACAAAAAAAAATCCTTGTCGAAATTCCTCAAATAACCCCGCGTTTTTGGTTAAAAACTAATTTATCAAATCTATTTAAACTTTATTTTGATACCAGTATTGAACAACACACTATTTTAACTTATTTTCAGGTTTAAATTCTAAATTTTTTGTACTATTTAAAACAGGGATTTCCAACCTGCGGCCCACTGCTTACTCAAATTCTTTAATTATATTTTCATAGCTGTATTGCAAATTTCTCTAAATTGTGTTGCGCAAGCTTTTTTTTTTCGACGAAAATCGAGAAACCAGAGTAAGCTTTACAGTGAAGACTTTTTTTAGAGACCACTACGTTTTTGAGATAAAAATCAGGAAACCGGAGTCAGATTCAAAGTGAAGATTTTTTTTAAGAATCACTACGTTTTTGAGACAAAAATCGAGGAACCAGAATCAGATTCAAAGTAAAGACCAGACTCGGACACGGACTCAAAACTTGGGACCCGTCCATTCGGTGCAATATAGCTGGACTCAAACCCGGAATCGACAAAAAAGTAGCAAATCCGGCGAGTTTGGTGTTTAGATTTCATGCAAAGTTGATGATTTGAAGGCTTCGCAGATTATTGTTATCAATACTTATTAAGCAAAAAAAGCCAAATCTTGAATAAAAAATAAAAGGAAAGTTAAAATATAATTTTCTTCATATTATTCCTCTTCACTATTCTAAATTTTATAACTGTTTTTTGCTATGTTGTGCTCAAGGTCGTCACTTTTTTTTAATACCAAGTGTTCAAACAAAGGCGCCGGAAAGTCATTTTATCAGGAGGGCAAATTTTAAAAAAGGGGTCCTTTTCAAGAAAGCAATTTTTTTTAAAAAAAGGTTTTACAGAGTTGCCATTTTGTATTGCGACCGTTTTCAGCGAAAAAACCTAGAACTGACTAAAAAAATTATCACTTTTAATTAGTGCGCAAAATCTCTATTTTTGTTCCAAATTTTAGGTGAAGACTAAAAAAAAGGTCATCACTTTTTGTTACAGTAAGTTCTTCGCGGTCTTAAACTCCGTGTGGCTGTCTCCGGAAATGTACGCGTCCTTGATTTGATTTGAATTAAATTTGTATTAAGATATAAAAACAATGCGAAATAAGACGAACTAAATTGGACGTTAAATGGAAGATTGGACGATCGGAGGAAATAATAGAGTCGGACGAAATAGTACGGACGAACGATTTAGATGATTGGACGAAATAATACAGTCGGACGAAATAATCTGGTCGGACGGTTTTCTATAAATAAACGTAAACATAAATAACTAATGCAAAAGAAAGACTTATAAACACTCACCAACTGTAGACTGACACGGAGCAGACCGACAAAACTAACAATATCAAACAGTATCTTCAACAGTATTATAAACAGCTCAAAAGCCTCAACAGCACTCCCAACGGCGTCTAACAGTATTTCAAACAGTAAATCTACGACCGCTCCACAAAGGCTGAAGTAGCAAAACTAAGCGTTTCTACACAAATTACACCCAACTTATGGAAAAAAGAAGTCAGCTCGAGGTAACAATCAATTAGCAATCGAGCGCGCTGAGATAATGGAAAATGTCGGCTCAAAGCAACAATCAATTAGTAGTGAGATAATGGAAAATGTCGGCTCAAAGCAACAATCAATTAGCAAGCGAGCGCCGTGAAAAAATGAAGTGAATCAAATTAAATGTCAAAAACAAAAATTAAGTAAATTACAGCCAGAAAATAAACCCGGGTTCGAAACTCGAGTACTTGCCGTAACACTTTTAATTGAGTCCATGGGCTAATTTTATCCTAAATTTAACGTGCAGATTATAAAGAAAATAATAGCTTTTACCTTCCAGCGACGTGATATTTTTGTCCAATTTTTAGAATTGTAAGGGCAAATCTGACGCATTGCTTCTATATCTTCGCAACAGTAGGTTATACTCTTTTTTTGAAAAGAACAGGGGCAATTTAAAGGGGTCAAAAAGGCAAAAGTAATTGCTCTTTGACCTGCCACATTCGGGCGCCACTGGTGCTCAATATTTGTACAGAATAAAAATATTGCCAGTTAGATTTTTTTCAACTTATGTCAGTCCTTGGCTGGTTTCTTTTATAAAAGTAAGGGACAATTCTTAGTATTGGACAGGAATGCAGACTCGGGATTTGGACTCGCTTCAAAATTTTTGACAAGTCATGTTAAGGGTGAAGATTTTTTTAAAGATCACAACATTTTTGAGACAAAAATTGAGAAAAAAGAGTCAGATTCAAAGTGAAGATCTTTTTCCGACCTGCGGACTATAACAAAATTTATCATTTGGCCCATTATGAAAAAAGGTTGGACATCCCTGATTTAGAATATTGCTAGTTTATAACATCTGATTATTAAACATTTTATTCATTTTCCAAAGAAACGTTGCTATAAGTTTGAATTCGTAAATTATGAATCTGCAAGTTTATTTATAATGAGGGTATTAAAAACCTTCAACGTGTTCTACGCTTAAAGTTGCAAAGCAAAAAAACTTATAAAGCATAATAATCAAGCTTATAACACAAAAATTAAATACAGCTTGCAATATTAGCAATTTCCTAAGTTCAGAGCTTTGTCCTGGTGAATGAAATACTTGGTAAGAAAACTTTAAACCAGGGGTATTTAACCTGCGGTCTACATAATGTTTTTATGCGCCCCGTGGCTTACTTAAACTTTTTAGTTATATTCTTATTATTGTATAAAATTCAATGTCACTACTGTCATAGTAACGTATAGGGAGATAAAGTGAATACATCAGTAGATTGCTGCGTCAAGTGACATCCAATGAACTGATCCATAAATATTTTTGTGGGCGGAACTTGTCGTAAAAAGGCTTGCCCCAAGCATAATTTCCAGTATTTAATTGTTTTGCGATTATATTAATATTGATTGTTTGAACAATTTTTAGAACATCACGTGATAGTCAGTGGTAGTAAAAATAGTAACTTTGAACCAATGTGGAGTGATTGGAAATAAAATTACTGTAGTACCAGCGATGCTGCTAGTGATAAGAAAGGGAAACGTGTTAATTTATTAGGAGGTTGGAAAGAGGATTAGACATTTTTAGAGATTCTAGGTCCAGTTGTTTCTAGTTGGCGAAGCTCAACTGGATGGATACGAGAAATTATAGGTAGGTGGTCCGGTGGAATAGGACGTGCGCGAGTTGTCATTCGGGACACTATCTATGAGGCGAGCATGAACGTTGCGACACCAGACTGGTGCGCATTACTCAGATGTTAAATACATTAGCAATAGGGCAGCTCTGCGCAGTTTTTTGGCACCAGCACCCCCTCCTGAGCCCACAAGTTTCCTTAGCACTGTGACGAGCAAGGATACTTTTTGAACAATGACACTAGATGTGACGGAATCTGAGTGATTTGTCCAGTTTTCCCAAAAAACAAGTAGGAGTTGGACAGAATGGTAAAAATCTATTGCTGTTGTAAACATTTAGCTCCTGTTGGGCCTCTCAGTTATTTAAATGAAAGGCTGCCATTACCGTCTTAGTGTGATTTAGCTACATCTTCCAAGTCTGAAGATGCCCCAAAAGTGTAGTCATGCATTGATTTAAAGTCCCCTCAAAAAACCTTCCGATTTCCAGAGAAGTGCAACAATGCTAGATTGTTTGCGTTGGCAAACTTTCTGGAAATTGTGGAGCGCAGGTCATACATATAAAATTAGAAAAGGAGAGCAGCCAACACCGATCCCTGAAAAACGCTGTTTTTCAAACGGGAAAGCTTGCTTTGTTTGTTGTCACAGGTAGTAAGGGTAAAACTTTGGTTTTGGACAAGCTCCATGATCATTCTGACCAGGTGCTTATCCGACAGAAGTCGACAGCAGCTTGCAAGTAAGGCCACGGTGCCAGACAGAGTTCGATGTTTTCTGTCAACAAAACAACTTGATCCATAGTTGACTTTCCGCGTCAAAACCCAACGTGCTCTCTAGAGGGCAATGGATTGATAGTTGGTTTGACGTGGGCCTAGGTAAGCCTCTCGAGGATCTTGTAGGAGACAGAAAAGAGAGATATTGGTCAAAAACTTTTTTGGTTTCCTGCGGGCTTCATCCGCTTGGGATGGCGACCACAAGCCCCTTCTCCAGATCTTGGGAATTTTAAGTCGGTGTAAGCTGGTAGAAAAGAAGTTACATAATTGGAACTTCAAAACAGCTCGATCAGAGATATTTTTAAAACTAATAACGTAATGATTTTATTACTTTCACACTTCGCTTAGATTCTTAATCAGTTATTCAATTTTAAATTACATTTTAATACAATCATCATTTGGTCAAAGCATCTAATACCAAAAAGAGAAAACTCTATGCCATGTACTTTGTGGCCCGCCAAATATACTCAAATTTATCATTTGAGTCATTATGAAAAAAGATTGAATATCCCCGCTTTAAACAAACGCAGCGATAGTCAAGAACATGAATATCTATTGCAACAACAGTAGAGTGATATTCGTCGTCGTCGTCGTCGTCGTCGTCATCGTTTGAAGGGCATCCACTCCAGGCCAGACACAAACAGAACTGGGGCCGAGGGTTTATCCTTTTACTACCCCAGACTGCTGCACTGCCTGGATCAGATGCTGGCAGTGATGTTATTAAGCCAGCATCGAGTTTCGTCATCCAAAACCGTCAGACCGCGTGCTCCATGTGGTGCCCGATGTATGGGGCACATTGTTAGTACATGGTCTGCGGTTTGCTCAGAGGCGCCACACTCGCAATTCGGTGAAGGAGCGAGACCCCATTTGTGCATGGACGAATGGAATCGCCCAACACCAGTCCGGAGGCGGTTGAGCTTAACCCAAGCTGCTCGGGGTAAGCCCATCCCAACAGGCCTGACACTGGTCCCGGGCACAAAAGCACGGAGCCTGGAAGCATTTTCACAGTACTCCGCGTTCCATTTGTGATTTGTCCATTCAGAGGCACGGATGCCAAGTTTGGCAAGATTGTCCAAGAGATTCCGCGCACCTGGCACAAACGGGCGTCTGGATCTTAGTCTCACTTGGCCAGTATCTGAGGACCCATTTAACAGACCATGCAAAATATGATCGGGGTCCAGAGATCCACGGTAAGCCAAGGAGAGTGTCGCTCCCAGCCGGCGAAGCTCAGCTGGCTGGATGCCTGAAAGTACAGGTAGGTGGTCCGTTGGAGTGGGACGCAGGCATCCAGTAACTATGCGCAAGGCGTCATTCAAGACACTGTCAATGAGGCGAGTGTGAGCACTGCGACACCAGACTGGCGCACAGTACTCAGCTGTTGAGTAGACTAGAGACAAGGTGGCTATGCGTAGTGTTTTAGCACCAGCACCCCATCCCGAGCCCACGAGTCGCCTCAACAGTGTGACGCGCGATGATAGTTTTTTGCGCAATGCCACTAAATGGTGACGAAACGTGAGCGATCTGTCCAGTTTTACCCCAAGGTATGTAGGGGTTGGACAGAACGGTAAAAGTCTACTATTGTTGTAGACCTTTAGCTCACGTTTGGCCTCTCGGTTGTTTAAGTGAAAGGCTGTCGTCACCGTCTTAGTGTGACTGAGCTTCAACCTCCAAGTCTGGAGATACGCTGACAGTGTGGACATGTCTTGGCTTAATGTCCCCTCCAAGTCCTTCCAGTTTCCAGAAGAGTGCAACAATGCTAAATCATCAGCATAAGCAAACTTTCTGGAAATCATGGAAGGAAGATCGTACGTATAGATGTTAAATAGGAGGGGAGCCAAGACCGATCCCTGAGGAACGCCGTTTTTAAGACGGCGTAGCCTGCTTTGCTTGCTGTCACCGGTGGTAAGGGTGAAACTTCGATTTCGGACAACCTCCATGATCATTTTGACCATGTGCTTATCCGGAAGTAGTCTCAGCAGCTTGCAGGTAAGGCCACGGTGCCAGACAGTGTCATAAGCAGCTGTCAGATCGATAAATACGGCACCGGCCTTCTTTTTAGCCTCGAAAGAATCCTCGATGTTCTGGGTTAGCAGAACAACTTGATCTACGGTTGACTTCCCGCGTCGGAACCCAGCCTGCTCTTTAGGGAGCAGTGGATCGATTAATGGTTCAACGCGGGCGTAGATAAGTCTCTCGAGGATCTTGTAGGGGACACAGAGCAGAGATATCGGTCGATAACTCTTTGGGTCCCCCACGGGCTTTTCTGGTTTTGGGATCGCGACCACAAGCGCTCTTCTCCAGATCTTGGGAATTTTGATTCGGCGCAAACAGGAAGAAAGGAAGTCACGTAACCAGAACTTCAAAGCAGCTCCAGCATGGAGTATAAGCTCGGGGCAGATGGACTCAGGACCCGGAGCTTTACCTGGTTTTAAATGTTGAAGGGCAGCAGCAAATTCTCTCTGTGAAAAATTGTCAGAGATATTTACTGCATCTGGTGTTGTGGCCCTCCAAAGGTCAGACACTTCTTGAAAGACAAGTCGAGATGACTTGCGATCAACAGCCTCGTATTTCCCATTTCTAACCAGCTGAGATGCAATAGCATCGGCTGAAACGGGACAATGACGAGGAGAGTGTCGTGACCTACCAGTAAGGTTGTTCAAAATACTCCACGCTTTTCGACTAGAGTGTGAGAAGTCAATGCTCCGAACTGCTTCGGACCATCGATCCCTCCGTTTTCTGTCAAGCTTGGCAAGCAGAGTTGTAGCAGCCAAACTTGAGTCGTCTCCCTGAGGAGACTGCAGAAAGGTTTTATAGAGGGATTCACACTCTGCATCCCAACACGGAATATAGTTGTTTCGATACCCGCGTGGGATAGTCTTCTTGGCTGCTTTCTTAATGATGTTACAGAAGTCCTGGTAAGCCGCATCCACATCAAGTGAATCAGGCGGCAACAAAGTCTTTGCGAATTTATTCGTCAAAGCAATGTAGTGACTCCAATTGGCCTTGCGGAAGTTCCATCGCTTAACAGGCATGCTTGGCACTGCCATAGCAAACCTTGGTGGTGTAATAAGCGAGGGTCGATGTTGTGACCTGGGAAACTTCTCAAGGACACGTCTATCCAGTAAGCGACTGTTTGGACCTACGCTAGCGAAAGCTAGATCTGGATTGGTGCCAGTGTTCCAGCGGCCGGAATAAAAACTGGCAGCGTCCTTGGCATTATATAGGAGGGCAAGACAATTAATACTTGCCCATCCAGCCAAGCACTCACCATCCGGACTGTTGTCATCATAACCCCAGTTAGCATGACGACAGTTAAAATCGCCAGCGTACAGACAGGGGTGAGGAAACACTGGGAGATCCAGGGTTCGCAATCGCGTTGGTGGTGGTTTGTAGACGTTGACTATTTTATAGCCATCAACGTCCACACACAACCACTCGATCTCCGATGTCGGTGGAGATTGGTCCAAAAGCGTGTATCTCAGTCGCTCGTGGACAAACGTGGCAAGGCCATGCTTCCTGCTTAAAGAAGACCCAGCTAGTTGGTAGTGTGGTAGCACCAACTTCTCTGCATCAGTGCAGTGGGTCTCCTGCAGTAGGATGACGAGTGCCTCAGACTGCATAGCGAGGTGATGAAGAACATTCATCTTGCTTGCAGTGAGGCCTTCGATGTTCAGCTGAAGAATAGTGGGTCTTCGGAACTTGTTGGCAATGTGCCCTGAAAAGGGCAGTTTTATCCTAGCATTGCCCCGTCCTGAAAAGGACGTTTGCCGATTAACAGACCCACACTGAACATCGGAATGGGTGGATACCCTTCCGTTTTGGTAGGTTCGGTTTCGGTCTGTCATTTTAAAATCAATGAGCAGACTTACTCACGGCCCAGGCTGCGTGAAAGCACCTACCATCTGGGCCAGAGTGATATTGAATTTGAATAGAGTGATATTGAACAAGGATTTCGAAAATTTTCCAAAGGCAAACAAAACTGAAAATTAAACAAAATTTGTCTTTTTCTTTGTTTTCGTTTCTTGGTTGTTAAATAATTTAGCTTTATATGAGCCTAGAGTTTAACGCTGAAAACTTTCTTTTCAAACAATTTTGCCTGCAGAAAAGAAAATGAAAATATTTATTTCTCTAAACAGAGCATTTTTTATAACTTTATTTAACAAGTTTTACTTATTAAGTTCAATTTTTCAAATGTCAATTTAGTTGGCTCATGACCTCTTTTAGCAAACTTTTCGCACTTTTGGTTTGCTGTAATTCTATAGCACTTTTATTGTCTGCTTAAATGGACCAGTTTTAAGACAAAAGAAATACCAGCAATAACCTAAATTAGCTACTTTTCTATTAAAATGTTGGAACACACAGACATTCATTGATTGAAGAACTGCATCATTTTTTTTATCAAATTGTCGTTATTTCTTCTTTTTGTGGTTCAAATTCGGAATTGCTTATATTCGCATCCCTTTCCACTCCAAATCGAGGTTTGACTTGATACAAATTTGGACTTGATTTTAACTTTATGCAACAGGAAACATTTACCTGTTGGTAAAAATAAAGTTAAAATTGCCAAGAGGTTGAATGAGCATTGAGTAAAATGAATTGAATTGATAGGGTTTTAGTTGCATTGTGATCGAACAATACAAAATAGCTTTTCTTTATAATGAATTTCAACCGTAAAAGTTGCTGTTTTAAGCATTTGTGCTACTGATGGAAGTTTAGTTCGTCTTCACGTAAGTTTAAAAAAACCTTGTATAGTACAAAGTTACTCAGTCTAAACTTAAGAGACTATCTATTTTCCAACTCTATGAGATTGCTATTCAAGTTGTGTTCATCTGGTGCTTGTGAGGCACTTGGTAAAACTGTGACCTTTGAATGTAAATTTATCAAGTATGATATTAACGACATACGGATGATATTAAGAACCTAAAAATATGAACTTTTATGCATTTTGCGTATAACTTGTCTGAGCAAGTCAGGGAAGTGTGACAAATACAACTTTTGAGTTTCCGGTTGTTTATTTTGATAATTTTATGGCATACAATTTTACTGCAGTGTAATTACATCGCAATATATCACATCGTTAGTAATTTTATTGTTAGGTTTCCTTCACCGTAAGTTAAATAAACCACACATTTTTCTGTTAGAGATTAGGTTTAGAGTTAGCACGGCATGCTTTATTGTGGTTTGCATTCGTAAATAAATAAATAAAAATTTTTAATTAATGTGTTTCTTTTTACTAATAGACAATCATCTAAAATAGAAAAAAATCATTAAACTTTGAACAATTAAGACAAGTAATGTATTGCGATCTAATTACATTGCAGTAAAATTTATGCGATAGAATTGAAGTGAATCCAAGTTTTGTGTTGTTTTCTATGCATGTACCATATAAAAACTTCCTATTATAATAACACCAAATCGTTTTATTACTCGTTGATGTTTTTGGATCAGTCTCTCTGATTATCATGCAATCTTGTCGGCACTGTGGTTGAGCAGCCCGAACACCGGTTTAATGATCACCTCGATTGGCATAATAGTGGTTTAAATCCTACATCTGTGTCATGTTGCTGTGTCCTTGAAAAAATGCTTTAAGCTACGTCTTTTTCTCTGCTTGGTGGTCGTAGGAATCAGTTTTAAATTACAATTATATCCATAAATAATCCAAAAATAAATAAAGTTAAGTTAATGAGATGGCATTTTTTTGGATAACTAAAAAACAAACAAGTTGAAATTACCGGAAACCCGTAATTTGCACTTGTCACGCTTTTAGAATTTAATCTTTGCTGACTTGCTCAAACGAATTATACGCTAAGGTCGGCAAACTTTTCAACGCCGTATGCCCGCTTTCAAATTTTGTTTAATGTTAATATGTCAGCGTGCTAAACTATTTTTGAAGTTACTCTAGTCAATAAATTATTGCAATAGCTTCATGAGCCACAGTTTTGCACTCTCATTTTTTATTTAGAATAGCAAACAGAAAACAGACAGATTTGTAGATTAGCCCTGTGCTTTATGGCAAACGTTTTCTTGCGCCATAAAACAACTGTAAATTGCTATCATAACCGTAAAAAGTTAATAAACGTATTATTTTGCACAATCTAAAATAAACAGAAGATGTAAACACAACTGACTGTGAGTGCACATTAAGATTCCAAATTGAAATTGATTTTTCACCTTATTGGTTACTTTTAAGGAAGTTTGCGAATTCGCGACAATTGTCCATAAGGTTACAAAATAAGCAGGATGCAAATTTGCGACAACCGTCGTTCTAACCAAAGAATCACAAAATATCAAAATGGCTTTCAGTAAAGTCATGCCAGAAGCTTTTCGTGTCACACTCAGTTGTTGTATTTAAAGTTTTTCATGAAACTTTAAAAAGCAGTCAGAATTTTTCTTCAAGCACAAAAGTCATTTAATTGAAGAAAGGCAACTGAAGAAGCCTTGCAGATTTCAAAAATGATTCTTTGTTACGAATTGGATTCAGAAACGAAAGACATCAAATAACAAATTACACAAACGAGATACCAAGTAACAGTGTTTCCAACCAGGGTTTTTCCAAACCCGAAATCCGTTTTTTGCTATTTTTTAATACCTGAAACTCAGGTTTTTAAAAGTAAAAACCCGGGTTTAAAAAATAAAATAATTTGTGCATACTCGCTGCTTCATAATCATTTGCTAAAGTAGTTTTGTGGTTTTGTTGTTCTAAGATTTATTTAATATGGTGAGCATTTTTTAAATTTTAGTTGTTTTGTGCACTTGTAAATTTTTGCCGTCTGTTGTATGAGTGGAAGTCGGTTGACTTTGAAAATCGTATTCATATTTCCGTCTCGTTTGTTTTATATTTTGCGCTACGCAGAACTAATGATAGACTGACATGTTTACACACATTGAATCAGAGGTAATTTTAAATAATAATGGGTTTATTTTTGTACAAAATCGCTCTTTTATCAAAACCAGAAAAAACTCGGGTTTTCCCGAAATATTTCTTTTAGCCCAAAACCCGGGTTGCCAAATTTCGTCCAGAATTTAAAACATTACTAAATATCCCAAAACTTTGTTTTGTTCCAATATTCTTGTAAAATCATTATCACATGAGAGCAAATGTTATAAACTACTGTAATTTACAAAAGTATTTGAAATATAGCATTTTAAATAGTACAGTGTCTCAGCCACGGAAACAACTGAAATAAAGCCTAATATTTTGCGGCATTATTATTACAAAGAAAGTTTATAATTGAAGCAGTTTTTAAATTATTTTTTAATATATATTATAAAATGCCAACCTGTTTAATGTCATATTTTTAGACTTTTGAATTAATGAAAAGACCATACTTTATCTTACACAATCTTTTTATTTTCTCAAAAGTCCTTTAGTATGATTTTAGTAACGTTAAACTAGTGTGCAATTTTAGCAAATGCAAAACACAATTTTCCACTTAACAACAAAATAATAATTCCTTTTTTTGCACGATTTACATTATGCATTTTTGGGTGTTTAAAAAATATTTATTAATTTTCAGCTCTGTAGCAATAAGAATCTGAGTAAAGCAATTTTATGATTAATTTCCTATTCAAGACGCGTTTCATTTTCATTCATCGTTGCTGCAATCCATGATGTAAATTTTGAAACATTTGTGTAAAATCCTGGAACAGGGTTTTCACCGACAAATTGACCACAGCCCCATCCCCAGCTTACAATTCCGATTTGTACCCAACAGTTGGGGCCGTCATTGAAAACCTAATAATAACGTTGGTTGTTTAATGAATAACGTTACTCAATATTAGTTACGGATACCTAAAAACAACACTCCTTATAAATGCATCGTATAGCCTACAAGGCGGGTAACAAGAACAAAATCCTTATTGGGTAGCACTCATTTACAAACTTCACCAGCTACTTTTATTTTCCGATAAAAAAATTTAAAATGGTTTTTAAAAAATTTTTTTGGTGATGGCCTACACCAGGCATGTGCGACCTTTTTTACTGGTGGGCCAAATAAGATATTTTATAAATTGACCCGGGCCGCAACGGTTTTTTTCGAAGGTACTGTATGATCAATGTTGAAGCTAGCTTATTTATTAGTTAAGAAAATCGCCCGACAATTCATTGAAAAATGTATTTTTTTAATGGAAACTAAAAAAAATACAATTAACCATCTTCAATCAAACGTTAATGTGATTTTTGTTATTGCACGTCTTTGCAAACATTCGGAATATTCACTTTCACGGAACTACAAGAAATTCGAAGCTGACTTTTTAAATGCTGGTCGGACAACTGACCTTTTTGCTTTCCTTTGCAATATTTCATTTTTGAAAAAAATTCCTCGCAGCAATAGGTGCTTCCAAACAGTGAAATAGTTCTCAAGGCATGTTCAACAAGATTCGGACACTTTTCACGAACATAGTTTTTATAAAATGTCACAAGATCATTTTTATTAAACACACTTTTCGTGTCATTGCTAGACTGTAAATCAATCAGTTCAAGTTGAAATTCATCAGAGCTTTGATCAGGTGCTGATTGAAATAGGTTGAAAAATATGTTGAAATGACTTTCAAGTTTTTAAAAATTCAAGAAGCGAGCATTAAAGGCAACAGACAATTTATCAATCACTAATTGATATTTTTAGTAATTTATGTTTCGTCCTTCATCATTTTGAATTTTCAAACATGGAAAATGTGTAAGCATAAACTTGCTAAGTTGGCCTTTGAAAAGATCCAATTTCTTTTGGAATGATATAATATGTTGAAACATCTTGTTTGCCAGTTGTTTTATCCCTTGAAGCTTCGTATTCAATATTGATAAATGTTGTGTAACATCGGTAAGGAATGCCAGGTCATTCAGCCACTCAACATCATAAAAATAGAAGACGTTTTGATTTTTACTTTCCATAAAACACTTGATTTCATTCCTTAAATTCCAAAGTCTTTTCAAAGTCTCGGTCCTGCTTAACCAACGACCTGAAGAGAAGTATGTAATATCTGGGTAATATCAGTCACGTTCTTCCAAAAAAAATTAAACTGCCTGTGCTTTATTCCTCGACAACGAATGTAATCGACGCATTGAACAACTTCTTTCATGATGTCAATGCTGTCCAGAGCTTTATTGCATAAATTTTTCTGGTGAATAATGCAGTGTTTCAAAACAATGTTTTGTGATCCAAATGCTTCCAAAGATTTTTTTGCAAAATCCTTTGTGTTTTCCTACCATTGCAGGTGCACCGTCCATTGTTAGTCCTGAGAGTTTTTTTGGATGCAATCGAAATCTTTCTGTCATGTTCAAAACCTCCTGGGACAAATCCTCTCCTGTTCTAGTTGACTTTATGCTCGCTAGGTCCAAAAATTCCTCTTTGATTTCAAAGTCATTGGTAACTCCACGTATAAAAACAGCCAACAGAGCTGTGTCGCTGATATCTGTGGTCTCATCCAATGCTAAGCTGTAATTTGAAAATTTGCTTATGTTCTCAGCTAAAGCATCTTCGAGATGATTTGACATAGCATCAATCCTACGTGTAACAATGAACCTCGACAAGCTGGTCTGCTCATTAAATTGTTTTTTTTTTCAGGGCATTTCCGCTTATAATATTATCAAACAATGCTTGATAAATTGACCGTCACTGAAAGGCTTTCCTTTCTCTGCTATGGCTTCGCTAATTTTAAAGCTTAGTTCAGAGGCAAATTGAGAACCATCTTTATCAGCCCATATCATTTTTCCTGGCCCTGAAACGACTTTTCCAACTTATTGGCTTTATCTATTCGCAATTGTCCCGAAATGCCATTGTACTTTTTTGCGTGAATCGAGTTGTAATGACGCTTGATATTATATTCTTTGAGACAAGCAATGTTGCTTTGACATATCAGGCAAACAGCCTTTTCATTTTGCTGCACAACGAAGTACTTTTCAAACCATTTATCGTTAAATGCCCTCCCTTCGTCAGTAATTTTTCGTTTTTTAGTCATTATAAAATTCTAAAAATTTAGATTTTTGTGTTTTATCAATAAATATTTAGTTTTGGCAGGGAGGGATGGTTAAATCGAAAAATTCAACGAGTGATTACGAGTAAGCTAAACCACAAAAACAATAACTTGGTCATACCAACAAATTTGGAATCGGAAGTTTTAAGCTACGGAGCACTGTTTGTCTGTTCTGCTAATTATGAAAACTGAAATGAAATTCAATATGAGTTTATCTGACGTATTGTAAACGATTTTCATGGTCAACTCTAAACTTTGGCTTTGTACTTTTGTTTTCAAAATAATCCCAAATAATCTCAGGTTTTTTAGCTTCTGATTTTTCCAATATTAAATTATAAAATTTTATAATGTACTAACTTCGTGATAAATCAGTGAAGTTCAAAGAATAAGTAGGCTACTCTATGTCTCTATCTACTATTCCTAACTATTTTTCTGTCCGCTTTGTTGTCAAACAGGATTTTAGTTTTACTTGCTATAATAAAAAGTTTATAAAAACTTTAAGCCAACATGTCCTGAACCAATTGTTCAACTTATTTCTATTACTTTTTTCACTTCAATATTTATTTAATTAGTGATAGATTGAAATTACCTTCATTAAATCAAATATATGCTGCTATTGCAACATGGCTTTTTAGCAGCCAGATAGTTATTCGTTCAATGAAATTAGATTAAGGAGAGTTGGTGTCATGATGTCACAAAAAGAACTTGAAAATATAAGGGCGAAACGAAGTAGTCTAATAAGTTCCGGCAAAATGCCCCCAAGACCGGTTATAACGTTCCGGTTCGGGTTCGGTTCAACTCTCTGCTTTTATGTTTTTTCTGAGTATTACGCGGGCCGCACAAAACCACATTGTGGTTGCACATGTCTGGCCTACACCCTTGATTACTTGTGACTACTGACCATCTGTGGTTAAATTTTTGTTAATTTATTGTTAAAACAGCAAACCTGAATTTCTTTTACACTATTAAACTTAAACTTTACAAACAAAGTAAAAATTAACTTTATCGATGTTATTTTTAAGAAAAAACCTACCATGAACCCAGAAAACACTCAAAAGTTATTTTGATAGCCTAATAAAGAGCAATAAAAGTTGTTTTCCAACTTTTCCGGTCGGCAACATTAAAAAAAGTTAAAAACTACTCGGTTAATTGGTTACTAACCGGTTACGCAGATAGTAGTCAAAAAAATCATTGAACAAGAAGATTTATTGATAAAGGCCCGTTTCCACTACGAGCGTGGAAAAAAGCATTCTTTGTTTGTTTTATTGCTTTTTTTATGCGCTCGCTTCAATTTTAACCGCTCGCTTCAATCGAAGATCAATAAAAGAGAGAAAGAATGCTTTTTTCCACGCTCGTAGTGGAAACGGGCCTTAAAGCACAAAAGTCAGCGAAAAAAAATAAAAAAACCTATTCTAAAATCTTCAGTGAATTTTGGTAAATATCCGGCGACTTTACTTTTAATCCTTTCAAAGACTACAAAAATGGAAAACGAAATTGCGAGTTTTTACAAAATCCTATTTACATTTAACTTGATTAGAAATAAATTTTGACACAGTGGTTTTGTTTAAAAAGATCAATTTTCTTACCATTTTTCTAACCACGGCTCCTCCGCTATCGCCTTGACACGCATCTGCGAGTAAATTTTCTCTTCCGATTGCCGTTCCACAAAACATACGTTCAGTGAAATTGACTTTTGTACGATTACCCCAAGAAATACGATTGTTGTTGAAATTCTTGCAACTGCGGAAAATTAATTTGTACTTTGTAATTTACGGTTTTTTTGAATTGTCAATTTACAAATGCAAAACTGCTAATGAACGTGCGTAATTCCGTTTGAAAAAGATTATTTTTGAAAGACCATTACAACAACTATACAATTCTGTTAAAAAAATATTATTTCTGAGAGATTATTACAACCACAAAGTGATGAAAGTTCTAAATTTTATAGTTTCAAGTGCAATACTGCTAATCCGTACGGGCAAATTTAATGTAATAAAAAAGGAAAGTAGCATTTGGTCTTGACTAAAGTTGACCTACAACATATTAAGACCGATGAAAAAGAAATGGCAGAAAACATCACTCCCAAATTTATAAACTATAAAAATAAAGTTTTAATTATAGATTTTTTTCAAAGTTCGGCAAACCTTAAGGTTGTTGCTTTACTAATTTCACGTTTTGGATTTTTTTTTAATTTTGAATACCAAAGCAACACAAACGACGCTTTCTTATCTTCGTAAAAATAAAAAACTTTAAGGCCATTTGTAAATGTTTTTCGTTTTGTTTAAATCTCAAACAACTTTTGTGTAAAACAAGCTCCTGCTAAAGACTTAACCATGGATTCCAAAACTATTTTCAATCGTCGAGCTTTGCGACGTTGATGGTAGTAGTTGACTCACTACGTCTCGGCCAGTGAGCGTGGTTCTTCTTTGCCAAAATCGGAACAATAACACCATGAGTTTTTTATTTGTTTTTTTGTCTCTTTTGGCGCCTTGTTTATTCCACGTAGAAACTCATCTTGTTCTTTGAGTTTCAGTGGGTTTTAACTGGTTGAAGCCAAATTTCAGTAACTCTTTCTACGTTATGTAGGTTGTAGAAAGATCAAATAAAAGCTCTTTGAGTGTTCGACAGGCTAAATTGCTTCGGGACAGCAACTACCAGCGCTCTTCTATAGATTACTATTTTGACTTGGAAAAAAAGAAACATTAAAACCTTACTGCAGTCCTATCGTTTGTTGAATCATAAAAAGCCAAAGTGCCAAATCGATTTTTGTTCCTATATATTTGTCTGAGAACAGCAATCAAATATGAAGATTCCCCATTCTAGTTAGGCAGCTTAATGCCATTTAGGAATTTGCGTGAAGTGCCTTTCCCCAGAGCAAAATAAAAGTTATTTAGAGATAAAATGATCATTAAATTTGTGTCCTTCTGCTAGAAAGTCAGATAAGTTACATTTTATTACTCTGAATTGCAACCAGAAGAACGCACGTTCGATACTATGTTTTTTCAAGTAATTTTTGTCGAGTCCTTGGAAAAAACACATCACGACAGATTTCTGAATAGGATTAATGGTGCCAACCAACAAAGGTAACTTTTCTTAATACAGAAAGCAGCAACTAGACCAATACGAACATACAAGGACAAATAAGAAGAATATCGTTAAATGCCAGAATCATAGCAGTGTGGCCAAATAGATAGAAGAGCCGTACTGATGAAGAACGTGATCGACACGGTTGTTGTTCAAATTCTACTCTCGTCATTGTAATGCGTTCTTGGGAAAGACAACTTACTGCCAGTAAGAGGGTAAAATAGAAATGAAGATGATGATGATTAAATCTTGTTCTTCATTTTTTGGAATTGAAGTGTTTTTCATCCTACTTCAAAAGCCACCTGTGCCAGCAAACTAAAAACTCTGTTAACGACCACCCAAAACACTTAACATAAATTGTTTCCAGAAAAAAAAGTTTTAAAATAAATTGACATTATTTCAGCCATAATCTCATTAAATTATGCAGTGCTACTGAGTTTTAAAAAGATAAATTTTTACAATTTTTGACTATTTTAATCCAAAATGAAAAAAGCAAACTAAAATCCTTGTTTATTTGTTTCAACTTCAAATTTTCGGCAATTTAGTTTAAATGTTACGTTTTGATTATTAGTAACAATTTTTAAAACTATTTTTAGCGTACTAAGTTTGGTCTTTGATTCTTAGACTTGCTTGAAGTAGATATTTGGATAAACTTGTTTCTTCATTGTGAATGTACGCTCTTGGTTCGAAGTCACCAAACCCAGTGAGAACAACCGGACTTGGATGATTTCTTCTATATAAGATTTCTTCTAAAATGATTCTAGTATAGGTAAGTCTGTTCGTAGTTTTTTTATTGCAGAGAAGTAACACAAGTACAGCTTTGTATTATCTTTTCGGTGTGGCACAAAGTTGCTAAACAATTTTGCACAAAGGCTAATAGTGGGCAACGCGGCCAGGTATAACTTACGAGCGCCCTCTTGATGGCCAATGCAACGGCGATTCAAATCTTACCCTCGTCATTTTCTTGCATTCTTACAAAAGACACTTTACAGCACCTTCCTCTGCTTGGGAGCTTGAGCAAGCAGCTCTAAATTTTAATAACATCGTTGAATAAAAACTAAAAAAACAGCAAAAAATTTCAACCTGACAACAATATCTTGTGATCTCCGAATGCAGGTCGGGAAAATCCCTTGATAATTGCCCTAAGTATAAACCTCCGAATTTGTCTAGTGATTCAAAAGGACAAATAGAGACGACGACCATAGTGAGTACATACTTTGATGTATAACAATAAATGTTTCGGAGGAAAATCATTTATCGATTTATTATCATAATGAATTGTGAATTTTTTGTACATATTGTAAATAGTTTAAAAAACTTCTATATTTTATTGGAATTAAGCCCATATAATAATTTGATTTGGTTATACAATATGTTGGCATACGGGCATATAATTTAATTATATGCATCCATGCAAATTGAATAATCCCTTAACCAAATTACATGTATCCTTGTCGGCAGCGTGACTGAGTGATTAGGGCGCCGGGATTGTGATCGACATGTTCTCGGTTCAAAACCTATTTGAGCCACTCTGTTGTGTCTTTGGGAAAGACATTTTACGGCACATTCCCCTGCTTGCTGGTCTAGGCGAGCAATTCTAAATTACAGTCATATCTTTATTAAATTTCAACCGGACAGTAATAGCTTGGTATTTCCGGAAGCAGGTCGGGGTAATTTCCTACCCTATGTATTAGCGCCTCCGTCGTTTTCTTGCGATTCAGGAGGATAAATATAGAGATAAAATAAAATAATGATAATGAATTGAAAAATTTTGTAAATTGACATACTTTTTTGTTTCGCAGACTTCCTAACTAATAATAAATCTTATAATGCAAACTATAAGATTGTTGGTTTTTAGACATCTGCATGGGCGCCTATATTTTGCAGCCGGTACCCGTAAACATTTTGAATAATCAGCCATACCGGGTCCGAAACTTTTTTCTTTTGTAAGACCTGTCCGAACCCGATCTGGTAGCCTATAGCCAACAGTGGTTAATTACAAAATAGATGATGCATACAGTGTATCAATATTGCTCCAAGTGGCGACTGCAATAAAAGTCAATTTATGTAATTAATAATACAAACTATTAATTTATTCCATGAACACGATGCTGAACAAAGATAGAAAATTGCAAGAATCATAGTTAATTCAATTAGTTAAATTTGGCAAGTTAGTCAAATTAGTAAAATAATTATATTTTTTGAATAATCAAATAGATCAAATTGGGTCAAATTAGGCTTAAATAAATAGGCTCAGTTTATTTTTCTCTTGTCCAAATATACAAACTTCTACAAAGACAGCATAAGATATTTCAGCAAAAATTATTCATCAAACATTTTGGCTAAAAGGCTCTATACGACTCATCGTTCGATAATTATAATTATTTTAGCAGGACTTTACTCTAAAATTGGCCAAAAGAACTAGTAAATGTAATCAAAGTGTAAATACTGTAATCATAGACCGAACTTTAGGTGTTCTGTTATCAAAGAACTCTCATAAACCAGGTTAGTATATTGGTGATGCTAAAACTTTAAATAAGTAATTAAATAATTTAGCCATAAATTTACAAAAGTTGAATAACTAAAATAATTTGAAAATCGTATTTTTACATTATGCAACGTCAAATAAAAGTCATTCTAGAAGTAAGATGTCACAATTGTTATTAAACTGCAGCTGTGAACTTATTTTATTTATTTATTTTATATTTATTCTCCTGACTCGCAAGAAAGCGATGAGGCTTTAATACATAGGGTAGGCAATTACCCCAACGTGCTTCCGGAGATGCAAAGTTATTGCTATCCTGTTGAAATTTTAAGAGATATGACTGAAATTTAAAACTGCTTGCCAAGACCACCCAGCAGGGGAATGTGCCGTAAAGTGTCTTTCCCAAGGACACAACAGAATGGCGCGAGTAGGTTTTCAACCGAGACTATGTCGATCACAATCCTGGCAATCTAACCACTCGACCACGCTACCGACAACAAATGTTCATGATTTCATTATAAAATATTTTCTTAAATAGTTAAATGAAACAAAATTGCAGTAAGTTCGATCACAAATTAAAAATAACTTAGTCCTGAAATCTCAAGATTATATTCTTGTTGATAAAAAACAAAAGTTATGAAAAATTGAGCAAGTCGTCAACCTCCCTTAATATTCCGGCTGAAACTATGCTAGTGGTATAATCGTATAAACATTGGTAGTTTTAGAAATCTGTAGCAATAAGGTTTAAATCCTTTGTTTTTCTAACACGAGAAAACATTCTGCAACAAACACATTAAGGATAATTAGTTGGTTGTGAATTTAAACTTTTGTTTCTAAAAAATTTCGTGATATTATTTATAAAACACAAACTTTTCCGAAAAACAAGAAAAAAGAATAGGTTTGTATTTCTTACTTTCTCGTCGACATTGCTTTTCTTCAGTATCTTCACCAATTAGTTTTCCAATGATTTTTAATCTCTTTGTCAAGCAGTTAGTCTTTGTGCAAGGCAAGCGAACAGGTTGGATGTATTTAGTAAAATTCACCAACGCAACGTTTTCGGGGCCACTTGAGATAAATTGGCGAGAGTAAGACTGTATAGCGTATTTCTGACCAATTTTAACCTACGTATACACAAAAATTTAACCAAAAAAACATGATTGTTATTAATTGCCAACGAAAATATTAAAATAGGGCTCCGATTCATTCTCCCGGTGCTTGTGATAAATTTGATGCATCTAAAACTTTATTCATTGCTAACTATGAAGAGAAAAATGTCTTTTGATAAACAAAATACTCTTTCGAAAGTATAAGCTAGTGTTTCTCAAACTTTGTGGTCCGTCGCCCCCTTTCAGAGACTCTCAAACACCGGTGGTTTCCCAGTTGTAATATTGTCTCAAAGATCAAAGGAAAACCAAAAAAAAAAAGGTCTTCACTTTAAACCGTCTCTGTATTTGTTAATTTTGTCCCAAAAGTAAATTGATGTCCAAAATCAGGATTCTTCTCGTGCCTCCCCTGCAAAGGCCTTGTGGCCCCCTTGTGGGGTCCCAGGATCCCTTGATTGAACAACACTTGATCGAAACGACACTTGATCGAAGCGACATTTGATCGAAATGACAGTTAATAAAAAAAAAGATTTATTGTTGTATGTTTCTGCAATTAAACAATCTCCTTGTTACTGAAAGTTAGATTTACAAAAAGCAGAGGCCATTAGTAAGAAGACAGTTTGTTTTTATTTTTTATAATTTTTGGCAATGTCAAGGTCAGGGTCCGTGGGCAAAGCATTTTTACGGGAGTAACAAGTGCACCTAGTCATGGTTATCTTTTTTTCGATGCCTATTGCTGCCATTTTTTTGCATTTTTTTTACATGGTAATCAGTACAGTATTTAAGGGGGGGCATTGTACCATGGCCCCACCCTTGGAGACTCCTTGAAGAAATGCAAGACAGATTCAAACGAAAGACCTTTTTTATAGATTACTATGTTTTGGGGACAAAAAATCAACCAAACCGGGACAGATTCAAAGTGAAGTCTTTTTTTAGGGATCATTATTTTTTGGGACGAAAAATTGACAAAACCAGGACAGATTCACAATTATAAATTTTCTTTTTCATTATTCAATCAAGTGTTGTTTCGATTGACCGTTGTTCGATCAAGTGTCGGGTTACGCTTTGCACTTTTAACAAACTTCAATTACTTTTCCTACTGCACCAAATTTTGCTGTATGCAGTAATAAGTAAGAAACAAAAAGTTTACATTTTCTCTACACGCCATGCGGAACCATTTTTTCGGAGTTTGCAATCATATACAGCTCTGATGTCATAATCATTTTGTTACAGAAGTTTTACAAGTTGGAGTTATCTTTCTATACATTTTGCGCTTCATTAGCATAATGATTAGATCATGTTCATTTGACGATGAACTTTCTGCACATGCTGATTGCGGCAAACAAATTTTATTAACACTGTTTTGTTTCTATTCTCTCTTTGTTTTTTCCTCTCCCGGTTTAACCAATAAGCGAAACCTATTTGTTTTCAAAAAAATTTCAAAAACCTAAAAATTTTGAATCGGCTCCATTATTTATAGTTTCACCTTTTTTTTTGTGCTAAGCCGCTAAAAATAAACTTCACTCAATATTGGGAAAACAAATCACTAGAAAAACCAAATAGACTTATTTTTTGTAATTTTTCCAAGGAATAAATTTTCTTCAACCATATTGTAGCGATACTGAGCAACACAACTAAATTCATAAAACTTTTATTTTCAAACGTTTTCGGCTTCTTAAGCCCTTTTCAAGAAAAACTTAAACTTAAGTGAAATTAACAATAATGCGTCAAAACAAAGAAAATTAATTACTTACGCATGAATGATTTACATTATGACGAATAAGTTAAAGCAAATAGAATTATAAAGCCAATTTTTAGTTTTATTAAATGTTCCGAAAACGTTCGAAAAATAAAAGTTTTATGAATTTAGTTGTATTGCTGAGTATCGCTGCTTATTTTTTAAATTTACATCTTTAATTGTTTTTAAATAATTTTAAGAACAACATGCTACATGCTTTTATATTACCAACTAGCTGAATTTAGTTGTTGTTAAGCTTTTTTTTTGATAAGCGTGACATTTTAGGGCCGACATACGTACTTAGTCGGTTAATTTAACCACGACCCAATAAGTAACAAAAATGATTGTATTTGATTGCTTTATTTGTTGAGAATAGAAACGTTATGGACCAAGCCACGGAATAAATAAAACTTTTTTTGTTTTTCAATTTCAAAAAATAGGTGGCTAACGGTATTTGATAAGAAACATTAATTCGGATCAAATTTCTGAAATAGAAAGCATACGCTTTTGTTAGCAAACACATTCATTCTTTTTACCAGAGCAATATCATAGTCAGGAAAGCTGAAATTGAGATGAATGAATATTTTGTGAGATCGAAACATTTGGACGGAAGAAGAAATTTTGTCTATTAGTCCATTCGGTCTTTTATGCATGCCTGGAAAAAAATTAATAACTGTAAGCTGGTATCCTTTTAAAAATAAAGAAGCAAAAATAGAAATTAAAAACTGCGTTTAGTCAAAAACCCTATTTTTAGCTTTTCCTACTTCAAGATCAATATAGCAAGTAATTGAATTACCAAGTAATATAAATTTATTTGTGGCAATTAATCTGAATGGAAGAAATTGCTCTTAATTTCTTCTAACCACAGCAAACCGATACATCAATTCAAAATTGTTAAAAAAGTTATTTGATTAGTCAAATTAGTAAGTTTATGATTCCCATTATTTTCTTACACAGGTTGTTAATTTAAGTTTTTTTTTTGATAACTAAATAGGTGCATAATTTAGAAATAAAGTGTGTTTTTAGTAAATCAGAGAATAATGGGCATATATATAGTAGTAGTTTGTTTTTATTCGCACCCAAAAGAAACAATTGATAATAATTGAAGACAAAATAGAGCAAAGGTTGCAAATAGGGAAACGGCAACTAAACGATATACGTTATAACATGCACAAAAAATTGTGCATGGTCACCGTACCTGCGTCTTAACATTCAAAATTTAAAAGTACATTTACAAAGAAAAAAGAGAAAAAGTATAAAAAGCAATAACACATTTCTACAGGTCACAAGTCAAGAGTGCATTGCTTAATCAAGGGTGGGAGTGCAAGCACTGGTGACTCCGAAGGGTCACCAGTGTTAAATATATATAAAGTGTTAAAGACAGGAAAATGAGATACAAACGTTTTAGTATTAATCTGACACATGTTACTAACCCAAGGTAAGAAAGTAACACTGTTCCCAATCACTCTGGTTGGGATGGTTTGAAAAAACATGAGCAGCTGTTAAAATCCATCTGTCATTGATTAAACTTCCGCCTCCCAGAAAATTTGTTGTAGCATACACCTGCAGTAAACGAAATTTTATTTTGATAGGCTATAATTAGATTTTTGTTAGTTTGTACAAGCTTTTAAAATTTTTATATGAACTCAGACCGCCACTTTCTTCTGGAGTCTATCATTATAAAAAAAAAAAAAACAGATAGCGTCAAATTTACTCAATAACCTATTAGGCTATATAGATCAAAATTATAAAATTATATAAGAAAACGACCTATTTTGTTTGAAAAATAGTGTAAATCTGTTATATTGAGGCACAAAAAGTTTTGGTTTTTCCAGGATAATTATTTTGATGACTATTTTGAGATGGGTTTTCCTTTTTAATAAAGCAAATTTTACTCAGCTTTTTTTGAGAGAAAAAGGAATATCCAAAAGTCAAAGAACCCACAATACCAAATGCAATTTTTAATGAAAGCTTTAGATTATCATGCATGTTTGTCAACCTGAACAACATAATGAGAGTGATTATTTTAGTTGCTTTAAAAAGCAAAGTTACCTACACCTCTAATCTCTGTTCTTCCTCATGAGATTTTTTATAAAACAAAATTGCTTTAAATCCACTTTTAAGATAGAGGTATTAGTTTTGTGAAGCATGATCACCAGGATGGACTGCGCATTAAACTGGCCTCCTTTAGACACTCAAAATTATGTTAATGCATTTAGAATACAGCTGAAGAAATTTTTTATAAGCAGCTACAGCAGTTGATTCTTCTGTTAAATTTTAACAGAAAATCTCTGACCAGATAATAGGCAGCTACTTTTGCATGTTTACTAAAAGCAATTTTGTTCAAAGAATTTGAAAATGCCGTGTATTCTTTAAATGTTTGACCTGGTATTCTGCAGCGTTTATAGCCACGTTTTCAGTGAGCGAACATGATTCGTGTGGTACATTTATCGCATACATTTTCACCGCAGTGTAATTGCATCCCATTACATCACCAGTTTCACTGTCTTGATTTTTGATGTTTTAAATGATTGTTTTTAGCATGATTAATGTAAATTATTCTTTTTTCAGCACGTTTTGTTTTATTTTAAGAGTAAAAAGTAAAAGAATGAATAACAAAGAATTGTTTATTCTCCCAACTTTGAAATTCAGATTCAGCAATTCATATTTTTCATCGTTTAGTTACGCACTTGGTTGCTACAGATTTTTGGCTTGAGTTCGAGTTTGGTTCAACGTCCTGTAACAAACGGGCAAAGTTTGGCAGCGCAAGTTGCAATAATTGCGGCGCAAGCACAATTCCTTAAAAAATCTTGCACCGCACGTGCAATAGCAAGTCCTTAAAAAAATTGCGGCCAAAGCGTATTTAGGCATAAATAGCTTCCTTTGCTCAAGAAACAATTTTACTGGTATAGTTAGTTTATGCCTTTGGAAACCTAATCAGTATTCAGAAAATCTGATTGTATTTGAATTTTTATGCGGAGAAATCAGCTTAGAAAGCGATTGGAACGGCAATGCTTTGTTAGCAATAAGTTAGCTTTAAGATTACCGGTGTAAGATAAATTTGGGATCTTACTTTATGGTATGAGTTTAGGAATACTCCGTTAAAATCTTTCTTTTGCTGGAAGTTATACGAATCCAGACTATGCGAAATGTAATCAATGTTTGGATCTTTTGTAGAAAGCCCTCGCCACTAACGCAAAAATGTAAGATTTGAGAAAACACCCCACCCACGTTTTAAGTACTGCAGATTTCGTTGATAGGGGCTTTCTACAAAAGGTCCCAATGTTTTAATTTAATGTTTTTACTAAAAGAAAAAACACAAAAATTAAAACAATATAAAACTTTCATTAAATCAAATACTCAGGATTTTGTGAGGACTCCAAGCAAAAGACAAGAGTTTTGAATTTTAAATTAATTTATTGATTACTACGTTTTATTTTATTTTATGACTTCTTCGTTTTCATTTTATCTAACATGGGCAAAGAGCTTACATGGATTCGAGCAAATTTAATTAGCTTTTTATAATAAGCTTTCTTACAACCAGGTACTAAACAGTTTGCTTAAAAAAATTGAAGCTTTTTATAAACATTGTATGGTGCATATTAAAAGTCATTTAACCATGCCATTATTATCATTGCAAATATTACCCTTCAGAACTACGGCAATGCAGGGGTGAATTGAAGAGATCCTTATGCTTTTATAGAATCCCTAAATTTTAAGAAAAAATGAACCCTACACAATTAAAAAAATTTTTTAATAAAATTGTAAATAATTTTTTGCCAAGTAATTATAATTTTTTTGTCTCAGCAGAATGAAGAGTTAAGCAGGCTATAAATTTTAAGTTTAGTTCACACAAAAAAGGTTTCCGTGACATAAAGTGATTTGCAGCGAACTCCCGTATTAAACCTACGGTTTAACTTTGCAGTTTGTGTTTAGTGCAAAAAAGTGTAAGTTATTTCGTTAGTTTATAAAAGATACTAGAAGATATTAATTCATGTCGGTGGGTCAACAAAAAAATTCATTTAGGAATCCGGGTTAAAAAATAAAGTTTAAGAACCTAACTTAGCCATAAGGCGGACTCATAGTATTAAAACAGTTTAACAAAGCTGCGTTTTATTATCTGTGTTATTGCAAACCTTGTTTCCATGATTAAGTCAGCCTAATTCAGTGTTGTGCATTGACGGTGTTAATTTGAGGGTGTCAATTATTAGCAACAATTTTTTTGATTACGCTAAAGCTTAAGCCGCGAATCGTTTTTTAGCTTAGGAAACAGGCGTCTCGGTAAACACTTTTCCGGTTTTCAACCCCAAGCGTAAAACTTTTTATACTCTTTTCAAAAAATTTTCGGGAGTAAAATAAAGCTGATTATTAACCGGAAATTAATCTGCGGTTGCGTCAAATATATAAGAAAAAACTGCAGCGTGGAGCAGATCGTAGTTTCAATTTATAATCCTTATGTGATATGCATCAAAACTCCCTTCAACACCCAGTAATTGTGGCTACTGCCGTATTCATGCCGTGAATTTGCGGCTGTTTCTGACACAAGCTCGCACCTCATAAAAGTAATCTTCATCACACGATAATTGCACGATTTTAGTTATTTGTAAAATCAAGAAAAAATGTCACTCAGGTTTTGAAACTGTCAAAATCGTCACGGAAATTAAGCCTAATTTTTTGTAACTTCAGTGTTATTTGAGTGAAATATACTGTTCTCGAGAGTTTGATTTAAAAATATAAAATATAATCTGGAAAAACTGGGTTTATTTAATGTATGGGTAAACAATAACAAACAATTACTACCGAAATTAACTTTCGGAGGCTTATATTTCTAACTGAAAACCGGGATTCAGGGATTTAGTGCCTTTTGCATTTTCTGCTTCCTGGTTGGCCGTGTTTTGCATTTCCCGTTTTCTTGTTTCAGCAAAAAAAATTCTCGGTTTTTTCTGATGGTACATAAGACATAATAAAAAATTTGAAATTTTTCAAGTTTCGAGTAATTTTCTTGCGCCGCAATGTTTCGAAAAAAGTTGCTAAAACGCTTGCACGGCAAATATTTTAGCCATTCTCAAAGCAAATAAATATTTAGTATTTTGATTTTAATTGTACAATATAATTACAATTATACGATTGCTTTCTTGGATATATTATAAAAATTACAATTCTTACTCAAAGTGAAAAATTTAATATATTCAAAAGACTATCATCGTAGAGTATTTTAACCATTTCTAAGATTGTGTTGCGATACAATGTTTTAAAACGTGTTGTGACGCAAGAAGTAAGAATAAAAATATTCATTTATAAAAACTTTAAGGTTGTTCATCTGGGCATGGAGACGCTTTCAAGAAAAAAAATTGAAGTATCCAAAAAATTTCAAAAAAAGGGTCACTTTTGGTACATGCTCAAAGAATTTTACCGATTGAATTAAACAACCCACAAGTCATTTTCGTCTCGGCTGTGCGAGCAATTCTGTATTTTAGCCACTGGTAACACTGCATTGTAGTTCTATGAAGCAGATTCGTTCGTGCCAGGGTTGGCCAACCTGTCTGCTAGTCATATCGATTTTAATTCCTTTCAGAGACTCCCGATGACCAATGCGGAAATGCGATCTTAAAAAATGTAATCTCTAAAAAAAAGCTCTTCGCTTTGCATCCGTCTTGGTTTACTTAACTTTCGTCCCTAACAAATAAAAAAGGCCTTCACTTTGAATCTGTTATGGTTAACTTGATTTTTGTACCTAATCGAAGGTAATCTCTAAAAAAATCTCTAAAACAAGTTTTTTTACTTTAAAATCCTCAAGTAAAACATTCTAGTTCACTCAAAATCAGAAGCGATCGACCACTTCAGACGTCGCGATCGACGTGCTAGCCATACCTGGTGTATGCGATCTATTATTTTTTTCATTCAAGATAATAAATTAATCAAAAATGAAACAAAACCACTGTAAAAACTGACGCATAATTTTCAGAGGCAAAACAAGCTGTGTTAATCCTATTTTTTATCTATCGTTCCGTAGAATTTAATGGGGCGAGGCCAAAACCTGCTTTACTTACCAGCATACCCAATGGACATAAAGTAGTACATAGTATTAGGGTTTAGTTCAACGTACATCATAAGCAAAGTTGTCGCCATTCGTTGCTTTCGATATTATCACATGCCACGGCCAGGCCGCCTTTTTTGACCTAATTCCGTTGATTACACGCCCAGCGGAAATTCGACTTGATGCTCCATGTGCATGGTAATCTAAATTTTTGGAAAAATATTGATAGCATTTCACCACAAAGACTATTGAAACAGCTGTATAACATGAAATACTTTGGATTTTAATTAAAAATACGATATTTATCAAATATTTGAATTTAAAACAAAAAGAATTGCTCTCTAATATTAAGTTTGGTTTTCTTTCTTAAGTGGTGATAATAAGCAATTATAAAATTTAATTTTTAGATAAATATACATTATATTTAGATAGATATACATTTTTCAAAAACAGGATTTGGGATTTCAGTGCAATTGTTTGACGATTCCTCTAAAAATACCAAGTTTAACGCTTTGGTCTTTGTTTGTAAATCGAAAAGGTAAATAGTTGTGATATGGCCGTACTATGATAGAACGATGAGAAATTTTTACAAAACTTTCGTAGAATTAAATTTAAATACTACTTTTATATTAAACTTCTTTTGATAAGCGTCCCGAAAAAAATTGTAGAGTAATTTTTAGTTTGTTTTTTTAAAATAGTCTTCTTCTTCTTCTTCTTTCGGCTTCTCCCTACTCGGGGTCGCCACAGCGCGATAGTAATCTCCATTTCACTCGGTCTACTTCGTCTCCTTCCCTAGATCCAACCCTTTCCATGTCTTCTCTCACCAAATCCATCCACCTTCTCCTTGGCCTTCCTCTTTTCCTTCTGCCTGGCACTGCCATCTCCATCATCCTTTTCCCCACATAGTCTTCTTCTCTCCTTTTTACGTGTCCATACCAACGTAGCCTCACATTCCGAAGTTTTTCTCCCAGCTTTGCAATTTTTGCAGTCCCTCTCACATATTCGTTTCTTATCTTGTCCTTTCTTGTCACTCCCAGTGCCCATCTCACCATTTTCAACTCTGCAACTTCCATTTTTCCCATTTGTCGTTCAGTCACTGCCACCGTTTCCATTCCATAAAGCATGGCTGGTCTAACAACACTCTTGTATATTTTACCCTTAACCTTTGCTGATAGCTTCCTGTCGCACAGAACTCCAGATACCTTCCTCCAACTCATCCATCCTGCTTGGATCCTTCTCCTTACTTCTTCTTCACATCTTCCATCATTACTAACTGTTGACCCCAGGTATTTGAAGTTTTTGGCTTTCTTTACCTTTTCTTCTTGCAACTTCAACTCTTCTCCATCATCCACACCCCCAACCCTCATATATTCTGTCTTGCTCCGGCTCACTTTCAGGCCTCTTCTCTCCAGTGCATTTCTCCAAATCTCCAGGTCTTCCTCTAGCTCCCTATGATTTTGTCTACACAGAACTATGTCATCTGCAAACAGCATATCCCATGGTGCGTCCTTCCTGATGTCCTCCGTCAGCCTGTCCATAATGATGACAAAAAGAAAAGGGCTGAGTGCTGAACCTTGGTGGAGTCCAAAACCTACCTTAAATTCTTCAGTCAATAGAAAATCGGAACGATAGAAAATCAAGTTTTTTTAAAATAGTAAATTGTGTAAATTATTAAGTTTTTGTGGATTGCCGAAAACCATTTGCCGAAAACCATTTGCAAAATTTTGCAAAAACTGAAAACCATTTGTCCCTGAACTAACTGCAAAGACATCCCTGAGCGTCTGAACATAGCCTAGGTTAATTTTTCTTGACATCAGTTAAAAATATCTTTTCCCGAAAGGATTTTTAGTGGCATTACTGAATTGACCTCTTCATGGTATAAGTCTTGGTAATAAACTTGAAGATTTTAGGTTGATCTTATGCCAGAACCCTACCTTTATTTAAAATTATTGCTATAATCTAGAATTCTAGATTCTAAGCCAGAAATGTCCAACCTTGTTTCAATTTGGGCCAAATTTTACATCGAGCCAAAGTCGTTGGGCGGCTAAAAGCTTTTCATTCAGAATCTTGCTCCAATTTCTCAATTTCCGTCCTAAAAATCAAGTGTGCTCTAAAAAAATAAATAAAAAAAAATGTCTTCACTTGCAATCTCGCTCCAAATTCTCAATTATTGTTCTAAAAATCAAGTGTTCTCTAAAAAAAAAAGTTTTCTCTCAGAATCTGGCTCTAATTAGTCGATTTTCCTCCAAAATCTGTTTTCGCAGGCTCGCGGAACTCGTTTACGTAAACTTCTTTGAACCAAGAAAACTTGGAATAGGCGGTGGGCCGCATCAGGACCTTCAGTGGGCCGTAAGATCCCTGTTCTAAACAAAAGCAAAGAAATACATCTAGTGTCATTTTCGCGGTACAATTTACTGAATAAAAGGTTTTAATCGTTTTTTATTCCGTTTCCTATACGTACCAGATGATGACTTGTGATAGCTTAAAAACCAAGAATGTATTTATTGCAAATTTGGTTTATAGATCTTTTAAATCTGTTTAAACATCTACATAACAAATGCATTTTGCAGAATCCCAGCACTTTATGTTATTTCAATTAATGACTTTAAAAACCTGAATGCATTTGTTTTACTTACGAATTAAAATTGCACCAAAAAAACTTAAAACAAAACATTCGTGAATAATCAAAGAATACGTCGTCATTGTATATAGCTCTACTGAGTTAATGCTGCTTTCTGTTTTGAGTGCAATCATTGTTGTTGTAGTTAAGCACCTTGATCTTATTAAAAAATTTGTTGTTAACTGCATTTTCTAATGGGACAATCAGCCGAAAAAATGCTGGGGGCAATACAATCTTGTCCAAATTTTACGACGGTTGCCCGAATTATGATCTTGTCGAATTTTATTGAAATAAAAAAAACTCGTAGAAAAAAGGTTTTCACTTCCAATCCAAGTCCGATTTCTCCGTTTTCACCCCACGTTTAGGGTGAAAACTAAAAAAGAAAAGTCTCCATTTCAAGTCTTAGTTGTACTATATTTTCTCTATGATCTGAATCATACTAAGTTGATTACTTTATGCCACTTAAATAATTTCTTGTCGCTGCCCAAAAAAATTTACTTTTGCTTAAATTTTTGGAGTTTGGAAGTCATTGTCCTCCTACTCCCCGGGCTTGCACGTTTATGGAATAAAAAAAATCTTTTAGGTAGACTGTGCATCAGACTCGTGTGCCTCATGAATCGCAAATGACTCCAACGCCTTGTTTGAAACCTGTTTTTATTTTTTTAGTTAAATTAAAAGTAGCTGTTCAATTTACCTGAAACAAAAATACCAAAACTTATTACAAAAGTCTTTAAAAGACCCAATTTGATCATCATTAGTTGTTTCAGATCAGAGTTTGATATCTGTCTTAAAAAAAGTAGAAATTTTGCTTATTAATCTAAATGAATATTGACTACAATTTACTTGAATATATTTGAAATTTATTTGAAATGGATAACTGTATTTTTAGACAAACAAGAACAAAATTGAACGTTCAAGTTAATAAAAATAAGAAATATTCTATAAGAAAATATTCTCTAGAGAAAAGATGCAGTAAAGCATGCAGATTATAATGATATTTATTATATCTGTGTAATGTATTATTTGCATATTCTAACTTTTATCGTTTTTATTGCTTTCTTTTTTTGTCAGTTTTTATTGGAATATATTACATTATTGTATAAGTAACATGTTTGCACTAAAAGTTGTTTGCGTTTACAATTTTAAAATCGGCCAGTTTTTACAAAATTAGAAGCTTTCGCCAAGTAACTGGATTACTGTAGGTCTAAGCTACAATGAAAAAAACATTGCCATAATAAAAAAGTAAATGTATTAGCAAAACTGAAAGCCTTTTTTTATTATTGCTAACTTTCTTTAACATTGCAAAAAATTTAAGTTTTGGGCAATTTGAAATGGTTGTGTCTGTAAGAGAGTGTCATTTTTTAAAGACTATAAAAATTTTTAAATCATTTTAAATCTTGATGTAGGCCTATTATGATACAGAAAGTAAATGATTTTGATAAATAAAATGCCGTTTTGTAGTTTTTAAACTTACATAAATAAAGCATTTCTTCAGGATTTAAGTAAAACTACAAATAACTAACCTTCCTTCAAAAATTATTTACCTCAAATCGGAGGCAGATGAATGCAAATTTTTAGCAAAGTTAAATGAAAGAAATTATCCAAAAACGTTGAAGATTACTGATCTAACTGATCATACAACACTTAGTATAAAACTACAAAAAATGGACAGCTAAGACGAGGTTCTACAATCTACAGCTTGCGTGTGTTTGCTTGAAATAGATTTTGGGTGGTTTTTTTAATATCGACGTCTACGCTCAGTATAATTGCTCTCCTAAATCAAAAAAGAAAACAAAAGACTTGCGCAAATTCTGGATTAATTGTACAGTAAACAAGATTTACGCTAAAAAACTGAACTCTACTTTTTTATCTATAGTTATACTTCAAAATACAAAAAGTTACAAACTTTCCATCAAAGAATGTACAAGTTATAGCAAAAATTTAAAAAAGAAGTTTTAAAAATGCTTCATAGGCTCAGTTATAACGCTTTTGCATCTTTTGAATTTTCTACGTAAGTTATCTAGAAAATACGTTACTGTATTTTCTAACAATACAGCATACACCAACTACACGAAATTTTTTTCGCTTTTATTTAAACGCTGTTGACTAGATGTAAAAAAATACTTTATTTTTTTAATCAGGAAATTGTTCGTTAGTGTTACAGTTATATTCAAGTTAAAGCGTGACTCTAAAAAATGCAAGCTTACTTTTTTACCGTTTTAATCTACTGTTTTCATGACGAATACAATCGACATGCGGTCTTTGTTCAGCTTTTACTCTCGCATTCTGTTGTATTGGAAAAGGTGTTTTTGGCACTTTTCTCTGCTTGGCAGTGCTTACAAGCAGTTTTAACTTTTAGTCATGTCATTTAGCCTACGTAAAAAAACTAAAGAACCAAATAAAAAATGTTTAAAGAAATATTGTCGGTTGCTCCAAGTTTAACGTCTAATTCGACGTTGTCCTGTGAGGTAAACGAATAGAAATGATGATGATAACTTCTTAAAAAATTTGAGTAATACGCCACTATCTCCTCATAGTCGTATAAGCTTGAAAAATAGAAAATGATAGATCTGACTTTTTTTTGTTTGATTCCAAACGTGGGTAATTAATGCATTCCATCAGTGAAGCATGATGAAAAATTTGGTGGGCCAGATAAATTTAATCAATAATGTATCGGTCCAAAATCTTGCTCTACCTAAAGGATTATAGCATTTTGCTTTGTATCTAAAGCGATTAAGAAACAAATACCAAAAGAGTTCAGCCATGAATTAAGTAAAGACTTCTTGGGTTTTTATTTATTTTTGTGGGCTAAAAGCACTCTTTGCTCTTTGGTTTTGTAGTGTAACCGTTTTGAACTCTTAATTCTTTAAAATTGGGAAAAAGAATTTGTCAAGAAAGTTCATAAACCACTGGTCCAGAGACCAATAAAACGTTGCATATATGACTTGTGGGTATGCACAGGGACCTATTTTAAGGGGGGGGGACATGTCCCTCCCAATATCTGGAAAGGGGGGGATAAACTACCTTTTGTTCCCCAAATTTATGGCAAACTCAAAGACATTTTCCTTATTGTTTGAGTTTGCTGCAGATGTTTTTCAGAGATTATCATTTAGTTGGGATGAAAAGTGGTAAATAGAAGATCGATTCAAGGTGAATACCTTGTTTTTTAAAGATCATCATGATTTTGAGAAAAAAATGATGAAATCGGGGACGAATTGAAGCGAAGACCTTTTTTTTTTTTTTTTTTTAGAGACCACCATGATTTTGGGAGAAAAATAGTGAAATGGAATGAAGAAAAATAGAAAAAAATGCCCGGGGCCCCAAAAGTTTGACTGCCTATAGGCTCCAGGGTGCTTAATCTCGCACTGAATTTATTAGTAATCAAATATTAAACATGTCGTAGTCACACAAAATTGTCCCCCCCAAAATTTTCTAGCAAACTAGGTCCTTGGGTGTGCATAGCCCATAGGTGCACATGGATAATTCAGTTTTTTCCGCTAAGTGGTTTGTCTGCAGCATGGTCGAGTGGTTACGAGCGCGGTGATTGAGGTCGAACAAGATCGACATGGCAAACGGTTAAAAAACTATTTTGATCTTTCCATTGTGTCTTTGGGAAGTCTTGGAAAGCAGCTCTAAATTTCAGTCATATTTACATCTGACATTGTTAGTACGTAAATAAGCACGTTAGAAATGCTATTGACAACGAAACATTATTATCATTATTAATAAAACTAAGCTCTTTATTCTAAAAAAAAGCATTTAAAATTGTTAAGACAATGTTCAAAAAAGTAAGCAAAATCTTAAAAATAAGGACGAATGGTAAACTAGGTTATGTTATTGGTAACATGTGGAAAAATTGAAACTAGCAAAAGTTATTGAAAAAGCTGAAAGGGTGGAAAAGCTTGAACAAAATGAAACAAAGTTAAATTTGAAAAACTAGTCTCGAAACCGACATAAGTGAATGGTATAAGAAATTAGGGTCACCCAAAGCAAATGTTAAAGATGAAGGAAGAGTATTTTAAAATTAGTTTACATGTGGAAGATGCCAAAGAAAAAATGAAGAATCGGTGAATGAAGAGGCACTGAAGAAGCCATCACTGGAAACAAGAAACAATAAACCGGATGAAGAATCAAGCAAAGCATAAGTTTGTTTCTAGTTAAGTACTAAACATTATGAAAAGTGTACAAGAAATATTTGTTTTTAGAAAAGAATTTGGTCGATTTCAAAAAATCTCTTGGAATGCTTTTACGTTTCTTTTCTTTGATCTTGTGGAAAAACTGTTTGGCACATTTTTTATATCTATATTTGGCAAATTAAAAGTTATTAGGGGAAGGCAGGGCAAAACGGTTATGTGGAGCAAAACGGACACTACTTAATTTTTTTTAATTTTAAAGTTTCTATTTATTTTTCTATTTTATTAAAGTTATGAAATTAAAATTTGAAGCTTTGTAATTGTTCCGGGTGTTTTGCAGGTGAAAACGTGTTTGGCAGAAATTTGTTGTAAAATTGGATACAAAGTAGTCAATTTGTTGATCAATCGATGACTAAATCTAAAAGTTTTTTAATGTTTAGTGTAGTGTGACAAAATAAAATTTAAACAGTGGTTATAATTTCAAAAAATTTTTAAGAGCCGCCTTGCATGTTGGTTGCTAAAAGCAGCATGCTCGGTATGACCGTTTTGCCCCAAGCAACTAAAATTGTACCAAATTAAAGTTATCAAAGTCACTCGTGTAGAAAGTTCATAAATTGTGTGTCTGATTTAGACTTTAATAGCCTATATCTGCAAACTTTCTATATATCTTCAAATGTAGCTCGACAAGCACTTTAAACAAAAAATTAAATTTTACTGTGGTTCTTGGTTTAAAAAATCACTGTGAGTGGAACAGCAATGAACTAAAATAAACCTACGTCAAGCAAAGAAAAAAACTAAAAAACCTCAAGCAATAAATAAAGCAAATAAAAATAATGAAACAAAATATTTGTTTGCTTTGCACACAATCTTATGAAGAGTCATCACCAGTGACAGCTTTAGCAGAGGGCGAACGGAGCGGCTGCACCGCGCTCTTCCTAAAAAGTGCTCCCCCCTATGCAAGATATTACTGGTAGCACCAGAACGGTGTCACCCTAAATACCTTTTTCTTTTTAGGTCACTTTTTTTGGGACAGTAAAAAATGGCCACTGCTAAAACGATAAACTTTTTTTATAGATACATTTTTGGAATACGAAATAGTGCTCCCCCTAAAACATTGAACTTAATTCTTCTAGGGATCGCTTTGCCGCTTTGCTTTGGAACACTAAAGTTGCCCCTCTTCTTTTCCTGCACCGGGCACCCCTTTTTGTAAGGCCATCACTGGCCATCACCCTAGTAAATGTTTGCAGTGGTGTCACGATAGATATTTGTATTATAAGCTATTGCCCAATGCCCAAGAATCTTTTCGTGCAATTTTTGCCGTGTTTAATTTTTTTTAAATTACCACGTCTGTTTAAAAAAAAGTTTTTATTTGATTTTTTAGTTGCCACAATGCAGAAGTATTAATATTAATAGGCTACTTGAAATTTAAAACAAAGATAATAATTATTTTTAATCTTACCGGACACTGACCGTTATGCCCGAGCCCGGGGCAAAACGGACATGTAAGTAAAATATACGTTTTTCTAAAATAAAATTTTTATGCTGTTGTTATACGGGTTTTAAATTATAGTCATGAGTTAGTATATTGTCAGAGCAATTATAAATCTTCTTTCGTTTACTTAAGTTTAGCACCGGAGCTGTTACGCCAATTTAAAACAACTATGACCGTTTTGCCCCGCTTTCCCTAATATAACAATCACTTTATTTTTTCATTATAGTGCGATAAAACAAAAACGTCGATATTTGTTGACGAGCGATTGTCTAATCTATAAGCTTGTTTCTGATTTAATAATTTTCGCTTTCTTTGTTTCTACGTCGAATTTCAACTCGTACAATTTGGGAAGAGGTTTTGTGTTTGCCACGAACAAAACACCCTGGGCCCATCCTGCGTGAGAACCCCACAAAGACCGAAAAAAATTTCCTGAAAAAAAGATTACAACTGAACTTTTCACAATTACACTTGAACTTTGCGGCAGAGTAGTCGAGTGGTCAAGAACCCCGCAATTGTGATCGACATTGTCTCGGTTCAAAACTCACTCGCGCCAATCTGTTGTATCCTTGAGAAAGACACTTTAAGGAACTTTTCCCTGTTTGGTAGTTTAGGTAAGCAGTTTTAAATTTTAGTCATATCTGTATAAAACTAAAAGACTAAAATAAAAAATTACAACCGGAAGCAATATATTGGCATCTTCGGAAGCAGGTTGGGGTAATTGCTTGCCCTATTTATTACCGCCTCCGTCGCTTTTCTGCGAATCAGGAGGATATATATTGAGATAAAATAAATAAAACTTCTATTTAACAAATGGCTGAAAAAAAATTACGGAGCCATCAAAATAAGTAGACATTGTGGCCGACTCAAGTAGGGTGTTTGATGAAGATAGCAAAGATCTCTTGGTATAACCTCTACTAGCGTCACGTGGTAATGTCCTTGAAAAATACACTTTACGGCCCTTTTCTACGCTTGACGGTCTCAGCAAGCAGCTTACCATACAATCAAATCAGTGACAAAATAATAATCAAGAAAAGTTAAAAACAGTATACAGCTACTATAATCTTATAGCATCAGCAATTGTTATTTGAAATACAAAAAATTAAACTGACGATAATATAAGTTACAGCAAAACGTTTTAATGGCTTTGTTTTTTAGTATCTTAACTCCAAGATTCATATTATAACTATCAAATTATCAAAACTTTTAACTAGGAAACATTCTTTTAAGTAATCGCTCGACAACTATTCCAAGTTCAACCGCCCTGCATTGTCACGCGAGTAAGAGTAAATAGATGACGTGATAAAAATTACGTAATCGCAAAATCGCTTTCCTACCTAATTCTTGGTAGGCATGACGAGTTAACGACTTCGATTTCAAATGATAATTATAATCGCGGACAGCGATCTGTCGAACGTGAGTGTCGATGGGCACGGCTTCAGCTTTATCAAGAGACATCAAACAAACGCAATCTGCAACCTGCAAATCAATAATGAACATTGCTACTCTGCAGGGGGTAATTGATGATTTTAACTCACTTTCATGCCGACCCCCGGTAATTCAACCAGCTGTGAGGCAGCCTCTTCGTAGCTAGAGTCTTTTAACGAGCTTAACCATTCTTCCCCGCCTTTTGCCATGACCTTAACATAAAGCTTCAATAAAACCGACGGAAAAAGCTTTAATTAAACAGAAAATGTCAAGATCCCAGTCGTAAACCGGCGTACTTTTAATCGTGAATTTATTGCTCGCACTAAAAAATATATGTAATATATACTGTATATAGAAACGAACTTGTTGCGCACACGAGACGATATAGTTAGCTCGATATCCAAAGCCAAGTTCTCTCAGTTCACTTTCTTTTCCTGAATTCACCAACACTTTTAATGAGGGAAAGTCGTAAAACTCGTGGGGTCCGACTTCGACAAGCTAAATAGGGAAAAGAAAAAAATTCGAGATTTATTCAAATTTTCATTAATTCGATAGTCTGTCATTAGAAAACTTCAGCATTTGTACAGATTTTTTCTTATCATAAGCATTTTTCGATTTCATGATCACGGGGCTGTCATTTACTGCAGTGGTTCCCAAAGTAAAGGTCGCGAAGTGTTGAAAAACGGATCGCGTCAAGACAATTCAAAACTAAACTTCTAATATCAAAAGCAATAAGCAGTGCCAGGGAAAGTTAAATATTGTCATCAGCATGGTAACACTGACTTCTTGGTGCTTAACATGGCAAACGCATTTTTTCGACAAACCAACATAAAGAAAAAACCGAATAACACATGCCTAATTTAAAGAACAGATTGTAAATTTGGCTAGATGAGAGAAAATTTATTTTTGCTTTTCTCGACTTCGTTTCTTTTCTCCGGTTGTCGCCGTCTATTGAGAATAGATGGCAGAATTTTTAATTGGGAATTAGAAAAGAACTGAGCAGCTTACAGCCTATAACCATCAATACAATCATTAGTTTTTTTCGTTCTAAAATACCCTTTGTACGGCTTTGGCCGCAAGAGGCTCAACTTATTTGGGTCGCGCTCAAAAAAATTCAGCAACCACTGATTTACTACATAATTAAGTTAGGTTAAATAATACAATTTTCCCATCATCGGTAAATCTGTGTAAAACCTGAGTGAATTAAAATTTGATTTCGTCGCTTCGCCATGTTTTTGACTAAAGAGTTTTGAAATTTCTACGTGATGAGAGGCACGGTTTGATGACGACACGATCAGCAATTCAAAATTACAATCAAATGATAAGTAAAAAACTAAACAATTAGTTTCAAGCAAACGGTTGGCATTGTTGAAAATTGGTCATGACCACTGAACGTTTTGTCTGCACTTAATGGCTCAGACGTTGCCTGCAAGTTGGTAGAATAAATACTAAATATGATAAGGATGATGAATTTTGATTAGTTAAAATTACAACGAAAAAGTATAAATTTAAGTTCGAACCAGACCCAATTTTTTTAAAAACTTCAACTCAAACCCAGTTCGGTTCACAACTCTGGTATCTACATATTTATCATAAACATATGCTTTGCACTGTTTAATTTTTGGTATCGTGGTTCAGTTGGTAGAAGCGCCGTATGCGTGGCGAACACAACCCACTAGGTCTCCCTTCAACTTCTGCTCTCGTCATTCTGCTGCTTAGTTAGGAAAGACATTATCTTCAGAAAAAACACTTTACGGAATGACGGACTTAGCAAGCAGCTCTAAATTTTAGTCATATTCCTTTAACAAAACTAAAAATTAAATAACTTTACAGGATAGCAACATCTTGGCATTTCTGAAATCAGGTTACAGCCATCGCTTGACGGTTGCTCTAAGTTTAAACCCGCAGAAGTTTTCCCACAAATTCGGAGAATTATAAAAATGATAATAATCAGCGTAGTAAAATCATCAACTAGGATTTAAAAAATAACAAGTCAAACTTAACGATATTAAAATTGTAAAATCAGTTAGAAAAGGAGGGAAAGGCCTATACGACGTATGTTTCAGTTAGAGTTACTAGAAAAAATCCATCACTCCATTATAAGCACGACAAACAAATGATTTTACACCAAAGTTTCTTAATGACGCCTAGAGCAGAAACATAATTATAAATTAACTAATTTCAATAAAATGTTCTTGAATTTGTTTAGTTCGTAAAAAATTACCTTTTCACCATACCGTTTGCACATCCTCTCAATCATTGAAACTATTCGTGTAATGGAGTTATTTGCAGAACACAAAAAAGAAAAGAGAGTTTCTATTGGATTTTGTTTCAAAACTCTTATGCCAAGCTGCTTGCGTGTAAGCTTTTCAAATGTTCTAAACAAAAAAAGTTTTTAAGTAATAGTTCCCAGTACTTTTTTATTTACAGTCATAAGTAGCTATAGCTACACAAATTTATAATTATCAATAAAACAACAAGAAATGCATTTCTTAAAAATTTTAAAACAGCTGTAAAGGAACAAAACATATATAATGTAATTCATGCTACTTTAGAAATAAACTTTTTGTTTTTTAGTTTTTTTTTATTTTTATAAATTCAGCTATTTGTTTTTAAGCTTTTTAAGTGCTGCATATACAAGGTGGTCCAAAAGTAGGTGGACAGTATGTGGAATGTTTTTTATATTTACTTTTTTATTTTATCTTTATATTCATCCTCCTAACTCGCAGAAAAGTGACGGAGGCTCTGTACATAGAGTAAGCAATTACCCCGACCTGCTTCCGGAGATGCCAAAATATTGCTGTCTGCTTGTAATTTAATAGAGATATGACTGTAATTTAGAACTGCTTGCCAAGACCATCCAGCAGGGGAAAGTGCCATTAAGTGTCTTTCCCAAGGACACAACAGAATGGCGCGAGTAGGTTTTGAACTGGGACTAAGTCGATCACAATCCCGGGGCTCTAAGCACTCGACCACGCTGTCGACGGAATAGATTTACGTATCAGAGGAAAAACAGTTTGAGCACCTGCGTTGATAAAATTTATGGACTTTTATATTATTGTTCACAATAATATTTAATTATGAATGTAATAATTGTGTTAGTAAATATAATTGTATGTATATGTAATTTCAAAATAAATGTTATCATTTACTGCACACCTACTTTTGGACCACCCTGAATATTTACTCATCATTTGGTAGCACCTAAGTTAAAAAATTTCGTAAAAGCATTGCTAAAGCTTACCTATCATTTTTGATCCAATGTGTTATTAGTTTTCCCATCACCGCGTCAAGCTGTAAGTAATTTGAAAGTAAAAACGTTTCTGTACTAATGCACTTACATTTTCTTGGTGAAGTCTCAGAAACTTTTTCATCCTCAGCTAAAGTACTTTGCTTTTTGAGGATTTTCCGTTTTTTGAAAGAAACTGCAATTTACATTTGTTTCAAATAGCAACTTTCAGTGTATATAAAAACAAAAAAATTAATGATTTTTCAGAAATAGATAGTCTTACTTGCCAATAATAGAAACAACTAGCTTTCAAAAAACTAGTAAATTCATGATAAAATTTTTGGTGATAAGAAACTCAATTTATGAGTAAGAAATTTTTAAAAAAGAATGAAAAAATTAAAAAGCCAGGCTACACAATAATGCAACAATTAATTGAAATTTTATTTCTTTTTCAACGTCTCAAAGCTAAAAAAAATATTAAGCTAGTTTTGTTACAGGCAAAGAAAGATAAACAGAAAGAAATAATAAATAAAGAGAAACTTAAAAAGTTACAAGTACCAAGAAGACCTGATGGTTGCAATTACAGACAATTTATTCAAAAATGAGAAAAACCAACATGACATTTGAACTAAGGCAAAGGTGGACACACACAATTTAAACTGCAAATTCTGCAAATTGCAGAAGTTGTGCATTAAAAATTCCATTTTCATTTATTTTTTGACAGCATTGTGCACTTTGTCATGAGCGCCCAGAAACAAAAAGACTACTTGCATTTTATTGTGTAGTCACAACTTTCACGATTGCACAAATAGCAGGAGTTGCACAAATGCCCACTTCTAAACTACGGCTAATTTAAAAAAACATTTCGTATTTTTGTAATTGGGTAGTATTTAGGGCAGGGGTGGGCAAATATTTTAGTTGGAGGGCCACATTCGGAAGTTGAATTTATTTGCGGGCTGCATTATAGTGATCTCTAAAAATAATGATCTTCATTATAAGTGGTGGATATTCAAACTCAGGGGCCTGAGGCAAGAATTTCCAAAAATTGGTGTTTTCTGAAAAAAAGGCCTTTGATTTCATCTCACTTTTTTCTCCCAAAAATATAGTGATCTCTAAAAAAAAAAAAAAAGGTCTTCACTTCCATTCCATCTCTAATTTGGTTATAATTCTCCCAAAATCATGGTGATCTCCAAAAAAAAAATGGTCTTCACTCTGATTTAGTCTTCATTTTCGCTTTTTTTCAAAATCATTGTGATTATACTCAAGTGCCGACAATATGCAGAAAACTGCGGTATTTATTTTAGCCAACGATTTGTTTATTTTCATCAATATTTTCAACGGAAATCTATATTCACCCATACTATACTTGTAGTTTTGGCAGGCACAAGTGGGCCAGATGAAACCCTGAGGTGGGCCAGATCTGGCCCACAGGCCATAAATTGTCCACCCCTCATTTAGGGCACACTATTGTTGTTATGGTAGTACAAAAACACAATAAAAAAATTTATAAAACTAAATAGTCTGCAATTTTTTGGAACATATGAGACGCAAGTATTTTGTAACTAATGTTTAAATTAAATGAAATGTAATCTAATATGGCAAAAAAAAGAATTCCTAATTTACGGTATTCAAAATCAAAAAAATTAGCCAATACATTAATGGAACAGGCATCAAGCATAAAAAAATTAGATTTAAATTTGAAATTCTTATTTGAAAGGTAATCAATTCAGACAGAAGGTGAAGAGAATAAAAAAAATGAGGCTTTTTTTTAACATTTCTAATATTTTTACCATTGTTAAATTTCCAATGGGGACATGCCAATACTCTATAACTAATAACATTTTCTTCTTGTTTTAACTGCCAAACACGATGTTCAAACACACCAATAATAGTAGAGTCTGGAAGCAAACGCCATCTGAAATAAATAACATAATTTTAAAAATGAAAAAGACAACTTAAAAAACTTTATTATTCAATAGCATTTTTAACAAAATAAAATTTTACACCCCAAAAAATAATTGGGTCTTGTTCACTCTACTATTGCTAATCTTGCAGGCTTCGAGGATTCCCCAAAATTTAAAAGTAATTAAGCTTGAACAAAAGTGATCTCCAATATGCACTTGATTGGTTTTCTGATGCATGCTTGGATGCTGAAATGATAATTAGTGCAGCTAAAACTGAGATTATGTGTTTGTCAAGGCACCCAGTCCAGTGTTCTTTCCAAACAAATGGAGTAACTCTTAAGCAGACAGAGAAGTTTAAGTATCTTGGAGTCACATTCTTCAGTAATGGTAGACAGGACAACAAACTGGACACATGTATTGCAAAAGCAAGTGCAGTAATGCACCAGCTTTACTGATCAGTTGCATTGAAACAAGAGCTGTGTACAAAAGCAAAGCTTTCTGTTTTCAGATCAGTTTTTGTTCCTATCCTCACCTATGGTCATGAGTGTTGGGTAATGACCAAAAAGATGAGATCCTGAGTAAATCCAGGATCCAGGTTAGTTTTATGAACAAAAATTGCTTACCATGATTTCTTGGACTCTAACTTTCGAGTCTCTTCAAGAAGTCACTGTAAGTGATTTTTGTTCATGAAACTAATCTGAATGTCCCCGCAGTTATTATCACTTTTTGACAAATCCTTTTTTCTTGGTTTCTTTTTTATTACAACCTGGTGCTGAAAGGGAGATTCCAGGTTAGTTTCACCAAAAAAATTGCTTATAGTGACTTCTTGAAAAGAACCTAACCTTCTTGCTAGCATTTTCTAAATCTAATTTAAAAGAGTTGTATAAAAATTAACAGCAGAAAGTAATGAATTAAGTTAACTTTAAGAGAGCTAAAAGAGCTCTGCCATTTAGTTCCAAGTTGGAAATAAATTTAATGCTATGTTTAATAAAGACTAAAATACAGTAGCAAGCAAAATAGTTGGGACACTTTGCACTAATTTGAAAAATTAATAATAATTTTGCTACATACAAATTTTTATTAAAACAACTTTTATTATTTGAAAGCTCTTTTTTACTCTATTAAATGTTATAAGTTTTGTGATGCAATATACAATAGTTAAAATTTTGTTATAAAATAAATCACAATTTTTATTTTTTAGTGCAAGCAAAAATTATAGGACACTTATAAAATCATGACGATTTATTAAAAATTTAATTCATATCATACAAAATTAATAAAAAATAAGATATCCAAATCTTTTAATGACTAATTCCAATCTTTTGGGCATGGAACAAACCAGTTTTTTGCAGAGATCAGAAGAAATGTGAGCCCATTTTTGAGCAAATGACTCATACAGATCATGAGTATTGGTGGGTTTTTTGTGTAAGATTTGCTTCTTGACAATGCTCCAGAGATTCTTTGTGGGGTTGGATCTGGCAACTGGGCTGGCCAGTCAAGTATTTTCATCATATTCTTCTTGAACCAAGTTTTGACGATTTTGGCAGTGTGCACTGGGCTGTTGTCCTGTTGATACAGAAATCTTGGGGACATGTTTTCTTTGCAGTTGGGTCTGGTGACAGTATTGAGCAAACCAATGTATTTGGCTGAGTCAAATCTGCCTCTTAATTGACAAATCGGACTAATCCCAGCATTTCTAAACACACCACACACCATCACTGATCCTCCTCCTGTTTGCAACTCTAAGGAATAATGGTTCAAATTTTTCGTTTTTGTAACATCTAATAAACTTCATTCTATCAGAATTGATCATATTGACCTTTGATTCATCATTAAATAGCACTTTTTCCCAGTCCTTTGGCCCCCACTTTAAATGTGCTATGGCCCATTCGATGCACTTCAAACAGTTCACTTGGGAAATGATTGTTTTTTCTCTGGCAATTCTACCATAAAGTCCAAACTCCCTCAGCCTTCTTCTGACAGTATGAACTGAAATTCTAGCATTCTTCCAATGAGGTATGTCTTGGTGAATTTGAACTGCCATTTTGTGTCTATTCCCAAGTGCCTATCTTTTGATGTAGTAATCGAATCTAGCATTAGTTTTTCTTGATCTGCCAGTTCTAGGCTTAGATTTAGTGCTTGTCTTTTTGTACAATTTATAGATATTGTAACAAGTCAATTTGGCCACTTGTAATTGATCTGCAATTTTGAAAAATGAAACCTGATTATTTTGCAATTCCACAATTTTTGATCAAAGATTTTGGTCCAACAAACATAAAATGCAATTAAAAATATTTCGGCATGAAAACCTATATAACAATAACAAAAATACAAAGTGTCCCATAATTTTTACTTGCACCAAAAAATAAAAAATGTGATTTATTTTATAACAAAATTTTAACTATTGAATATTGGGTAATCTTGTACTTTAGCGCGGTAAATAAAAAAATTTTTTTATGAATCACATTATTACTTATGGGTCTACGATTCTTGTCTGAAATATATTTCACGAGAATTAAGTAATTTATCATCACATACAATGACAAACTGGTCTAATTATTTACATGAGGTGTGTGAGTAATGGTTGTTAGTGAATAATCAGCAGATAGGTGGTCTGAATCAAGATCTTACAGCAAAAGATGTGGAAATAGAGGAAACAAAATATTTCCACAAGAAATATTACCATAGTCATTACAGAGATGGGCAGTGGGTATTTGATGGTGTCGAACGAGAATTCAGAAATTGCTTTCTTGTGGCAGTACCAAATAGAAGGACTGATACTCTTTTTCCTCTGATATAAGAGTGGATTCTCCCAGGAACGCGAGTCATAAGTGACGGTTGGGCAAGTTATGCTGCAATTGAACAAAGGAGTCAGGGCACATCAACACATGTAGTTGTAAACCACAAATTAACTTTTGTTCATCCTCAGGATCCCAGCATTCATACTAATCACATTAAAAATATGTGGATGCACACCAAAAGGAAATTAAGACACCAGTTTGGAATGAGTGAGCCTTTATTTGGTGGATACCTTTTTGAATTCATGTGGCGTTCTCATTTTCCAGACTACAATATACTATTTAATAATATTCTTATCTCTATTAGAGAAGTGTATCTTGTTTCAAGAGTGTTTTATCAGAGTATATGTTGTTGTAGGTAAATGTGTCATGCATCATTTTACAATAAAGTTTTTCTTGCATTCATGAAAAATTTTTTTTGCTTACCGTGCTAAAATACAAGATTACCGAATATTGAATCACAAAACGTATAACATTTGATAGAGTAAAAAAAGAGCTTTCAAATGATGTAAGTTGTTTTAAAAAAAATTTTATCAATAACAAAATTATTATTAATTTTTCAAATTAGTGCAAAGTATCCCAACTCTTTTGCTTGCTGATGTGGTACTTGACAAATTTAGTTTTTACACTTATTATTCAATACCATTACCTGAAAGCTTGACCGCAAGTGAGATTAGTAGATAATTCTAAAAACTTGACAGATTTTGTTAAAATAATCCATTTTACTTTGGCAAAACAAAATTCATGGAACATTGGAGCTCCAATTGCTCTGAAATATAATTTTACAAATTACAACTGTTTAATTAGAACATCAGATTTAATCACAAAACTTATCTTTGACTTTGAAAATTTTGCTCAATTTTTTTCTTAAAACAATACAACTTTAAGCAGATAACACTGTAACATTGTAAAACAGTAACAACTCCAAGCTAACCAAGTGGACAAAATACTCTAATTACCGAAATCTTTTGGCCCTGATAGTAGGTGCTTTCACGCAGCCTGGGCTGCGAGTAAGTCTGTTCATTGCTGTTTAAATGACAGACCGAAACCGAACCTATCAAAACGAAAGGGTGTCCACCCAATCCGATGTTATGTGTGGTCTGCTAGTCGGCAAACGTCTTTTTCAGGACGGGGCAATGTCAGGATAAAACTGCCCTTTTCAGGGCACATTGCCAACACGTTCCGAAGACCCACTATTCTTCAGCTGAACATCGAAGGCCTCACTGCAAGCAAGATGAACGTTTTTCATCACCTCGCTATGCAGTCTGAGGCACTCGTGATCCTACTGCAGGAGACCCACTGCACTGATGCAGAGAAGTTGGTATTTCCGAACTACCAACTAGCTGGGTCTTCTTTAAGCAAGAAGCATGGCCTTGCCACGTTTGTCCACCTCGGAGATCGGGTGGCTATGTGTGGACGTTGATGGTTATAAAATAGTCAACGTCTACAAGCCACCGCCAACGCGATTACGAACCCTGGATCTCCCAGTGTTTCCTCACCCCTGTCTTTACGCTGGCGATTTAGGGATCTTCTAACTCCGGGATTGCTAACTCCGGTTAGGAACAATTTATCCTATGCACGGAAAAGGGTCTTAAGTTTCAGCTAAGCTATAGAGCTTTTAAATGTTTTTTAAGTAAACTAGTCCATATCGCGTAAAGAAAACGTTTTAATTTTAAACTTTTGGTGATACAAAAATTATAAGGTTTTTTTTAAAAGATATATTATATTGATTTGTTGAGATACGTTAGATTCAGTATTTATAATAGCATGAAGTGCTACTGATACCAGTAACTTTTTTATTTTTGCTTGTGATAAATAACTGTAACAAATGCTTGTAAGTTATATTTTTTTTGTGGCTGATAGCTTTGTTCAGACAGTCAATAAATGTTTTTTTTTTAATAAGTTTGTATAAATTATGTATATATCTTTTTTATAATTGCAGTTAGCTAAATGCAAAAAGCAGTTTGAATATACTTTTTTAGTCAATAAAATTGAGTTGAGATGCAATAATAATTGACGTTCAGTTGAATCATTTTAATTACAGCTTTTGTTGTTAAAAAGCTACAAATAGCCTCATTTTTTGCACCAGAAATTAGAAGAAAGTTTACCAGGTTTTACCAAAATTTTAGTGCATTTTTTAGGTACCTAAAGTTGTATTTTTTAAAAGCTTAAAAAGTAATTTCTTTTGTTTTGAATCAGCTATTCCTTTTAAATTAACTGTCTAAACTTTCACTAATTGAGAGAATTAAAAAAAACAGTTGAAAGCTATGCAGTTCAGGTCAAATATAACAAGAAATGAAAAATGGCTTCAAAGATGAAAATTGTTTTATCTTAAATTATTTTTTTAAAGTCTAAGTGTCTTGCAAGTAATCACTAAAATTATGATATTTCTTTTAGTTTCTTGAACAAAATATCTTCAAAAACTATTTTAAAGATAGATGTAATAAGTTTATATCTAAAAATGTTAAAGTTGTGTTTTTAATTAAAAATCACATTTGCTTTTACCATAGGTTATTTAACATTGTACCCAAAAGGTAAGCTTTCTAAAATAGAAATATTAGATTGTTTTTACAAGTTGCAATACTTAATGACATTTTTATTCCACAGCTAAATACAAAAATTATGGTTTACTTAAATTTGAAAAACATTTGTAACTGTGCAAAAAATTTATGAATCTTTGTTAGTAGTGCTTGCCATGGTTAATACATGCTGTGTATTAGGGTGTAAAACTGGTTACAAATCTCACACATATCATCAAAAAATTGCTTTATTTCAGTTTCCATCAAAAAGGTTTTGAAAAATGAATAGTTAAAATGAATTCTATGAAAAAATTAGACTTTGTCAAGCTTTCACAGAGTATGTGCAAAGCATTTTCATGAAAATGATTTAATAACAAATATACAAATATATTTAACAATTTTCTTATCAAACAAAAGTTTTATATTCCTGCAAATGGTCATGATAATCTCATTGGCAGCAGCTGCTTTCCATCATTTTCTCATTTGAGACATGTTTATGCTTTGAAGGAAAGTAAAGTTCTAAAAATTGCTCATGTTTTAAAAAAATGAGATCTTTGAATCCAAGCAGCATTGCCATAACATCACCTCACCATGATTGTGGCAAGTATAATATTTTATGTTGTCACGATTTGGATGTCAACTGTTACTTAAACATAAAGAGCTTATAAAAGTAGAAGATTTCAAATATTTCATGTAAATTATTCACTTAAAAATATTTTTCTATTATTTTTACATGAATACAATATATGTATAGCAGCAATGCCTGTTAATATTTTTTTTGGTAATTTTGCAAAAGGTGTTTTTCATAATTCAATAATTCGTGCCTTGGAATATTATTCTGGAGCTCACCCAGCTTTCCTTCAGACAGCAAAGTTTTTAAAAGTCGTTGGCAATGCATGGAAAATTCTTAATGTTAAATTACCATTTCAAAGTAGCCTTATTTTAACTTAAGCTACTTTATATTCATTCATTTATATGTGAATTTACAAAGTCAAAGTGCAATTGTGGTAGGTATGCATTACTAATCCCACACGATTCAATACATTTTTGATTTTAGCTGTCAGAATATCTTTTTGAATGACAAGCCTTACTTACGTCAATCTTTTTTTTAATTTGCTTGCTTGCTTTTTGAAAAAACTAAAATTTTAGTTTTATAAGAAATACCAATTTTTTTTTTTTTTTTTTTTTTTCAGCAGAACAACAAAACAATATTTTATGTAGTCCAATTAAAGATTGTGCTGAAACCAACTATTTGTATTTAAAGGAAGCTCGAGAAATATTTGTCAGTTGGGGAGATTCTAAAAATGCTGGTCTTACTCGAGAAACGTTTCTTGCTTGTATTCAGACGATGGGGGCGATACCAGATTTAGCCATGTATTTGCAAGAAAAGCATAGATTTTCTTATCTTTTGACGGGAAAATTAACTTCGGATTCTACGGAGGGCCGTTTTGGGTGGTACCGCCAAGTAACAGTGGAGATTATTTTATGTGCGTCAAACAGTTGATTCAAGCAGAAAAGAAAATCAGAGTTTTGAATCTTCTTCAGCAAAATGTGTTGAAATCTGGTTCCAAATTGCTTGCTTTCGACGAAATTCCTTTGCCGCCCACTTCAAGCAAAGAAATTAATTTTCAAAAAGTTGGACTGGTTGGTGACGTTTTTTCTGAGCTTTTACTAGATGAGCTGTCTTGCATTGATGCTAGCATTACCTTTTTCGTTAGTGACTATATAGGTAGAAGTGTTTCACGACGTCGTAAATGTTCATTTTGCAAAGAAATGCTTGTGAAAGGCCGACTCAACACCAATTTATGATTTTTTACCAAAAAATACATTCATTTGTTTGACATTGCTGATAGAGGCGGTTTATCAAAGCCGTCATAGATTTGTTATACTGTTATTGCTCTCGCAGTTCAGTATTACTCGGCATTAACCGACAATGACCATGCAAGAATCCGATTTTTGACTTTAACAAACCAGCAAGAAGCTTCTATTTTTGCACTAAAAAAAGCATTACCATTTTAGAATTGCTCTTTCTTGCTACAACATCAATGTTCTGCCGGGCACTTAAATTTTACAGCAATTATTGAATCGTCATTTAATTACTTCGCCAAAAATGAACTAAAGTGCATCAATGACAGCAAGGAAGCAATCCTTGAAGAGAGTACAAAAAATTCTCGAAATCTGCAAAAACTTTCTTCCAACAGTTAGTTTAATCTAATTTTTCTTAATTCAGAAATTACTGAATTATTTGTCGATTTTGATTAATTTTTTTTAATGAATTCGGTCATTTTTTAACATTGTTTTGCCTTTTTCTGTGTCAAAATTTTTTATTTGCAAATTGTATTTGTGTTTAATCTGACTCGTAGAAAATTGACAGCCGCAGCATGAAAAAAATTAGCAAAAATTTGCTTCAGTTAGCTTATGTAAAATATTTCATTTGATGTTTTGTTGTGTGGCATTAAAGTGCTTGTACTTGTGCTTATATTTATGTACAACCGAAACATAGAAGTTTTCTAAATCCTAAGAATATACAGTCTGGTATCTCCTGCTATAATAATTTGGCGACTTTTATTACTATTGATCTACCTGGGATTTGAACTCAAATCTTTAAGATTAACATGCGGATATGCTTGCTCCCGCACTATCTTGTTTATGATAGGCAATATTTAGAAATAAAAAAGTCAAAAAATAGGTAAAACACGTTAAGTTAGGCATTTGCATTTTTGACCCTTCTATGAACATATGTGAAATGAAGTTAGCAATCCCGTAGTTAGAAGATCCCTATGGCGATTTTAACTGGCGTCATGCAGACTGGGGTTACGACAACAACAGTCCGGACGGTGAGTGCTTGGCTGGCTGGACAAGTATTAATTGTCTTGCCCTCCTATATAATGCCAAGGACGCTGCCAGTTTTTTTTCCGGCCGCTGGAATACTGGCACCAATCCAGATCTAGCTTTCGCCAGCGTAGGTCCAAACAGTCGCTTACTGGATAGACGTGTCCTTGAAAAGTTTCCCAGGTCACAACATCGACCTTCGCTTATTACACACCAAAATTTGCTATGGCAGTGCCAAGCATGCCTGTTAAGCTATGGAACTTCCGCAAGGCCAAATGGAGTCACTACATTGCTTTGACGAATAAATTCGCAAAGACTTTGTTGCCGCCTGATTCACTTGATGTGGATGCGGCTTACCAGGACTTCTTTAACACCAATAAGAAAGCAGCCAAAAAGACTATCCCACGCGGTATCGAAACAACTATATTCCGTGTTGGGATGCAGAGTGTGAATCCCTCTATAAAACCTTTCTGCAGTCTCCTCAGGGAGACGACTCAAGCTTGGCTGCTACAGCTCTGCTTGCCAAGCTTGACAGAAAACGAAGGGATCGATGGTCCGAGGCAGTTCGGAGCATTGACTTCTCACACTCTAGTCGAAAAGCGTGGAGTATTTTGAACAACCTTACTGGTAGGTCACGACACTCTCCTCGTCACTGTCCCGTTTCATCTGATGCTATTGCATCTCAACTGGTTAGAAATGGGAAATACGAGGCTGTTGATCGCAAGTCATCTCGACTTGTGTCTCAAGAAGTGTCTGACCTTTGGAGGGCCACAACACCAGACGCAGTAAATATCTCTGACAATTTTTCACAGAGAGAATTTGCTGCTGCCCTCCAATATTTAAAACCAGGTAAAGCTCCGGGACTTGATTCCATCTGCTCAGAGCTTATACTCCATGCCAGAGCTGCTTTGAAGTCCTGGGTACGTGACTTCCTTTCTTCCTGTTTGCGCCGACTCAAAATTCCCAAGATCTGGAGAAGAGCGCTTGTGGTCGCGATCCCCAAACCAGCAAAGCCCGTGGGGGACCCAAAGAGTTATCGACCGAAATCTCTGCTCTGTGTCCCCTACAAGATCCTCGGGAGGCTTATCTACGCCCGCGTTGAACCTTTAGTCGATCCACTGGTTCCTAAAAAAGCAGGCTGGGTTCCGACGCAATAAGTCAACCGTAGACCAAGTTGTTCTGCTAATCCAGAACATCGAGGATTCTTTCGAGGCTAAAAAGAAAGCCGGTGCCGTATTTGTCGATCTGACAGCTGCTTATGACACTGTCTGGCACCGTGGCCTTACTTGCAAGCTGCTGAGACTACTTCCGGACAAGCACATGATCAAAATGATAATGGAACTTGTCCGAAATCGAAGTTTCACCCTTACCACCGGTGATAGCAAGCAAAGCAGGTTACGCCGTCTTAAAAACGGCGTTCCTCAGGGATCGGTCTTGGCTTTCCTCCTATTTAACGTCTATACGTACGATCTTCTTTCCATGATTTCCAGAAAGTTTGCTTATGCTGATGACTTAGCATTGTTACACTCTTCTGGAAACTGGAAGAACTTGGAGGGGACTTTAAGCCAAGACATGTCTACACTTTCAGCATATCTTTAGACTTGGAGGTTGAAGCTCAGTCACACTAAGGCGGTGAAGGCAGCCTTTCACTTAAATAACCAAGAGGCCAAACGTGAGCTAAAGGTCTACAACAACGGTAGGCTTCTACCGTTCTGTCCAACCCCTACTTATCTTTGAGTAAAACTGGACAGATCGCTCACGTTTTGTCACCATTTAGTGGCATTGCGCAAAAAACTATCCTCGCGCGTCTCACTGTTGAGGCGACTCGTGGGCTCGGGATGGGGTGCTGGTGCTAAAACACTAAGCATAGCCGCCTTATCTCTAGTCCACTCAACAGCTGAGTACTGTGCGCCAGTCTGGTGTCGCAGTGCTCACACTGATCGCCTCATCGACAGTGTAAGCACTGTAATGGACACTGTAATGGACGCTAAGTAGTACCAATTGAGGTTTTTGTTTGAAAATGTCTTACATTTTTTAAAGTACGTAGTAGGCGTACACGTTTTGTGCTGCTAAATAGTGTGAGAACTCAATTTAAAGCTGTTATGCTGTGTGTATAAGTGACAGAGGTGGGCACGGTACTTCTTAAAAGTACCGCGGTACCGGTACGGTACTAAAAAAATACTGCGGTACCGGTACTCGGTACTTTTGAATAATACGAATTAATGGTAATTCTGTCATACATTGGATTTCATTTGACATTTAAAAATTGTATCTAACAAAGCGAAAACAATATCATTCATATCCAACTGTTCACTTCCAAAAAACATGTGTGAATATGTTTTTAACTTGATTTTTCGCATAAAATATGCCTTGGATATATGAAAGGTCTTATGAATACGTTGTCTTCTGCTTTGTTTTTTATATCAAAAAAAGTTTGTCAAAAATTGTACTAATTTTCATATAACCTATTATAGTGATTTGGTCAAAGTTATTCTCAAACTTTTTGGGTCACGAACCTCTATTTGCAAATCTTTTTTTATAATGGACCCCAATCTTATGTCACATCAATTTTCTGCCCAACCAACCAGGAAAGATAAAACAAACCCCAAAATAAATAACACAAAATTCGTTAAAAAATAAATGCTTATAAATAGGCATACCATATTTCCGTAGAAGCAAACGCTTGTTTATAGACAAAAATTCGTTCCTAAAAAGAAGTGTTTTCTAAAAAAAAGGTCTTCACTTCGAATCTGTCTCGGATTTCGCGTTATGGATTACTTTACCAGGTATATATGTTTATAAATTTTGTCATATCGTTGCGGACCCCTTGTGCGCTCATCACGGACCTCATTTTGGGAAACTCTGGTTTTGGTAATTTAGTAAAATTACTCAACCTTCGCTGGCCATTAAGTGTTATGATAATTTTTTATATTTTTGCTTGCAAAGCAACAAAATCAAAATTTCATCAAGTCCCTTTTGCATTGGTATGAATATGAAATCTGGTGTTTAGTGGATTTTTGATTTTATGCAAAATATTTTCATTATTATAATTAGACAACTATAATGTTCCTTGCAAATGCGATAATTTCAGAAAATATTTACTACACTAAGATTGAGTCCTACAATTTCTGATATACCATATTTAGCGCCGAAAGCGCTAAAGGTTTGACATAATTGCACGCAAAAATGCTACTTTTTTCAAAGCTACAATGTCTTTTTTGCACAATAATTACTATATGCACATTAAACACGATAATCACTCATTTTTTGCACAACTAGTGCGGTGACCATGCACAATTTTTTTTGTACATGTTATAACGTATATAGTTTAATGAAAACAATGCCCTACTAGCGTAACTACGATAAGCACGGCTAAGCCGCAAGGGCATACTGACGGTGGTTTCGATATGCTGATCACATTATCGAGTCAGTTAACACGGATGGGGTAAAGTCAAGCTAAACCCTGCAGTTCCATTGCTAACATTAAGTAAAAATAGTCAAGCCAATCAACAAGCAAATGCCGACAGACCTGTTTCGTCCTTGTTAGGACTCGTCAGGACACTATATAGTTTGTTGTTGACCCCAGCTGATTTCAGCTCCATACGTACGCCATACAAAAGTGTTATTTAAGGTTGCATAGAAAAAAATTTTATACTCTTTGGATAGAGATACTTAAATGTTATAATAAAATGTTACTTCGGATTGAAAAAGCAAATTTTCGAAAGGTAGTCAACTTTTGTAAATTGGCCGAAAAGCAAAGATTGGTTTCGAAAAGTTAACGATTTCAGCGGTTTGATTGATCGTATAATTAAAGGTAAATTCTTTCACAGTTGGAATTTCCTTAGGGAGGTTACAGCAGTTCACAAAAGAAGAAACTCTATTTCAGCAAAATCTGATTTCATTATTAAAATGCTTCCATCTTAGCAACAACGAATGTTTTCAAAATTCATTGGACTTTTAAAAAATTTTGGAAATGAATTATTCATATAATAAAAAGAAATATTTATTCTAAGAAAAAATTGAAATTTTAAGTGTCACATCGTACTTTTTTATAATTATTTCAAAATGTTATAATAAGCCTAATTTAAAAAATTTAGTTAGAATTGTTTACTTTGATTAAATAAATTTTTTTGGATTTTAGCAAGCTTTTTTCTTTTTTAGTAGGTTAGCCTAGCTTATATAGTAGAATATTTCATAGTTGAACTTGACTAATGCTCTGGCGCATACATAGCCGTACCTGCCGGGGGTGCAGGGGGGGCAATTGCCCCCCCAAGTTTCGAAGATTTGGGCAAAATTAAGATTTTTCGGGCAGTGAGAAGAAAATATTTGGGCAAAACCATAGTTTTTCGGGCAGCGATATGAAAAATTTGGGCAAAGTCAGGAAATTTAGAGAGGTGATGATGAGGAACTGCAAGAAATAATAACCCAAATTTAGGTGAAGACCTTTTTTTTTTTTTTTTTAGAGAACACCTTGATTTTGGGACGAAAATCGAAAATTAGGAGACTGAATTTAAGTGAAGACCTTTTTTTTTTTTTTTTTTTTTTTTTTAGAGATCACCATGATTTTAGGACAAAATTGGTTTTTGTCTGAGAAACTCAGACAATTTTTTTGTCATATCCGAAATGTACTCTAAAATCATGATTTGGGCAAACGTCACAAAATTTGGGCAAAACTTCATTGCCCCCCCAAAATTTTTTGGGCTGGTACGGCTATGGGCGCATATTTTTGGTTTTAAATTTACCGTACATTGAATTATTTATTAATACATTTCGTCAGAGCAGAGCTGCCCAACCCGAGACCCGCAAAGTTTATTGTTGAAGCTTGCCAAAGAATTTGTAATTACATAATCGATTAAATTATTGTAATGCTTTGAATCAATCGAATGACTCGCAGAAAAATCGGAATAAATAGGCTAATTTTCGTTTCAGTAAATATTTTTCGCTTTATATAAGAATAAAACATGTAGATATATCAAACTGGTGACCTTTTTTGTTTGGTCTTTAACTAAATTTGTAGTCCGAATCCCTGTTATCAAGGAGGTTCGTTAAAAAATAACACATTAAAAATAAGTAAAGACAAAAAAGAAGATACATTGATTTCTGCACCGATTGCGACTCGCAATAAACTTTTTGACAAAAGTTGGACCATAATAGTTAAAAGACTGAGAATCCCTGCGTCAGAGTATAAAACAACCTAACATTTTTTAAAACAGTCATTATCATCAAAATGAATTTCTACCGAAAGTAATTTTGGATTTTAATATTGATTTTGTCACAACTTACGACACCGACATTTTTTTCTTCAAAATTATTTAATTTATAGTACGAATTTTGACTTTAGTATAAAAAATAAAACATCTGTACAATCAATTATAGCCGTACCTGCCGGGGGAGCAGGGAGGGCAATTGCCCACCCAAGTTTCTAAAATTTAGAAAAAATTGAAATTTTTGGGCAGAGACAAGAAAATATTTGGGCAAAGTCAAAAATTTTAGGACAGTGACAATGATCAAACTGCAAAAAATAGTTACTAAATTTAGGTGAAGACTTCTTTTTTTTTTTTTTTTTTCAGAAAACACCTTGCTTTTGGGTCGAAAATTGAAAAATATGAGACTGAATTCAAGTGAAGACTTTTTTTTTAGAGATCACCATGATTTTAGGACAAAATTTGTTCTTGGTTTGCGAATCTCAGACAATTTTTTGTCCTATCCATAATGTGCTAGAAAATTATGATTTGAGCAAACTTCACAAAATTTGGGCAAAACTTCATTGCCCCGCATATTTTTTGGCTGGTACGCCTATGCAACTAATTAATGATATTGCACTCAAGCGTAACACAATATGTATGCTATTCGAATGTCTTTTGACTTTGTTTACGTAAATGTTCGATACAGTCCCCAGCATAATTCAAAAGTAGGGCGGAAGTCCTTTGATAATTTTCGATTATCTCAAGCAAACTGCGACAAATATTTCTTAAAACTTCACTTTTTAAATGAATCTGTATAGTTCGATCTTTTGGTCATTTTCATCAAACGCTCAGTGCAACAAAGAAAAGTAGGCTATTTTATTTAAAGTTATTTCGAATATAAACTTACAAGGAGGAAAAACGAACGCACACCTATCTAGATATTGTACTGTACAGATAGTAACATATAAAAATAAAATAGCTATTCACGCCAAGCAGTGGCGTAGCTAACCATTGGATATTGTGGATAAATCCAAGGGCGCCATGTTGTTGAGGGCGGCAAAATGTAATGATTTTATTAGCAATTCTTTTTTTCGATTGTGACACACTGTGCTCTCTGTGAAGGCATAGGTTGCTGATACTCTGCTGAAGTCATGTCGGCTGTATGCCTGGGCACTGTAGAGTTTGTTTAGCCTATAGGTTTTGGGAAAAAAGCATTAAAGGTTTGGCAGTTTTACGCCAGACTTAGTAGGTTATAATTCGGCTACAGCAAATTTGCTACTACAGTGTTGTTTAATATAGCAGATTGCAGTTAAAAAATTTAGTTGCTAATTTTTTAAAGTTAATTAATTTACGTAAAGTTACCCTACCAATTGAGAGACTAAAAGAAAGTGGAGCTTTTTTCAGAAAAAAAAAAGAAAGCCAGGGAAGAAGAGCTGATATTTTGATATTTATTTCATTTTTACTCACAATCAACTTGAAATTTATCATAGTGCATGTAGAAATAAAGATTGTGAATAAGGAAGCAGCGACTAAACGAAGTACGTTATTACATGCACAACGTCATGCTTGCATGGTCGTGCATGGTCGCTGTACCTTTGAACAAAGCGATGTGATGTTAATAAGAAAAGGAAAGCGAAAAGAAGATAATTAATACACACATCCGAGCCATATTCAGAGAATGTTGTGTAATCATGGGTGGGAGAAACAACAAACTCAAAGACCAAAAGGGTCTGGACCAAAAGAAGAATGAAGGAGTCATTTTGAAGAAAGAATGAAATTGAAGAAAGAATCATTTTGAAGAAAGCTGAAAAAGAATGAAGGAGCCATTTTGAAGTTTGTAAACATTTCTTTACAGTTCTCACTCTCTTCAGCTAACGAAAGGGTTGAGGTTAATAGCTTCAGCAAATCTCTACCTCACACGGAAACGGAAAAAACAGTTGAACTTGAGCGAAGTAATTAAGAAGTGATCATTAAAAGTATTCCTACCAACGAAACACTTACAGCTAAAGATAAAATTGATGATATAAACGATGTGGCTACTTGGCCAGAAGTGATATCTCATTACATGAGAGTTGAAATGGTCAAAGCAGGACGTGAAAGATATCAGAATAAAGAAAGACCGTTCAAGCCAGCGATTAGAGTAAGTAAACAAGGGGACAAAGAGAAGGAGTCGTTAAGCTTTTTGAATAAGAAGTGGTTTTCTAAACGTTAAAAAACGGTGAAGTTATTAGATCATGGTTGCTTTATTTGAATAGCCATTCAAGATTATATTGTTTCTGTTGCAAGTTGTTTCAATCAAGAAACGATAATTCTCAATTCGTTTCCAAACCCTTTGTTAATTTCTGGCATCTAAATCCATGTATTTTCATAATTAAAGATTGCTTTGATAAATGGAAGGAGCTTGCACTGAGACTTCAACTTCATCAAACAATTGATAAAGAAATGCAATATCTCATGGATAAGGAAAAAAATACCAAACCCTTTGTTAATTTCTGGCATCTAAATCCATGTATTTTTGAATTTTCATAATTAAAGACTGCTTTGATAAATGGAAGGAGCTTGCACTGAGACTTCAACTTCATCAAACAATTGATAAAGAAATGCAAGGTCTCATGGATAAGGAAAAAAATAAATGGAGAGAAATCCTGCATAGTGTAGTTGAAGTCATAAAGTCTCTATGTAAGCAAAATCTTCCTTTACGTTGCCATCGTGAAGACTCTAACTCAAGAAACCAGGGGAATTTTCTTGAAACTTTAAAATTGCTTGCAAAATATAATGCAGTCATTAAGGAACATTTTTCAGTTATACAACTTTCTAGCAAGGGCATGACAACATACCTTTCACCAACAATCCAAAATGAGTTAATTGAGCTTCTTGGAAAAAAGGTAAAACATCTTATTCTGGAAAAGATAAAGGCACCAAAAATTTTTTTCCATATTACTCGATAGTACTCTCGACGTCTCTCATATTGATCAAATGGCTCTTATTGTTAGATATGCAAAAGTTGACAGCAGTGAGGTACAAATAAAAGAGTCGTTCCTAAATTTCTTTCCACTGCACATAAAAAACTCAGATAAAATTACTTAGTCTATTCTCGATGAGCTTCAGCGAAATGGTTTAATGATGTGCAGAGGTCAAGCATACGACAATGCTTTCACCATGGCTGGAATCCGTTCTGGAGTACAATGCAGAATAAAACAAGTTAATTCTAAAGCGATATTTATTCCATGTGCTAATCATTTGCTTAATCTCGCAGGCGTTCACGCAGTGGCAACGTCTGAACATTCTGCAACATTTTTTGGTCGTCGTCGTTTAAAGGGCATCCACTCCAGGCCAGACACAAACAGGACTGGAGCCGAGGGTTTATCCTTTTACTACCCCAGACTGCTGCACTTCCTGGATCAGATGCTGGCAGTGATGCCATTAAGCCAGCATCGAGTTTCGTCATCCAAAACCGTCAGACCTCGTGCTCCATGTGGTGCCCGATGTATAGGGCACGCTGTTAGTTCATGGTCTGCGGTTTGCTCAGAGGCGCCACACTCGCAATTCGGTGAAGGAGGAGACCCCATTTGTGCATGGACGAATGGAATCGCCCAACACCAGTCACCCCTTTGTGTCATGTGCGCGGAATCTCTTGAACATTTTTTGGTGTTGTGGAAAGGGTCTACTCCTTTTTTTCTGCTTCTACTCAAAGATGGGAAGTGTTACTTAAGCATGTACCAATTGTGGTAAAAAGAGTGATTGACACTCAATGGAGTGCGCATTACAAAACTCTGAAAGCCCTTCAGCATTATTTCCTTGATGTAGTGAGTGCATTAAACTAACTATGTGATCAAAACGAAAATATTGATACACGAGGACAAGCTCGTGGCATATTGGATGCAATTCAGCGATTTTCCTTTGTTTCTTTTTTGCAATTTTGGATGGAAGTTTTAAAAGAATCTTATGATACCCAAAAATATTTACAGCGAAGAGGTTTGTCACTGGAAAACTGTTCCCACAAGATAAATGTTTTTATTGCTTTTTTTGTCAATGATCGCGATGCGCTTGTTAAGCAAAGTATTGAAACTGCTATCAAGATTTGCGAAAGGCAAGAAATTCCGACTGAAGAACGACGTGTCCGAAGGAAGAAAAAGATGCTTGGCGAACATGCAGAAGACGAAGGTTTCTCAGCTGTTGAAGAAATCAAGAGATGCATGCTAGAAGCTATGGACCGATTTCGGAGTGAAGCAGAAAAGTGGTTTAGTGAAATTTGTATGTTAATTGAAGTATTCGGCTTCTTAAATCCCCACGCGTTGTTGCGAAGCAAAAATATCGAAAAAGAAGAAGAAGAAGATATATGACGTTAATTTTTCTGAATTAACTTATGAAATAGCCAGGTTCAATAAGCTAGAACAATCCAGTGGCACTGCATTTTAAAGCGATGCCACAGCGCTGGATGTGCTGCAGTGGTTGACCAAATATCATTTATGTGAATTAAAACACCTTATTTATTTTTGTGTCTTAAGCTTTACCTCACTGTTGCTGTTATTATTGCAAGCTGTGAAAGAAGTTTTTCAAAGCTTAAATTGATAAATCTTACTTGAGATCGACTATGGGTGAAAGCAGGCTGTCTGCTTTAGCAATCCTGTCCATTGAAAGTGATTTTGTCGAGATGCTATCTTTTGAAGATATAATTTCGGAGTTTGTTTCAGTAAAAGCTCGACGTATTCAATTTTGAACTTTTGATAAGATTTAAACTATCACTATTATTTTATATTGTGTAGAACTTCATTAATATGTTCTTCGTTTTGATGGTGTTAAAATTCGTGCAAAAACCAAGGGCGGCATGTTGCGTTGCTACGCCACTGACGCCAAGTCATTTATGCTAAATTTTAATATCGGTGCGTAGTGTTGTAAAATATTTTCCACTGCTTGTTCTTGTTGCAAACAAAACTATAAGAAAAAAGCTGGAGCAGGAATCTTTTAACTCTGCAACATTTGATGTGTCATCTGCTTAAATAAAAACAAGTCAAATAACCTCTGTTGGTGCGTTTTTCGTTAAGTTCAATATTAACACTGAAAAAGGATTGTGTTATTTTTTTGTGGTAATTAGAATTTTATTGGTTGATTTTATTTTAGTAACCTCTTTTTATTCTGTTAAAATTGGTCAAAAAAATGGAGTTTGAATAAAGTTTAAAAAAACACACAGAGTCGAATGACATAGACTGACGCTGGCGTATAGAAAAATGATACAATTAATTATATACGTAATATAAAACGTCAAGCGCATAAGCAATTAATGATCTTTCTTCAATTTAATCAAAATAAAATCTGATATTTAAACCGATAAGTTAAAACAATATTTTTTCAACCAATTTTAAATTTGTTTCTTTTTCTATGCACATTAATAACATGATTAAGATTGATGGAAAAAATAAAACAAAATAAGCTTTATACAGAAATCCATCATTCGTTTTTAAGATTTAAAATTTTTATCGATTTTTATTGTATTTCAACTCCATTTATCCTTCAGACTCGTACAAAAACGTTGAAGCCGTTATACTAAAGGCAACTTTTCAGCAATACCGTACCTGCTTATTTAATGCTATATATACAGGTCCGCAAGCAACCAGAAGATCTAGCACAGGGATTTCCAACCTGCGGCCCATTACCGACTCATTAAAAAAATTTTTTTTTTAGCAAATTTATCAAGTAGTAAGCACAAGAGTCTTCAGGTAATTTAATCAAAATACTTTATATTTAATAAATAAAAAATTAACATAAACAATTTAAAGTCATTGTGACCCCATGCATTTTTGGAAATCTATTTGGTTAATAATTTTTTCACAATAAGAGCTAGCTCAAATCTGGAAACACTTTCCATGTCGGTAATCAAATTTCCTACAACTTTAACCCCTACACTTTTTTCGATTTGAAGCACTCTTTGGGTCCGAACTACTTTGAAAAATCTTTCGATAGCTGTTGTAACTGTATGGTGTGTCGTATAGTATCTTTTATACGTAGAGAACAAGTTTGTAGAAATCTTAAATTTATGACACTTTACCCTCTTGAAAATTTTTTAATTTGACGCACCGTTTGCACATAAAAATTATTTTAATTTTTAGACGTGGCTAGCGGTCGTCATGCCTTCGAGTAAAGGCCATCTTGTTAAAACTAAATTAACATTATTGAATTAATTATTAGATTAATTAATTATATTAATGGATTTTTAAATTTTCTTTGTTGTTGAAATAAATGCATTTTCAGTAAACTACGGCTTAGTATACCTATTAATGATTAATTTCTTTTAAGAGAACTATAATCTTAAATATTAAAAATTTTATATTCATATGGCCATGGAATCTATTACTAAAAAAAGGAAGATAGCAGAAGAAAAGAGGAAATTTAATATCCAATGGACGGAAAAATATTTTGTGTCCGAGTTATTTGGCAATATAATATGTCTATATGAAATGATAAGATTAGCGTATGCAAGAAATACAATATCAAACGTCGTTATGCTTCGAAACATGAGTCAGAATATCAGACGTTTAATGAAGAAAGAAGAAAAATGAAAATTGAAGAATTGACAAAGGTAATTAGGTCACAACAAGCTGGTCTTCAAAAACATGTTGTTAAAACTGGAACATGTACAAAAGTTAGTCACCTTATAGCTGAGAAATTAGCTAAGAAAGGAAAATCACTTGTTGATGGAGAATTAATAAAATAATGCATTGTTATTGCTTTTAATGAGTACTGTCCAGACAAGGTAGAATCTATTTTAGTAGAAGAATTGATGGTAGAAGAGATAGTATTGAAGAATTGATGACTTGGGTGATAATATTGAAGGCACACTGAAGGACAAATTATCTGCATGCGTTCTTTGCAGTTTAGCGTTGGATGAAAGTACTGACCAAAGTGATACTGCACAATTAGTTATTTTCATTAGAGGAATTGATGAAAATTTCAATATTATTGAAGAAATGTTGGACTTGTGTCACATAAAAGGCACAACAACAGGCTAGGACATATATGAGTTTGTTAATTTGTCATTAGATAAATTTAATATTGATAGGAAAAATATTTATTCAATTACAACTGATGGTGCTCCTGCCCTGACTGGTAAACACAATGGTTTTATTACTTTATTCAAAGAATCTGTTGATCATGAGATTCTCAGTTACCATTGCTTGATACATCAACAACAATTATGTGCTCAAAAGCTAAATATGAAACATTTGATGACTGATCTTGTCAAGGCTGTTAATTTCATCAGACCACGGGGTTTAAATCATCGTAAATTTAAAGCATTCTTGGACGAAGTGGGCAGTGAATATGGAGACGTATATTTCTCAAAAGTTAGATGGCTCAGTAAAGCAGCAACCTTAAAAAGATTTTAGTTATTGTTGCCTGAAATAAAAGTGTTCTTGGAAGAAAAGAAGCAAAATGTGGATTTTTAGAAAATGAAGAATGGTTGAATGATTTATCTTTCTTTGTAGACATTACCGAAGTATTAGCTGAATTTAATTTGCATTTGCAAGGAAAGGACCAGTTATGTTCCTCAATGTTTGAGCGGATAACTATACCATTTCCAATTCAAAATGAGACTAAGCAAATTCAAAGTGGACTAAGCAAATTCAAAGTGAGACTAAGCAAATTCAAAGTGAGACTAAGCAAATTCAAAGTGAGACTAAGCAAATTCAAAGTGAGACTAAGCAAATTCAAAGTGAGACTATGCAAATTCAAAGTGAGACTAAGCAAATTCAAAGTGGACTAAGCAAATTCAAAGTGGACTAAGCAAATTCAGAATGAGTCAAAAAATAAAATAAATATATAAGCGTTAATGTTTTTTAGAAACCCACATCTTCAAGATTGATTGCACCAATTACTTTGGACTGGATGCTTGCTATAGAACTATTACATAGTGCTGGTGTAACTAAGTCAACTGCAGATAACATTAATCTTTCCAGTACCCGTATTCTCTGTTCCTTTATTGTTACTTCCCTGTTTGTTGAACTTAAAATAGCATTGAGTTCGGAAGCGAGGTTACGTTTGACTTGGCTTTTCATGACAGACCAAATATTTTCGATTGGATTAAACATAGGGCTGTATGGGCCAAGTCTTAAAACCTTGCAATCAGCTAGATCTTCTTTCAACAATTCAGCTTCTATATTTGAATGGCATGGAGCATTATCAATTACAAGTACTATTGGTCCACCATGTTTCTCCATCGCTATTCTTAAACACGTTCTCATCCACACCAGAGCGTTTTCTTTCTTGAAAGAACTCCTTTTTAATTCGTAGTGAATTAAACCCAGATTGCTTATGGCACCAATACAATGAACATTCGCTCCCTTAGAACCTGCAGCGACTGTAGTGCATCTGCTCCCTTTTACAGACCTGCCTTCTGATCTCGATATGTGGATATTGAGATTAGTCTCATCCATAAACACAATGGGTATATTTTGACCCTGATAATTTAAAAGTTTTTCGACAAACTGCTTTCTTTTTATTTTGTTATCTGGGTGATTTGCCCTTTCTGGCTCAAACCGTACACTTTTCAAAGTATATACCATGCTATCCAGATGATTGGAAACGGTTTGAGCGCAGACATGGAGATCAAACTTTTCAGCTAGGGATGCCACGATTTCTCCCAATGTAATCCGGCAATTAGACTCAATCATTGAAACCATGTGCTCACGGTGAATATCTTTCACTTTTGAGTAACGCTTTCCACCTCTTTTATCCTCTATACCCTGTTCGCCTTGTTCCACCCACCTATAAGAGGTTGAACGCTTTATGTTCTCATCCGCTGCTGTACGCCTCCAATCTCCATCTGCAAGGTAAACTGCAACGATCTTTGCTCTCTTTCTCGCTCTCTCACTTTTATTCATCATTAGCCACGTTGTCAAATTTTAACATCAAAAATATTTGTAAATCCAACTGTTCTGATTGATAAAAAAAAAAAGCTTTTGAATTTGCAGAGTTTAATTCCGATGGTTTAATTTTTCGGCGCCTGTAAAGAAGGTCTCGCCGATAACGCAGTCCTAGTTGTTTACTAAAGATGAACTTCTTAATCGTATTACTGGCTCAGCCCTAGAAACCAGTAACCTCAAAATACAGTTGAGCCACACCACAGCCCAGACTATTACAATGTATTCTTTATTACAAATAGTATACAATCCACTTCTTCAGCAATCACGTAAACAACCAGCGACTTACGTTCGAAAACTATGATTTTACACGGCTAGCCAATCTTACAGTACCAATTCCATTATTACGTAACATTCGATTTTCAAAATAAACGATGTGGGCGATTTTTTAAGAACGGAACACCAACCTTTATTTTTGTCTCATTTTAAATTTGCTTAGTCCCATTTTGAATTTGCTTAGTCTCATTTTGAATTTGCTTAGTCCACTTTGAATTTGCTTAGTCTCACTTTGAATTTGCTTAGTCCACTTTGAATTTGCTTAGTCTCACTTTGAATTTGCTTAGTCTCATTTTGTATTGGAAATGGTATAGTTTCACAAAGAAATTGGAACTTTTTATAGCACAGCTAAAAGCTGGTAAAATTGTACACTTTCGTAGTCTATCTGAAAGAGAGAAAAAGTTTTCTGTAATCTTTGAAAAATATATTAAATTATGTGAAGATTTGCTTGGAGAGTTTACAATTAGATTTTCTGACTTTAGAAAGATTGAAATTGAGTTTAAGATGCTACCAACTCTATCGGCTGCTTTTGGAAATCACTTATGTTGATCAATTCAGAAAAAAATCTATTAAAGTTTTCTCTGTTGTCTGATTTGATTAAACAAGAAAACATTGGGCCAAGCACTGAAAGTCTTGAAATTTTTTGCAAAATTGACATGTTAGATCACGCGAATATTTATCAATTTCAACAATATTAACTTGGTAATTTAATAAAAATTTCTTGATACGCCAAGAATTTCTCAGTATTTAATAATCAAATTTTTAAAACTGTAATGTAAGCCTACAGGTAAAAACTTTTAATGAGCATTGATAGGTTTTAAAGTAAGTCAAATAATTCTATATAATGTTTAAATGCAATTAATGATATTTGTAACAAAAAAATTTATTTTTAATGTTTAATGATTTATATCATTTTTTTTCTGGATTTTATTTATATGATTCAGATATACAGTATAAAGTGTATGCGCAAAGACGTTATGTCTAATCAATAGAATATACTGGCTTGCATTGAAAAAACAAAACAAAATAAGCTAGTGTTTCCCGATTGAAACATTCTACTTTTTGTTTAAATATAATTAGAAAAAATATATATAATATTTATATAAAAGTTTTTTCTAAAATTCAAATTTGATAGATGGTTGATTTTAAAAAGCGGGGAAAAACTTAAGAAAATTATTTTTGTATCTGGCTCGTCAAACATCTATGGCTTGACTATTGAGTCAAATAGACCTCAAGAGAAATTCTTCAATTTACAAAGTAGCAATTTCTTTCAAAGGCTCACAAAAACTTAGAATAGTTTCAAAGTACTTTTGAATAACTTTGAAATACTTACACGACGTAAAACAACGAACTTCTAGTTTTTGACAGACATTTGAAAGACTTGTTTTATTGGTGCTGCTGTACACGCTGAGCAAACTTTTTACAATGATGTAAATAAATAAATCATTCAAAAAAGACATTAAATCCAATATGGCTGTTTTCATAGCAATTTTATGGTACAAAAAAAAACTTCTCTACCGAAACTATATTTTCTTTCTTCGTAAACGCCTGGGTCTCTTAAAGTTTGATTGTACTGTACATGTCACATCTCAACTGTCATTTTAGAAAGATCCATTGGCCATTTTTGTCCTTCATGCCGTCGCCTATGTCTATAGTGGCGAGTAAATTTACAATTTTTTATATTATTTTTTATTTATTTTTATCTCAATTTATTCTCCTAGCTCGCCAGACAACGGCGGAGGTGTTAAGCTTAGGGCAAGCGATTACCTCGACCAGCTTTCGGAGATGCCGAGACATTGCTAAGTCTACAATTATAAATTACTAATCATTAAACATTGTTTCTATAACAGGGGTTCCCAAATTGGGGTACATTTAGGCTTCTCAAGGGGTACATTATTATGTGACAGAATGTCCTTATTTAAGTTAAATTCCGTGTCCGGAAGAAATAATAGACTCTAATGTCTAGAATTTTCGAATCCGGTCGATTGTAATTACGTCAAACAGGACAATTAAGAGGGAAGACTTTTTTTTACAGATTACCGTGATTTTGGTTTTGAATGGGGAAATTTTCTGGCTGCTGTAAAGTGAAGACTTTTCTTTTTTTTTAGAGATCTTCGGCATAAATTTTCGGCATAAATTGGGAAAATTTGTATTTGATTCAAAGTGAAGACTTTTTTTTTTCAGAGATCACCTTGATTTTGGGCATGAATAGGTGGAAAATTAATGGCTGATTCTAACTGAAAGCCTTTTTTTTAGAGAAACGTCACAAACTTTTGGGGGTACATGCAAACCTGCTACAGTGTCCAAAGGGTACTGATGAACTAAAAGTTTGGGAAACCCTGTTCTATAAGATAGTTTAGTAGCTTTTTAGAAAGGTTTATGATATTTTTTATTAAATTGAATACCAATTTTCAGAAACCCTCTGGAAGCCTAGTCGAAGGCTATAAAACCTTTTATCAATTTAGTCTCGCCTATCGCTAATTTAAAAAGCATTAAATTTAAGAAACACATTTTTATGAAGAGGTTATGCTGGGGTTACAAATAAGGAGATAATTTTTTGATTATGATCAGAAAAAAATTAAATTAACAAGCTATCAAATTTTGACAACCGCCAACACGTCAAAAAAATTTATTTCGTTATGTACGTGTATTTTCAGCAAATGTCCTTCTTACTATTGCGGCGAAATTGACTTGTCGCAATATGTGAAGTTGGGATGAAAATACGCGCACCTTGTATGAATACGGTTTTATATATTAAAAATTATAAAATAGAAATAACGTAAATTCCGGAGTATACGTCGACGTGGCGTATAAGTCGAGGTCTATAAGTTTGACCTAAAAATCCTGAGTTTAATATGTACCATGTTATGAAAAACATAACCGCCGTATAAGTCGAGGATGGATTTTTAAACTTGAAGTTAAGTGTCAAATTTTTGACTTATACGCCGGAATTTACGATAAACACAAATTTAAAAACTAACACAACACACGAACACTTACTAACTGAAATCCGCTTCATGATCTTCAAACAAGAATGACGTTTGCGTTTGATTTGAAAATGGCCCACGAGGGTCCGATTATTTATACTAAAATAACACGTGGAGAGAGGCGGGACGAGAAAGCAACTTTAAACGATGTCATTATCGGCAAGAATTACGTAATGCAATAAAAAATAAAGTAACTTTGGCTTTTGGTTTACAAAGTATTGGCGGGAAAAAATTAACTTCTGATGATGTTATTGTCGAAAACAATTACGTAAGGCAAAAATAAAACAACTTACGATCTAAGAGATTTTGGCGGGAAAAGAAAACTTTAGATGATGTAAACAGCGAAAACAATTACGTAAGGCAACGAAAATAAAGCAGCTTTTGACTTAAAGCAGGGTTGTCCAAACTTTATGGGACGCGGGCCGCATTCGGCAAGGAAATTAAATCGCGGGCCGCGGTTGACATTTTTCCTCTTATGCACTGTCTCACCGTACCAGATGTAAAGTAAAACACGTACATGTAAATGAATCTTTATATTTATCATAAAAACATATTCCCGGAGAATAGATTAAAGAAGCTAAGATGTGAATACTACGAATAAGAGAGTTTTGGAAATTTTGAGCAACGTCAGTAGACCAGGAAACCTTAAAAATAACTGACAAGTATGAATAAGAATAAACCATAAATTTATTCGTAAAAAATATTTAAGGAAGTACGTAAAACGGTACAGTTTACTTAAAATTCAGTGAGATGGGTGTGCCTGCATTTTGGAAGCCAGCTCCTTTGTGTCAATGTCAACTGAGGTTAAGGCTAAACGAAGGCAGGCTTCGAGAGATGTTTGATTAAGTAGATTCCTCTCTTTGGATTTAATCGACTTCATTGCGGAAAATGCTGCTTCACAAAGGTAGGTACTGCCAAACATTGACAGCAAGTGCAATCCAAAACGGCGTAAATTAGGATAATGCTCTTCAGAAAGAAGAGGCCAAAATTGAGTGATTGGCAGTGTAGCTTTGCTTAATAAAAACTGGTCACTTTGCAAGTCACACAATTCAAGCTGCAAATCTTCATCGGCTTCTGATATAGTTATAGTCAGCGGAGCATTGAATACATTGAAGTTTTTCTCAAGGTGCTGGAAATCTTGAAATCGCTTGTTGAAGTCTTCAATCAGGGTATCAAGAGTTTCAACAAAGCAGCAGAAATTATTGTCCTCTATTTCTTTAGAAATAACATCACAACTTGGAAAGTGAATCAGAATGTTACTTTGCAGATTACTTTTGAAGAGACATAATTTTTTGCGGAAGCCATCTATGAAACCATACAGAGAAGCAATTGTTTGATTCCTACCCTGTAAACTTAAATTGAGCTTATTCAGATGCTGAGTAATATCCGTGAGGAATGCTAGACCTTTCAGAAAGTTGACGTCTTGCAATAAACCTTTAAACCCATCAGTGTCTGCATTCAGTTCTTCTAAAAAGTTTAGAATCTCATTACGCAGACTGAAGAACTGCTGCAGACATTTCCCAGCACTAAGCCAACGAACAGTAGAATGGAGTGAAACGTCAGAAAATTCTGTATCCAAATCTTTCAAGAAATTAACAAATAGACGATGTCTCAGCGCTTTATTACCGCCTCTAATGAAATTAATAATTTTCATTACATGCTGCATCACATCAGATAAACGTATACAGCGACTAGATAACGATTCTTGATGAATAATGCAATGAAACATTGGGCAGTCGACTCCAGCATCTCTCAAGTACGCTATAACCCCTCTTTTAGCTCCAGTCATTGATTTGGCACCATCTGTAACGATGCAAGAGCATTTCTGAAATCCACCATACTTGCTCACTAAAGAATTCAGCGCTTCATAAATATCAGATCCTTTCGTAGTGGTAAAAAGTGGGAGTAAGCCGAGTAACTCCTCACTGACATTAAACTGTGAGTCAATACTTCTAACAAAGACAAGCAACTGGCTGACATCCCTTATATCTGTGCTTTCATCAAGAGCGAGAGAAAAATAAACACACTGCTGAATTTGATTCATGACCTTCTCCTGAACGAAATTGCTAAGCTCTTCAACACGTCTAGCAACAGTTTGATGCGAGAGTGGAATTTTTTCAAACCCACGAGCTGCATCGTTAAAGCCCATGGCCTTTCCCATAGCTATTGCACATCGCTTAATGAGATCACCGTCAGAGAATGCCTTTTTGGATTTAGCCATCAAAAGTGATACATCATAAGAGGCAATGGTTGTAGAAGACGAAGGCTTCACTAATTGAAACATCTTTTCTTGACGCTTACGCAGGTTTGATTTGAGATCATTGAGTAGGGCTCGCCGCGCCTCACCAGTGTATTTATCATAGCCAGTGACATGAAGAGTGCTGTAGTGTCGTTGTACATTGTACTCTTTCATAACAGATATCATTTCATTACAAATTAAACATAAAACTCGACCACTTTGTTCTTTCACCAGGAAATCTCAACTCCCAGCTATCCTTGAATTGACGCTTTTCATCAGAGATTTTTCTTTTCTGAGCCATCGTAAAAAATGTGGCACTAAGTCTGAAAAGAAAAAATAGAACAGAATGTAATGGAGGATTAAGTAAAACTGAAATTATAAAGAATAAATAATATTCCAATTCAAACTTAAATAAAGTTTAGTAAAAAACAACTTTTTTCGAAATAACTCAATAGATGTCTAAATAATACTAATTTTTAAAAGTTTTCTAGAAGAGGCTGCGGGCCGCATTGAAGGAGGTCGCGGGCCGCATGCGGCCCGCGGGCCAGACTTTGGACAACCCTGACTTAAAGACATTGGTGGAAAAATCAATTTTAGTTAAAAAATCTAACCTCGACTGAACTCGAGTCTGCATTAACACTTACTAAGGATAGCGCTGAATATCGGTTGAAGCCTACTATTGTGATCTTATACAGACCATATTGAAATTGCAATTAATATTTTCGTAGTTTTAATAGTATGAAAATTAACTATACTGTGAAATTATTTATTTAGTAGCCTAGTCTGTTTGCTCTAACTAAAATTAAAATTTATTTTTCTGAGAGCAATTTTCTGTCTTCTGAGTCTCTGTTTAGCTAACATTTTCCACAGACCACAATTATGTGATTTTTAGTTTGATTGAATTTGCCAACTGAGCTGGGACTCGAACACTTTTAAGCACCACGCATATCTTTTTTTTTTTGGGTGCTCAAACAACATCCTGCGAAAACAAAGAAAGTTACTATTGTGCCCTTAACAAAAACAACTGCGCTTAAGTTCCTCTACTGCGCTTCTTTGATTTTGCGGCTTTTAATTAAGTTCCAGCAGGTGGATTTTCTAAAAACATATAGAAAGCAAAGTTGTGATCCTTGAGAACCTTTTTAACAATTGGAAGCAGCTGCATTTTTCAAAGCAAGAATTTGTGAGCACCCTTTTATAACTTAATAGTGTTTTTGCAAGTAGTTTATTTGACATGGTCAAAATCTGTCTGTTACATGCTGTAGCTTTTGTAACTTTTTTCTTGAATAAAAATGCGCTATTGGAGTCAGCGATTGAAAAATTTTTGTATATATTTTTACCTTGCAAAAAATAATTGACGCTTAACGCTTGACGCAAAAAACAAGCAAAAAGTTGTCGGCGACACCTATTCCGTCAACCGAAAAATATCTTTACGGCGTTTGCGTCATCGTCAACAAAAAATTGTCGCCGACATTTGACGCCGTCAAATTAACGCCGTCAACGCACAACATTGAATTTTGATACCACGTTATTTGCAGATGATACTTTTCTAATGATGTTCTAATGATAATTCTAATGAAGCATTAAGTCTCTGCAAACAAAATCTAACTTACAACTTAAGAAAATTGATCCATGGCTTCGTCAAAATAAATTATCATTGAATTACCCTAAAACAAATTTTATGGTTATTAAAAAGTACCCTCAAAAATCTGTTAGTGCAAGCTTTAGTTTAAATTTAAATGATATAGCTCTCAAACGAGTTAAAACTATTAAATACCTTGGAATATCGATTGATGAAACTTTAACGTGGTCATCCCACATTACACAATTGACCCTACGGCTTTTCATATATGCTGGCCTTTTTTACAGTTTGCGTAGTTATGTTGGTTGTGAAACCCATAGGATGCTCTATTACAACTTGGTTTACAGCAAGATACAATATGGAATCTTGCTGTAAATCAAGATGTAATATAGTATCCAATATTCTAATAAGTAGGCCATATAGGCCTACTTATTAGAATTAGCTAAATATATGTATCAACTGTATCATAGTAAATTGCCTCAAAAATTTTATGCTTCATTTAGTATATTAACTGAAATTCATAATCACGATACTAGAAATGCGAAATTTCTTACGTATTTTATACTTCGTATTAAATAAAAATTTTAGTAAAAATCTTCTTTCTACAGAGGTTCTATATTATGGTGTCAAATAAATGCTAAATTTAAAGGCATACAGTGGGTTTTATTCAAAAAAAAATTGTAAAATTATTTCTTGTTTCTCGCAAATGATCTCGCTTATTTCTTGTGGCTATATTTCTGCTTTGTGTTTTGCTTCCCTTTGTCTAATAGTTTGTTTTTTTTTCTTAGTTTTTATACGCTTTGGAATTATTGTTTTTTCCTTGTTTGATTTCGTTTTATTTTTTATTTGTTGTTGGTGATAAATGACTGTTACTTTCATCACGAAGATGATTATTAGAAAGGGCAGTGAAATTTTTGATATTAATTAATTGGTCGGAAAATAGAGGATAAGCCCACAATTTTATGGTTAGGCTTAAATTAATAGTATATCCGCATTATCCGGGTACCGGGTGTTTAGTAATTCCTGCGACTAAATTTGAATTTTGGTGCTTATTTTTTAATCCATTTTAAAAAAGTAAACAACGTCAGTTTTCGCATCCATTAGAAGTTAAAGTGTAATAAAAAGTGAAATTGTAAATCTACTGCATCGTGTCGAATAATGCGAAAAGAAACGAGATATCCGCAATGCTTCGCGCCGGATCTAGTGTCAACGGTCGACCCGGTCCGTAACCGCCGCAACGACCGGTACGTGGACTTTGGCGACAACGTGGAGGACCACGTCAGGTACATTTCCTCGACGAAACAAGCGGCCGTAGTGATGCTTCTCGGCCTGATGAGCAGCAACGGGGAGGTCTCACCCCCCCCCCCCGTCTTATTTGACGGCAGCTGCCGGCTGAACGCCGATAGGTACATTGACGTCACGACCTCGATCATAATCCCCTGGATAAGGAAGGCGGCCGGCAAGAAGAAATTTGTTTTCCAGCAGGACGGGGTCCCCACTCACACGGCCAACAAAACGCAGGCTTTCCTTAAAAAAATTGACCTTTGGGCCAAGTCAATGTGGCCTCCCAGGGTTCGGACCTTAACCCCCTGGACTACAGTGTGTCGTGATGAGTGGAGAGTGGCGCGCGTAAGACTCGGTCGCAGAACGTCGAACAGCTGAAGGCCCGCATCACCGAGAACTGGGCCAACCTCGACAAGGGGTACGTCGTCTACGGCTGCTGCATCTTCAGAGGCCGCTAGAGCGCGTCATCGAGGCCGAGGGCAGCTACATCGATCAATTACAAAAATAGGATTAATTTAATCGATTAGTTTGAAATTTTATTAAAATACCTTAAAGAATAAGAGAGATATAAGGTTTTTAAAGACCAGTATCCAAAAGTCGCAGGAATTACTAAACACCCGGTATGTTTAAGGCAACAAATGGATGTCTTTTGAACCTAAACTGTAGGATAGCTTAGGCATCGATGCGAGTCTTACTGAAAGTATTTAGAAGCGTAAAAAAACGTTTAAAAATTAAAATCTATCATCATTTTATCTAATTATTCTCCCAACTTCAAGGAAAACTTAAGGTGTTATAGCCTAAATAAATATTAAGCAGCAATTAAGCGATTACCCTTAACTGCTTTCAATGATCCCAAGATTAATATTACGGCTATATAGTGAAATTTTAAATTGCTACGTAATATTGCCAAACAGAGGAAAGTTTCGTAAAATATCTTTCCCAAGAGCACAAAAGTTAACCAATTGCGTTGTTAGTACAATTGACAACACTCAGAAGTGAAAGCGAAAGACCAGCATTTGCAGAGCATAGTTGTTACACATTGTTTGGATGAAAACTTCACAGGGTACATGGATGTACGCCGAAGGACGACAGCGATTCGCTTAACATAGAGAGGTCTAAAAACAAGATCTAAATAAAAGATGGATACACAATGTAAAGAAGGGTAGCCTATAAAGAAATGCTATTGAAATAGGAAAACGGTTTTTAAAACTGAGCCTTCGTAAGTCTAGTTGCAGGCGAAATAAACTGATTGGGTTTTATAGAATTAAGCCTTCATATGGTGGTCGGATATCTGTATGATTGAATTCATTTGATGTGTAGGAGATGTATAAAGTTTAAATACAGCAAAATGCCAAACTGAATATAATGCCTAAGAAAAGTTAACAGTACAGAAACAAGTATAAACATATGGATTAGACTAGCTAAGGAAGTCTACAAATAACGGCAAAAAAGTGTTTTGACGACTTAAACGCCTATCAAATATAAATCTAGCCAGTGCGAAAACTTAATTTGAAACAAAAAAAACAAAAATCATCTAAAAATGTAATTGCAGAGATCGATACAATTCGACTGTAATCATGTTAAAGACGAAATTGCTTTAAAAATTTTATTTTCAATACATTTAATCAATGTGAAAGAAGTTTGAAATTAAATTTCGACGACAAATTAAAGAAAAAATCTTGAGAATCACCAAAACAATACATAAGGTCCTTGGCTATCAAAACCATGTCTTTTTTTTGGTAATAAAGACAATGTAATTCAGGAGCGTAAGATTTTTATGAACCAAGGGCCATTTTGGTTTATCAAACATATCGCCGGCCAAGTAAGTGCAAAACGCGGTTGAATTCTACAAGTAAAAAAGTTTTTTGATCTTTATTTTGCAACAAAAATCTTTTCCTTTAATTTTCACACCAGGTTTTGCTGTAAAAGTTTTTGAAAGCACGATTTTCATATTTAGTTTTTAGTTATTTTGGAAAATATCGCGTGGGCAATCCTTGATGTGTGTAAGTAAGCAACTTTGGGTTTCACAGATGTCACTTGATTTGGGAAAAACATAGAAACTTAAGAATAGAAATCCACGCCAATGAAACTTGCGAAAAGGCAAGATTTTAAAACACACAACGACCAAACAATTATTGATATAGTAGCAGCTGACAAAGGAAATGGTAAAAAGAGGACGAACGATGGTAAGAAAAATGACCAATGCATTTGCTGAGCGTGAGTGTTATTGCATTGAATAGAGCATTTGTTCGGAAAAACAAGCAATAAGTGTAGAGTATTTTACAAATAGAAGCAATAACTCGGCCAACCATGTTTTTAAAACTTAAATTATTAAACGAAACCGCGTACCGGAACTACGTCATTCAAGAACGTAAAACTCAAACATTTTTTTCGGTATGAAGCAAAAATTTACTGAAATATTGTACGCTGCAAATGTGTTAATATGCACAGCAAGTGCTCTTTCGAAAAGTCAATTTCACGAATGAACAATGGACAAGCTATTTTAGGCATTGATTCTGTCTGAAAAACAAATTTAAATCGGCGAATTCATGGCGAATATATCAACAATGATTTATGTTTATGCAAAATAACACCTAACTGTAAAAAAAGTACAAGAGCAATATTTAAAAATAAAGGATAACCAAGACAGCATCATTTAAATCTCAGACATGTAGCTTGTAGAATGTTATATTTCCATTTAAAACATATAAATGTATTAAATATATTAATTCGCGGCGTAAAGGCTACTTTAAATTAAATGATAAAGAAATTTAAATAAAAATCACAAAAAAACTCGAAATCAGACAAAACTTTATAAAAAAGTTAATGAATAATAGACTTCAATGTAAATTGATTAAAATAAAGTATTCAGTGTTCTTTTCAAGATATTTTAAACTTAATTCGAACTAAGGATAAGCAGAAAATTTTATAATCATCATAACAGTGACACACTTACATAAAATGTGTTTTACCTAAAAAACGAGAATTTTTAAATACTTAAAGTGAAAAGCGCAGCCCGAACAAAAACATCTAAATTCTAAGTAAACACAAAAGCCATCGTAATAAAAAAATAATATCGAATATCTTGAATCATGTCAATGACAGTGTTCGTTAACGTCTACAATAATTGCTTTCTTCCAACCAAATATAAAATATCCCAATCCGGCACCCACGATAATCGATATAGCCAAATAAGCATTGTACGTCATAAACACGAGCATTAGTGCGTAACTGACTGTAACTTGTATCAAATGAAGAATAGTTTGCAACCAATGGGACTGACTGCATATTGAACTGAAAAAAATAACAATGATAAGCAAGCTCAACAGTTTGTTGAAAAAAATCAGTTCTTGTTGGAAAAAAATAAGAAAAATTATAATTAACTCTATACCAGTAATCGTGTTTTTTGCTAGTTACAGCGTTCTGTAATAATGCCACTAAAAACAACGGTTTTTGACAAAACACGTAAACTTTTTTTACTGTTTGTTGTAATTGAACTATAAATCAATAAAAACTTACGTTCACGGGAAATATAAATTGTCTTTATACGTAAAATTACTTGATAATAGTTGTTTAGATTACTGCTATTTTTCCGAAATAAAAAGAATTTATATGTATTGTTCATTTAAAACCGTCATGAAGATAAAATAAAAAATATCTTAGTCAATTAAATTTTGGTACACCACACAATAGCAAACTTTAAACCAAAAATACTTCAGCGGTAGGACTAATCTGCATCTGTGTAGGCTCGGCATTAAAGCTTGGTGATCATTCATTCACCCTGATCATTCATTTAATTTTGTAAGTCGAGCGTATAAACTGGGCGTAAGAACTTTAATGGGCAAACATACAAACGTTGGCAAGCTCAGGCATAAACTACTACAACCTGTGTTAAATGTATAATAATCAAAAAACCAAACTCCTTCTTTAAAGCCTGTTTCCACTACGAGCGTTGGCGGGATTAATCTTTGTTTTTTTGTTGATTTTTTTACACTTAAACGTTGAGAAAAATAAAAAATCAATAAACAAACACAGAATATTTTCGCCAACACTCTTAATTTCTAGACCAAATCAACCCAAGAATCACGGAGCAAATCTCCGCAACATTGCGGCTGAATAACACAGCCCTTTTGTGATACTGCTGCAACGGTGGCAAGCATATGCAAACAATTATACCCGACTCAATTAGAATAAAATTTCAAAAGGTTATCTTAAAAAAGTCAAAATGAAATATTCGACTTATTACAATACACGCCTGAACTCCTTTTCAAGAAAAACGTTACTAATTTCGGTTCTTAACTGTTTCAAGTAAAATTTGAAGCGTTTATACAAAAATTTCTTTTAAAGCGTAACTATATTTAAAATTTAAATAAAAAAGTTTGGATTTACAGAAACAATTAATTTTAGAAGTTTTTCGCATTAATGTAGTTAAAATAGTATTAATATAAAAAATTTTAAGTGATGCAAACTTAAAGGTAAAAACCAAAAATCTTTTTATGAGATTTAGGTTTAATTACTTGTTTTGACGAACAAATGGCAAATTAAACATGACAGCTAATTTTTTTCTAAGTACGCTTAAAATATAACAAAATATGTGTATTTTGAGAAAATCGGTAACGTATTTAACCAAAAATTGGGTATTTAAAGAATATGCGGTAATATTTTCCTTTCATTTATTTTTTTGAAATAAAAGACTAGCTGTGGCATTGATTTTTGGAGATAATCTTAAAAGCATGGTTATGGTGGTTTTTCAACCGTGAGTAAATTTTTCAAGCAAAAAATAGTATTGGACCTAATTTTGTAACTGACTGAATATGTTAAAAAATATAGGAGTAAATTTTCCTTCTAAAGCGGAGGTGGGGGACTTGGGGCCCGCGTGTGGTTGGGAAGAAGCAAAGCCAGTTCTAGTTTTTCGTGTAATCGAGGAATCAGAGAGAAATACTAAAGGATGATTTTTTTTTTAGAGAGAGATCATTATGTTTTAGAAACGAAAATTTAGAAATTAGAGACAGATTCAAAATGATGATCATTTTTTTCAAATCACTATGTTTTTGGGACGAAAAGTTTTTAAGGGGTAATGAGCAAAAAAGGTTGAGAGCCATTAAAGAAATTATTTTACAACTACAAATAATTGTTTTAAGTGACCATTAAAAGTACGCCCGTAATTTAAAGAATTTAAAGATTAACCAAAAAACGAATGAGTTTAGGCGTGGTAACTTGATTAAACAGACGATTTCTATACCAAACAAAGTATTCAAAACTGACGTCACAAAAACTTTAGTTGTCACTGGTGAGGTTAAATTTGTGCACATTATCCAGAATTTGACAACAATGGTTTACTAAATCAATACTGGCAATGAGTAATTGTGCAATCAGTGACAATAACAAGAATATGGAGAAAGTTTTACCAAATTTCCAAGCAGCTCGTGACAAAATTGTGCACTTGTTTGAACAGAGATGAAGAAAGTGCGCAACATGCGTACATACTATGTAGCCACTAACTTTAAAGTCGGAAAGCTAATATGTAATGGCATTATTAGGGTAATTACTTTTATTTCAGCCAACATGTCTTATTTAGGTTGGTGTACAACTCAACAATAGATGTAAAAATATATTTTATTGTAATATCCGGTTTGTTTAAATTTCAACTATTCACTGTATCTTAATTGAACAGAAACACAACACTTTCAGCACAAGTTAAAATCTATTGGCAACAAAGATTTTGGCAACAGATCTTTTGTGTCCGATCTGCAACAGATTATGAAATTCAACATGGCAATTTAACTATCAAATGAACTTTATGGCAATGCGACCATCCCTAAATTACCTCTACAGTTCAAAGTTACGACTATATTTTATAAGGCTGGCAGCGACAATACGCAAAGCGAGGCTGACTAGGCGTTGAACAATACGCAATGCCGAGATCGATTCATACATAAGTAGAAATTGTAAAACTTTGGTCAAGAGAATGGTCGGATATCAGAAAAAAACAAAAGGACAAATATTCTTCATGCTTTGAACTAATTTCGTGCGACTCAATATGACATATAGCGAGACACTCGCTGTTGGGTATTAATTTCGTCAGAGCCTATTGAATGTAAGACGAAAGACAGAGTCTTCTGTTAGTTTCAATTTATGATTAGATCGTTAACTTAGGTTTCACAAATGGAAACTTGTATCATACTAATTATTCATCACATTACAGAAATTTTTGACAATCATATAAGATAGAAAATATTAAAATATAAAGCTACAATTAGTACCAGGTGTTGCCTTGTTATCGTTTACCGAAACTTTCTTAAGGCCAGGCATATATTGTTTTTATTGAAATCAATATAAATCAGTATTATTTTTAAGGCACAGTTTAGCTTGCAGTATACAGTATGCCGTTTACCCGAAGGTCTTTGCAGCAGCTCAATCAATTCAAACGTGTGCTGGAGAGTTGACAGAAAATCAGAAAGTAATCAAACAAATTGTCAAATGACGTTGCATAAAATAAGGGGCAGTCTTTGCATGTTTAAATTTAAATGCCCACAAAACAATTCATGAAATTCTTCTATCTAAGCAACATTACGCGGAGATTTGGGTGCTTAATTGCTAAAAACATTATGCAGTAGTCGCTCAGATCTATTATAAACAGCTGGGTAAAATTACTGTACAATTGTTAGCAATGATATCATCGGATTTAGCAACAGGAGCTCCCAAATATTCGCGTAAGCAAGATAATGATATGAAATACCACAATTCCTATTAACATATTACGTAAATATGCGTATGAAATTGCCATGTCTTGGGCAATATGAATATAAAAAAACTTGAACGTATGGTACAAATTTCGTTTCGGATTAATTTAATTGGCATATAATTTCAGAATCAATGTATCACTCGGTTCAAATTACTTAAATGGTGACGATGCACAACTCCTACACTTATACATTAATGAACTCAGAAATAAATAATTCAACACACTTTCAAAATTTACCAAGCTACTGTTGTGCCATTTGGTGACATTGAAGTAAAATTAGCAACTCGCCAGTTCTTTCTGAAGCAGATATGCAAAAAAAAGTGTAGCCAGGCATAAATATATTATTCAGAAGGCTTAGTTTATCTTAGTCTCGCCATATCAAATTACATCAAAAAGATTGAAAATCGAATCTCGAACGCCGAAAAATAGGGGAAAAGTATTGATTTATAAAGCAAACATAAAGATGTAATATAAATAAATAATTGCAAGGTATTGAAAGAAAACTCAAATGATTAGCGTAATATTTCAATTTATTTGCAAAAAATGACATGTTCAATTACATTGATAAAGTTATTTGATTTATTATCTTTTCCCAAATTTATTATCTTAATTTAGTAAAAAAAAACATTAATAGATCAATCTATATGAAAATACTAAATTCATTCGGTAATTTTTTGAACTTCTTCGTATTAGCCTAATATCTGCTTTCTGTTTTAAGCGGAGCCGCCATCGTAGATGAGCAGCGTGCCCATTGAGGAATTGTCGTGAAGCAAAGCAGGACTATTTGGCTGGACCAATTCGTCGGAAACTTAAAATAATTTCGATTTAACTGCACTAGCGTTGAAGCGACAACAAAAAAGTTTTGTTTTGTCACTAAGGAAATATTATACTAGAATTTATTTTTAATATGCATAACTTATAATCGCAATTGTTGCATATTTGAAAGTAAACAGTGATACCAAAACTTGTTTTTACCATCCCTTGTTCAGCTGATAAGAGTAAAAATTCGCATTTAAAAACTGTAAAATGTGTTAAATTTAGGTGTGTTCCTAGCCGAATATTAATCTATTACAATTTACAATGGCTTAATTTCAAATATTTAAATTAAAAAAAGGTATTACTTATATAGTTAAATTTTTGAACAATGGTCGTTTATAAACATAGAACGTTTTTTTATTTTTTACGAAAAAGTGCAACAATGTATAAGACGATAGGCTTGAAGTTTTACGAGCGTCTTAATAAGCATTAATGCATTAAATAAACATTTTTGCATAAATCTATTCTGGTTGGCGCGCACCACGCTATTAGAAAAATATTCTCTAACGGTTAATGGCTCGTTTCCACTACGAGCGTGGAATGGAGCATTCCTTGTTTTTTATTGGTCTTTCCGCGCTTAAAATCCAAGCAAGCGCTAAGCGAAGCAAAAAATCTATAGAGAAACTAAGAATATTCTATTCCACTACGAGCGTAGAATGAAGTATTCTTTGTTTGTTTTATTGATTTTTTTGCTTCGCTTAGCGCTGAAACGCGGAAAAAAGTAAAAAAGTTAATAAAACAAAGGATGCTCAATTCCACGATTGAAGGGGAAACGAGTCCCAAGCCAGGACGGTTATTATATTAAACTATTAAAATTATTTCAACTATTTTTTATTAGCTTTAACATTTGTTTTGTCTATTAGGCTCATCAGAAGGCAATCAAAAATCTGAAAAACAAATACTAAAAGGAAAGCTTAACAAAACGATAAAAAGTCTGCAAAATATGGCAGTGACCAAATAGTAAAACCGGTAACAAATCTTTATCGATTAAATTTCAATGTGTGAAGTTTTTTTCCGGTACTTTCGCTGATGTTACCAAATAACAAATTTATTGAATTAATAGAACGCGTTAAAAATCTCCAACTTTTTAATAGCATTTTTAAGGTGCTGTTTGTTCTAATAAATTTATTTGTTATTTCGTAACAATAGCGCAAGTACCGGAAAAAAACTTTACACATAGAAATTTAATCGAAAAAATTTGTAACGGGTTGTTTTATTTGATTACTGCAGTATTTTTCTTGTTGTTTTTAAGTTCTTTTGCAGGCTTTTTATCGCTTTGTTAAGCTTTCTTTTTAGTATTCGTTTTTCAAATTTTTGATTCTTCTGACAAGCCTAATAGACGAAACAAACTGTTTGCACTAATGAAAAATATTTAGAATAATATAATAACTGCTCTGACTTAACCATCCTCGGGTACTTTGCGGATGCGCCATGCGTGCGGAGCAGAATTGATTTGTAGAAAAATCTTTTTTATTGCAATAATGGTTATTATAACGTCATAAGTTCCGTATGTTTGCAAAACTTCAAACCTGTTGTCTTTGTAGTAGATTGTTTACTTTTTCGTAAAAAACCCAAAAAACAAGCTATATCAAACGACATCGGTTCAAAAATTTAGCTATTTAAGTAATATCTTTTTTTAATTTGAATATTCAAAATTAAGCCATTGTAGAAACATTCAATTATTTTTAATTTAAACATTCGAAATTAAGCAATAGATTAATATTCGGCTAGGAACACATCTAATTTAACATATTTAACAGTTTTTAAATGCAAATTTTTACTCCTATCAGCTGAACAACGAATGGTAAAAACAAGTTTTGGTATCACTGTTTGCTTTCAAATATGCAACAATTGCGATTACAAGTTATGCATATTAAAAATAAATTGTGGCACAGTATGATATTGCCTTAGTGACATAACAAACTTTTTTGTTGTCGCTTCAACGCTAGTGAAGTTAAATAGAAATTATTTAATTTCCGTTGAATTGGCTCGCCGACGAATTGGATTGCCTTTGAATCTGCTTGCCGACGAATTTGACCCGTTGAATTGTCTCCCGCCGTATACTTACGTACCCATCTTAAAATGCCATTTTCAAAGACACAAAAGAAATATTTCGTAAACTAAACCATTCAAATTCGATTGGTAAGCAACAAGGAAATAACAGTTGAGTAGAAAAAAGGAAGAATCAAATCGCGATCACGTAATAACTGTTATGAACCAGACTACAAAGGTTACTTTTTCTGTTATAAAATAAAAAAATCTACAAAAATCGAAAATACGTTTATTTTATATGTGAATATAGAATAATAATTAAAAAGCTGTCTTTGGGAAATCTATTTTTTTCATGTTGGTTAGTACTGGCACTGGAATAAGAGCATGAGACAGTATGTTTACTGCTTTTATTCCCAAAGCTTAAAATAGGTTCGTAGTACTCTGGCTTGCCAAATAAACTTTTAGGAGAGGTGAGCCATAACGGCAGTAAAAGAATGATACCCGTTCGAAAAAATAAAAACTATTCAAAACAAACGTTGTTAAGAATAAATATCAGCGCAATTATTGTATGGAGAGTAAAGAGAAAAACAACTAAAAGTAACCATGACAACATTCGATCGTTCAACAGCAACTTAAATTTAATTCCAATTTTTTGAGTGGTGAAATTGAGATGAGGTTTAATTTTTTTTTTGCCTAAAGGCCCGTTTCCACTACGAGCGTGGAAAAAAGCATTCTTTGTTTCTTTTATTGATCTTCGATTGAAGCGAGCGGTTAAAACTGAAGCGAGCGGTTAAAATTGAAGCGAGCGCAAAAAAAATCAATAAAACAAACAAAGAATGCTCTTTTCCACGCTCGTAGTGGAAACGGGCCTTAAGGCTGGCTTTACACGATCAAGTTTCTTGCAAAAAGATTCTTGCCTCAATATTGTATCTGTACCGCAAGTACAGCAAGATTGCTGGCAATATTGCTCAACAAAAATCTTGCTTCCTGTAAAAAAGTGCTTTTCAAAAAGCGTTTTTTTTTTTGAAAGCACGCTTTTTTCTTAACAAGCGCGTCTTGCTGCAATATTGCTAGGAATAGAGCGAGGTTCTATTTTCCAGCAAGATTTCAGCAAGTTTTTGGTCGAAAATGCCTTCGCGGTCAACAACAGAAGTACGTGCGGCTCATGCAACAGGGTGTTATAGGCACCCAATGCATTCCTGCGGCCAAGCCAGGGTCGTACCCAGCATTTTCACTTTTTACGCTGCTTATTTAAAGCTGCCACCACCATTATTGCTGCTGCCTGTCGTTTCCTTGCTCGAAGCATTTCGAAAATTTTAACATTGAATACTGATAAACAAGAAAGCCTTACGTTTGCTTTACCACTTGATGCTTGGAATAAAAATAAAAACGAAGTGTGGGTTTATTTAAACCAGTGGTGGGGAACTTGATTGCATTTGTGGGCCGCATCCCCACATTCAAAAATTAGGTGCGGGCCACAATAAACTTTTTTATTGAGAAACACGGCAATTTCTCGACAGACCATGCTTCTTGATCTGATTTTGTCAAGTCAAGATTTTTTTTACCTTCAGTTGCATTAAACAAGTATACCTTTTTCAAAGTTGATAAATAGTAGACCAAAAACTGTATTCACATGACGAATAAGATAGAGAAGAGTTGTTCTGTTGATTCACTAGCTTGTTTGGTTTTCACTCGACATTAAAATTCTTGGTACTTTCTTGTTATCGCACCACCATCTATTGCAAGTAATTTTTTTTAGTTAAACTAACCTGGAATCTCCCCTACAAGTTTCTTTTTTATTTAATCCTAGTGTTGTAGGGGAGATTCCGGATTAGTTTCACCAAAAAAAATTACTTGCAATACATGATGGGGCGATAACAGGAGTACGCAATAGATGGTGTGGCGATAACAGGAAAGTACCAAAAATTTTTACGTCGAGTGAAAACCAAAAAAAATAGTGAATCGAAAGAACCACTCTTTTCTTTCTTGTTCGTCATGCCAATACAGTTTTTGGTATACGAATACACTGTCGACTTTGAAAAAGATATACTTGTTTAATGCAACTGAAGATAAAAAAAATCTTGACATGACAAAAATAAGATGAAGAAGCGTGGTCTGTCGACAAATTGCCTTGTTTCTCAATAAAAAAGTTAAAAAAAAAAACGCGTTTTTACGTGAAGCAAGATTTTTGTTAAGCAATATTGCCAGCAATCTTGCTCAATGATCTTGCGCGGTACACAGATAGAATATTGAGGCAAGAATCTTGATCGTGAAAAGCCAGCTTAACTGATTGAAAAACTATGATTTCAGGAATAAAATCAAAATTGGAGAATGATTTTAAATCGTGTATACTACACATTAAATAGCGAAATACGTAAAGCAAGTTGGTAACAGTGGTACGTAAATCTTCAAAACAAAACAAGATTATCGAAAAGCAGATTTATTAAAGCGTTAATTGAATCAAATTCTGCAATATCTGTAAAACATTCTGTTGGATAAAAATTTTTTTTAAAGTTTGATAATGACAAGATTGATCAAAAACAAACAATTTTAAACATCTTAATCTTGCCGATAAATAGTAGCACCAACCTATAATAAGGACCCGAGCAAACGGTATTAGGCAAGTTTTTTTTATTTTTAATGGCCTTTTTGTCTTGAAAAATCAAGTGAAAACGAAAAAAAAGATCAAGACTTTCCTTTCAAAACCTTGACGTTCATACAACCCAGTTTTACCTTGAACGTCAATTGAAAAGTAAAAAAGGTTTTCACCTGACCTTTTAGGGTAAAAAACCGTTTTGGCATACCATTCGGAAAGCTTCAAATCAACTACGGCCTCCAAATTCTAACAACTTTGAAAAGTGGCCTGAAGAAATGAAGAACTTCGATCACCATGACTTAAACTGTTCTTTACTCAAAGAAGTTTTTCATAAACTTACGTCGTAGAGTTGGCGGGCGTTTGGACGAAATCTTCTTTGTCACAATCAGTAGCGACATGTCGATATTTCATTGATTTTTTCAGCAGTACCTCTCTTAGCACTTTTAAGCCTTCGTACAACATGGCAACTATACATATCCCGATACATGCAGCCACCATTTCTAAAAGAAGATTAGGATCGATTTTAAGGTATATTTTGACAATGCGACAGACGCTTAACAAGTCGATATTTAATTTGCTCGCATCTATGAGCAAAGATTTCTGGGAGGGGAAAACCACCCGATAATTATAGTCCTTCGATGAACGCATTGTTTGATCCTCGCATAAATCGCAAAAAGATTATATTTAAAAAAATTCTTTGTATGGTCTTGCTCATGCTGCCCAAAAGATTGGCGCTCCTACCAAAATATATTTTAGGCAGTTTTGAAGTTGAAATTTGAACAAAGTTTTTGAGGTTTACTACTCAAAGTTACAAGCTAAAAGAGATTTAAAGATAGTTCAGTTAATTACTACACTCTTAACTAGAACATTGAACTTATATTTAAACTGTTTATTAATTGGAAAAGTTAATCGACGTGTTTTTGTAGAGTGCTTGATGAAAATCAGAGCATATATGGATTTTACATTTATTAAAACAACTACAGGGTGAAATGAAATTATCGTTACGTAGTTTTTAATGCATATTTAATTTAATAATCATAATATGGAAATAATCACAGCACATATTGTTGTAATATACGAGGGTCAGTCAATAAGTAATGAGACTTTTTTAATAACTCAAGTTTGCAATGACTGGTAATCAAAAAATGCTTTTTTATTTTTCAACATAGTCTCCCTCCTTTGCAACACACTTGTTCCATCTTGATATTAGATTGTCTATTCCTTTGGCATAGAATTCCGTGGACTGGGTCCTTAGCCAGTTGCTCACAGCAGCCTTCACTTCTTCATCAGTCTGGAAGTGAATTCCCCTCATACTCTCTTTGAGTGGGCCGAAGAGGTGAAAATCAGATGGTGCAAGGTCTGGGCTGTAGGGTGGGTGTGTTAGAAGTTTCCAGCCTAAATCTTCAATTTTGGCTAGGGTTCTTGCTGCTGTGTGGGGCCTTGCATTATCCTGAAGGAGAATCACACCTCTTGATTGAAGTCCTCTCCGTTTGTTCTTAATGTCTTTTTTCACTTGAGTTAGCAGCTCACAGTAGTTCTCTGAGTTCACAGTATTGCCCCTTTCCAAGAAACTGATAGTGATCGGCCCATTTCTGTCCCAGAACACAGTGAGCATGACTTTCCTAAACTTTTCTGAGATTTGAATTTTTTCTTCACTGGGGAAGAAACATGCTTCCACTCCATTGATCGTCGTTTCGATTCAGGTTCATAATGAAAGACCCAGGTCTCATCAGTTGTCACTATTCTCGATAGAAATACATCTCCCTCCTTTCTGTATCTGCGTAGTGATGCTCTGGAAGCCATCAGGCGCTGCATTTTGTGATCATCCGTTAACATCTTTGGAACCCAGCGACAGCTGACTTTTGAAAAACGCAGCTTCTCACGCACAATTGCGTACACTGTGCCATGGGAGATGTCCAAGTTTGTAGCAATTTCATCTAAAGTGACCCTTCTATCAGATTTGATCAGGTCTTCAACTGCCTGTACTGCTTCTGGGGTAGAGACATCCACAGGTCTTCCACTTCTCAGATCATCAGTAATGCTTTCGCGTCCATCTTTGAATGCTTGCACCCATTTGTAGAAGTTTGCTCTAGACATACAGGAAGGACCATATTGTCTTTGCATTCTAGACAGAATCTCACATGATTTTACACTCTCTGCCAACAGAAATCTGATGACTCCTCTTTGTTCCAAGCATGAGCTGTTTCCTAGCCTAGTAGTCATTTCAATTTATCGTCACACCTACAGTAATCTGAAAATAAACAAGTTTTGTTGTAAATAAGATGACAACTCCATTCATAATCATCACATAAAATTTCAGTTGCATAACTCCAAGAACACCAAAGTAATTGAGAAAGTCTCATTACTTATTGACTGACCCTCGTACTTAACAATTTAAACAAAATACATTTTACTCGATATGGCCGCCCTTGGCGTTGATAACAGGCTGGAGACGTTTTGGGAAGGCTTTGCAAGTGGCACGGATGTCTTTCGGAGGAATTTTGGCCGTTCGGATCGACCTCTTCGGATTCCTCCGAAGGTTCTCCCTAGTGGCCTTGATCAACTTTTGGGTTCGAGCACTTCGTGGTCGTCCTTGCCCAGGTCGATTTTCGACTTTTCCAGTCTCCCCATACCTCTTAAAGGTCCTCCAGACCAGCATTCGTTTAATTTTAAGGTTTAAGATTTTGGAAATTTCACCCGGCGACTTGCCTGCCTTAAACATCACCACGATGGCAATTCTTTTATTTATATTCTTAAACATGATTAAATATTAATACCTGAAACTATAAACTATATTTATATCATTTAAAAGATCAAAATAAATGTGGGTATTTTTTGAATAAATTGAATTAAAAGAACAATGTAACGACAAATTTATTTCACCCTGTATAGCCTGTTTCATTTTGATCAAGAAATCATCAAGGAGTCTGCGATTCAAAAAAATAAAAATGAAATAAAGTATAAGTACCAATCAGGTTTTATAACTCACATTTACAATACGAGGTGTGCCGAAAAGTAGCGAGACTGGTGTTATAAAAACTTTATTGAAAAATATTGAAATATACCAAAGTCAAATTCCTTCAAAGTAATCTCCTTCCACTTGAAAACACTTGTGCATTCGCCTTTTTCACGACTCAAAACATTCTTGGAAGGCATTTTCTGGGATCTTTTTGAGCTCGGTCGTCGCAGCATTTTGATGGAATGGATGTCAGAAAAATGGGTTCCCTTCAGAACAGATTTGATCTTAGGGAAAAGAAAAAAGTCACACGGGGCCAGATCGGGAGAATATAGGGGGTGTTCCAAAGTTGCAATGTTTTTTTCTGCAAGAAACTGACGAATACTTAGGGCTGTGTGAGCAGAAGCGTTATCGTGATGGAGCGCCCATGCGTGGGCTTCCCAAAGGCTCCGCTTCTTGATGTTACGAGCCGCCGAAAAATCTCTTTTCATTTCGAATTCCTACTCCAAGGCCAAACAGTGAACCAAACCGTCTATAAAGAGATTCTTCAACGGCTCGTAAGATCAGTGCGTGTCAAGAAGCGGAGCCCTTGGGAAGCCCACGCATGGGCGCTCCATCACGTTAACGCTTCTGCTCACACAGCCCTAAGTATTCGTCAGTTTCTTGCAGAAAAAAACATTGCAACTTTGGAACACCCCCTATATTTCTCTCGATCTGGCCCCGTGTGACTTTTTTCTTTTCCCTAAGATCAAATCTGTTCTGAAGGGAACCCATTTTTCTGACATCCATTCCATCAAAATGCTGCGACGACCGAGCTCAAAAAGATCCCAGAAAATGCCTTCCAAGAATGTTTTGAGTCGTGAAAAAGGCAATGCACAAGTGTTTTCAAGTGGAAGGGAATTACTTTGAAGGAATTTGACTTTGGTATATTTCAATATTTTTCAATAAAGTTTTTATAACACCAGTCTCGCTACTTTTCGGACACACCTCGTTATAGGTTACAGTTAAAATTAAAGTTAAAACCTAACAGTTAAAATTCATTCTAAGTTTAAGAATTCAATTAAAATAAGCAAAAACTATAAAAATAACAAGATATTTTATATTCAGGCCAAAGAACAAGGGACACTCCTTAAAAAATTACGATAAAAATAAAATAAATTTTAAAAGCGAAAATTTTCGATAAAATCTTTGATCTTCCTACAACCAAGAATTTTACAGTGCATTTTAGAAATAGTAACTAGGAAATTTTCAAGCTTTGTTTTGAAGTGCAGCACTATTTCAAGAAAAACCAAGATAATATTTGAACAAAATAGTGACTAACAAGTTTTTCTTAAATCACTTTGTTTAGGTCAGTCGACGGTTGAAATTAAAGGATTTTTTTACAAAGAAATTCATTGAAATTCTTATTTTGTTACGGTTTTATAACTTTGTTGTTGGCAGCGTAACCGGATAGTTTGGAGCCTTGTTTTTACGGCGACTTCGATCAATAAATTTTCGTTAATCATTCATCAAAGCTGCGTTTCGATTCCTTGGAAACTACAACGTTTAAGTTCCAGTTCCTCTTCCGATGTTTTCGAAAAATTTACGAGCTTGCTCGGACGCGATTAAAATTTGCATCGTTAATGCAAAAAAAAACACAGCAGTAAAGCACGATTAAAAGCACTCCATACTGGATTTATTTAAAACACTACAAATTGTAAAAAGAACGGCAAAACTGCGTGGAACAAATTTAAAAACTGTAAATATAGTCCAGCGAAGCAGTTCAAGTAATTTATGAGCTCAACTTCAAATTAGAGTTAAACAAACAAAAAAAAAATTAGTGAAATGCTTTTTTTTTAAATACAAAACAGAAAATATTGATTGACTACGAGATTGCACAAAAGGCGTATATATAAAAATGGTTCCCGAAAAATTCTGCTAGGAAAATCACTCCCAATAAATCATCTACGTCACTATTTATAAAACTTCAAATAACGCTCCCAACAATTATATTCCATTAATGTTAGTGTACGAACAGTAATTACGTACAGCAATGTACTTCACTTAAAAGCACATTTTGAGTTTTCAAAGAAGAATTACAAGCACAATTCGTTTTTTAATATCAACGACGATAAGTCGTCGACAAAAATATCTCACCTCCGCTGGAATTGACAGTCCATTCTTTAAACAAAATCGGAACATTGGATACTCCAAAGTAAAAAAACATATGCATCTATAATATTTTTTTAAATTTTATATTAAAAAAATTCCAATCTAGTGATAGTAAAGATAATTATCAAAAATCATACATTCCACAATTTTTTAAAATCTTGATCAGTGTCATAGTTAATCAATTAAAAAGAGATTCTTCAATAAATTCGGGGCATGGTAACAATGGCGCTTTAAATTAAATAAATGGATTTCAATGTTTGAAAAGTTTATTAAAACAGTGGTGGGCACACTTCGGTCGACCCAAGTACTCGATGTTGTATCTAAAAATGCAACTAGTTTTTTGTCTTTATCTCTTCCCAAAGTGGTGTCACAAATCATGTCAGCACTGTGGCGAGTGGTTAAGACGCCGGAATTGTGATTCACATGGTCTCAGTTCAAAACCTACTCGCGCCATTCTGTTGTGTCCTTGGGAAAGACACTGTATAGCGCTTTCCCCTGCTTGGCGGTCTTAAGAAGCAGTTCTAAATTTCAGTCTCCATTAAAAAATAATAAATTTTTAAGCGGATAGCTATATCTTAGCATCTCCGGAAGCAGGTCGGGGTAATTGCTTGTTTTATGTATTAGCGCCTTCGTCGCTTTCCTGCGAGTCACGAAGATAAATACGAAAAAATGAAAAATGGTCTTCGAGTAAGTATGAGACATGAATTGACGCTTAAAATACTAGTTCGGCGCTTGAACAAAATCAACTTCTGAACGCAGCCTTCCTGCTATAATTTCCCCATCCCTGGTCTAAAGCCTAAACAAAATCGTTATGTCGATTGTAGTAGTCAAATGAATACGTTAACTGCAAAGCTTGGGCCAAAAAATGTTTTGAATCTACTGTATTTATCTTTTTTTCCGTCTTCTTGCTTAAAGAAAAAAACAGATAAGCAATTGTTTTGACTTAAACTTCATAATAAATAAGCTTTGTTTGATTATACTACCCATAGCTTAAAAACGATGACTTGTCAATTAAAGTGATTTACAATAATTCTATTGTCTATTTAGCCATAGCAAAAATTTAAATTATTATATTACCATCATCATGTGGTCAGCAGAATCAATCAAGTTTGTGGCGTGATCATGATGTTTATTCATATGAATTGTCATATTGTGCATAGGCTTAGACATTGAATTCATCATATAGTGGGTAGCATTCATTTTGGCAAGAAAAAAAAAAACAATAAGATTTGATAAATGCTTCTTTTTCACGAGGGATTGAGCAATGTATTTTAAACAATTTTAACTATGGTTTATAATTCTTAAATACAAATCAAATAATCAAATTAATTTTTTACTTTAAACTTAAAAAGGTGAGTTAATTTTTTATTAGTTACATAAAACATTTATAATAAGTTAAACAAAGCACATTTGAAAATTCCAAAACTAATTTGAAGAAAAGGAAGCACCAGTAGTAATAACACAATAAATAATATGTATAAATATTTTAAAAAATAAAAACAAGCAAAGACAAACAGAATTACTGAAACAAATCTGTCCTGCTACACACTAATAAAGGCTTGAACAACTTGAAACAGTAAAATGGTCAAAACACAAAAATATTGTTAGTGGGAACATGCTATTGCTGTTGAAGAACTAAGATTTTCAAACCATCTATTTATATATTCAGTCAAATAAAAACTAAAAATCAAATCTTCACTTCAAGTTACAAGCAAAATAAAATTTTTCTTTAAGTCAAGTGAAGATAACAAAACATAAAAGGTCTTTTTTAAATAAAAGGTCAAAATGCATTATACATCAGTTTACACTGACTTATGGAACTTAAAATTTTATTGTCAGAAATTTTTACAATCTAATTCCCATTTTTTGTAGATCACATAATCAGCCTTTGCTGGCCTCATTTAATTTCCAGGCCTGGAATCGACACACAATGGCATTAATGACATCATCATACCAGGCTGACTGAGTTTGAAAAAGCTGGAAAAAGTTTTGAGATAGCAAAATTAAATTTTTCACTATAGAGCTTGCTGAGTTTTAAGGATTATTATTTGATTATTATATTTTTTCAAATTAAGGTATATAGTGTTATACTAACAGCATGTTAGAAGAAAATGTACTTTTGATTAAGTTTGTTTTTAAATCAGTGAAAAATATTTTAAGGTTTTTTTAAAATCTAACTACTGCAAAATGTTGGCTTTGTTCTCAATATCTTAGCTTTTTTATTAATTTAGAAATTATTTAGAATATTTTAGTCGTTTTATGCCATGACAAATTTTTTTTAACTTACCTGTACTCAGCATTTATTACAATATAAATCATTGGTTTGCATAGGATAATGGATTCATATCTTTTATTTGAAATCAACAAATGAATTGTTAACAAAAATTTTTTAAATTGAAAATTTTTTTGTTTAAAATTAAAATCAAGTGATTATAATTTTACTATAATCACTTGATTTTAATTTTAAATTTAGGAAAATTTTTATTTTTTAAACCAGTACATTGTTACTATTACTACCATTGTTATAGTTAGTGTATTTTGCATACACTATTATATAATAGAATTAAATCAATTACATAATTGATTTTTAATTGTAATTATAAATACAACTACTTCAAAATATTTATTAATAATTACTATTACTTTTTGTTTAAAAATGCTAATTAGAATTTAAAAATAACTAATGTTATTATTTTTAAATCTGTACAACCAAGAACTTATTTAAATTATGAGTATATTACAATTATTTTTAAACTTTTAATTAGCTACAGTAATTACAAATTATAAAATTATATATTACTTAGAACAGAACAGAAATTTATTTGTCCAGTATGTTTGACATGCACTCAATTAAAATAAATATCCCATAAATTTAATTTTTTACTTAGGTCAAAAGTTTTGAACACACACAAAAAATTTAATTGCAATAACTGAAAAAGATATACTTAATAATATTCAATTTAATTTTAAATTAAAATTCTTTGCTGTATGGTTTCTTATTATAAAATTTAAGACACTGTAAAACAATTTTTTTTGTTTTTTTGGGTCTTTTTAAAAAGTCACCATAAGTGATTTTCGTTTGTGAAACTAACCCAAATACCCCTGCGGTTAATATCACTTCTTGAGAGATCCATTTTCTCTTGTTTTCTTTTTTTATTTCATGTTTGTTTGCTGTTTATTTTTGTTTGCAATCAAATTAATAAATTTTTTTAAATTTGCATTAACACAGTGATTGTGAATAAGAAGACGTATAATAGTGATTAATAAGAATCATGTGATATATAATAGTTTAGAATGGTTAATAAGTGCTGTGTACCAAATTGTACTTCTAATTATGACAGCAAAAAAGAAGCTGGTCTTGTTACTTGTTTTACTTTTCTTTCCAAAGAAGAATTAAAGAAAAAGTGGATATGAAAAATTCCTCATGAGAATCTTATAATTTCTAAACACACAGTTGTTTGTGTAAAACATTTTAAAGAAGAGGACATTATTAAAAATGATATTCTGCCTGGAAAAAATGGTGATCCAGATATTGTTATTCCTTGTAAAAGAATCAAATTAAAAGTAGATGCTGTTCCATTAATATTTCTAAATCTACCAAATTATCTGTCTGACTCTAAAAAATTGGCATCACGAACTAGTCCTTCAAAAAGAAAAAGATGTTTTGAGCAATACCAAAACGCTAAACAAGACGAGTGGATTAGTTTAGATTCAATCTAATCATATCAAGATTTTACAAACACAATTTCAAACTGGATTAAACAGTTTCCAGATATAAATATACAAGTTCAAAGTGAGTATGTTTTATTATGAAATTTCAAAATTTGATTTCTGAAGCAATTAGTAGAATGGCTAGATTGCTGGGCATTGTGTGATAAACAAACTAAAGAAGGTTTTTTAACATCTGACACTTACTTTGCTTTCAGACATACAGTGAAAAGCCTGGTTAAACTCTTAAAACACTTATTAGTGACAATGAATGTTGACTTTGTTCTTACAGGAAAATTTCAAACCGACGACTTAAAGTAGATTTGGAGTCACTACAGACAAATGAGTGGTGGAAACAGACTCGTTTCTATTCAAGAAATACTTGAAAGTGAAATGAAAATAAAAATTAACAGCATGTTGAAACTTTGTGCAGCAGATGGAGAGATAACTATAAAAGACTTTCTTTTTGATCTTTCAAGTGTTGGTGACCTTAACAAAAAACTTAGCAATTTAGATCAACATTTTGTGGAAGAATTTCCATACATCATCGTAAGTTTTGCAATGGAAAACTTGCCCATTCTTGTGTATGTGGCTGGCTTTGTTGCTTCAAAAATCATGAGCAAGCTGAATTGCAATAACTGTAAAAAAATTTTGTCATCAGGAAAAAATATAATTAATGCCAAAACTGATTCTTCACTGAATTAATATTTTAACAATTTGAATAGAGGTGGCCTAACTTATCCATCTTCAATTTTACTTCATACCTTCCAAGTTTTGTACAGCATTTTCAACACTTGTATTTCAAGCAACTTAGAAGAGAAATTTTTAAACTTGAAATATCAAAAGGCTGTATTATTAGATTTAAACAGTAATTTTTGGAAATTCTCCAATTGTCTGTAAATAAATAGTATGTGCCCTAATCCCACATGTGGCAAATAACAAACCAATATTTGAAAAATTTGTGTCAATATATTTTCCACCATTTTATTTAATAACTATTCAAAAAGGTAAGAATGACAAAACAACTTACACTGCTGCTTTTGCGGCAAAAGCTTCAAAATTTTAAAAGTAATTTAAACCATATTTTTTGGCTTTGGTAAATGCTGCTGTAAATCATATTGTAGATTATGTTGTTAAATATTAATTTTTTTGAGTGAGATTTAAATTATTTTAAAATAGTAAAGTTTTAGAATAATATACTTTTTAAATATTGCATCATAGAGCATTTTGTTTAATGTTTTTAACTTTAAAATTCCGTTAACATTTATTTGATATTTGACATACCAATATTAGTTTATTATTATCATATTATTTTAATATATTATTTTCCAATAAAAATGTTATAGGGCTTTGTTGAATTAATTTGGTAGATAGTATAACAATTTTAAATGATATTTGGAAAAATTTTTAGTTTCTATTTATCAGCCTGGTAGTGCCGCCATTTTGAATTCGATTCCAGGCCTGAAAGTTAAAGAAGGCCTTGACTGTATACATTTTCTACAACTTCAAAGCTTCTGGTAAATTATTAAAACAACATACATATAATAAAATTTGATTAAGAAGTACAATAACATAAACACTAAGTTAAATTTGTTTGTAAAACTCAACTTCACAAGAATTGTATGCATCTTACTACTACATATGGTCTAAAAAAATATATCTAGTAAACAGTAGAAAACATAAAAATTCTAGTAAAATTGCACCAAAATTACATCATAAAGCACTTATGAAGCAAGTCATGAAAATCAACAGCTTATTTTATTCAACAAGTGTCTATTTGTTTCATTTCATGAAGAACTTTCACAATCTGAAGCTTTGGAATGTTATAACATGCTTGGTTATTAAGAATACTTAAATAATATGCATTGTATAACAAGTTATGCTATGATGTTATGTCATGTTAGTACCATAAGCAGTTGAGAATCTTATTTATCCCACAATGGCAAACAAAAGCAGTTTCTGCTCCTGAGAGTAAAAAGCAGCAAATTGCAATAATTCCACTTTGTAATAACTGTAGAATGAGTAAGAAGAGTAAATTGATCAACTTTATGTATCTTTAGAAATATTTTATACTGAGCATTACAAGAGATACAGATAAAACAAATAAAAAACAACAACAAGGTAGTGTTTTAATATGTTAGACAAGTGAATCCCAAAGTGTGGTATGTGTGTGCACCATAAAATGTGGTTAAAAGGGTAATATAACAGTTGATCAAATGAAAGATTATTGAATGACAGTTGATCAAACGAGAGTTGATTGAAACAAGTTTATGAAACACAATGAATTTAACTGTGCAAGTTTTTATATTTGAACCTTCTTTTTTTATAATATATCAGATTTATTAACATTAGAGGACAATTGTGAGAAGCTGTGAGTCTACAGTTTCAATAAACTGTCAGGTTACAGAATAAGAGCACCTTAAAGATACTTAATGCAAATAAATGCATGATCAACAAAAGTCAAACCAACTTTATACTCATGGTCATTCACACTATTTGTGAGTTATTGGTAGCACAGACTTTCTGTGCTAATGACAGAAGTGCCAAACATTAAACTAAATTTATGACTTTTATAAAAGTTAATCAAAATATTTCATTTGCTGCAAAGTTGCCAGAATGTCAGAACACAAAACCCAATTACATACATACAGTTCTTACTTTTACAAAAACATTACACAAGCCGAAAAAGACTAAAAAAGCATGATTTTCTAAATAATAAAAAATTGCAAATAGAGCACCTCTTATTTGAGATTTTGGTACATATATACCTAGTAGTGTTTCCCAAACAGTGGTACACACATGAGCCAGTCACTGGTGGTTCACAAGAGTAATTTAGATGGTTTGTGAGCACACACAAAGATAATTTTTATGGCGATAAATTGTGTCTGATTTTCTATACACTGCAGCTGAACAAGATTTTCTATGCACTGTTAGCTGGGTTATGCCTCCAATCAACCAGTTTGTGGAAAAAAACAAATACAGAAATCACGTTAAATGAAGTTTTGTTCTAGTTATGTGGTAATAGTAATATTGAGATAATAGTAATATTGTGATACTAAATAAATTGTTATATAAGAAAATGCAGTTTTACTAAAAACGGGTGGTTTGTGGCAGCTTGAAGAACTTCCAAATAATATGTGGTTAAAAAAGTGTGGGAAACACTAACTTAGTAAAAACCATAAGTAGTTATACATGCAAGCTTAGTCAAACTTGAAATACAGTTAAGCTACTTCCTAACATGTAAGCAAATTCATGTACGATATTGTACATACTATAACTGTACAGTATTTATAAAAGAATAACTACAAGTTGCACCTGCCATCTTAAGTTTGCACAAACTGCTTAGATCCCAGTTGCTAACTTAACTAAGATGTTACAATAAGCTTTCTGACAAAGTTAATAAAAGCTATTGATGATAGTAAAAAAAAAAACAATGAAAATAAAACATCAAATAGAAATTAAATACTTTCTGCTTTTAATTTTTTTAAATATATAGTTAAAAACCATTCATATAATGTCAATAAAAAAATAAAATAGATTCACATTATGAGAAACTATATTAGGAAACAGAACAATGTTTGGTTTCATTAGTCTGACATGCTTTAGTTCTTACTAATTCAGCTAAATCATGCTTTTGAATTCCCAAAAGCCCTTCATACAATTCTTTAACTGAATTTTGCTTTTTTAAAGTGCAACCATGTAGCCATATGAGCAGCATTCTATGGCCATGCTCTCTATAGCTTTTGCTTCCAGTATATTGCTCTTCAATAGCTTGTAACTGCCGGTCAGTAAAACCCCAAAAAAAAGCAAGTTGTTTCCACTCAAGTGGCTTGAGAAGTTTGGTAGCTAGGCGATAGAGTATAGTACGAAAATGTTGAGTTCCAGGGTTCTTATCAGGTTTCAATGAAATTACATCTACTACTTTATTGGTAGTTTTAAAATATGGCAACTTTAAGTATACTCTAAGTCTTTCAGCTTTTATAATCATATCAACAATAGTTACATAATTTCCTCTTGCAGCAACATCCAGTGGTGTTTTACCTTTCATATCCTTCAAATCAGCATTTGCATTACCAAGCAACAAAACTTCACTAATATCATATAAACCATTCTCAGCTGCTAAATGTAATGGTGTTTCACTTTGAGCATCAAGTATACATGCATTTGCACCACATTTAATTAAAATATTTGTCAATTCCAAGTTTGCATTCATCACAGCCAAATGCAATGGTGTTTGATTATGTTTATTTCCAGTATCAATATCAGCACCATGGTGCAATAAAAGCTCACACACTTCATTGTGGCCTCCTGCTACTGCAAGATGAAGAGGACTAACTTCATCATCAGTTTCGCAATTTATATCAACATTATATTCCAATATTTTTTTACAGAAATCTGCAAAACCTTCTTTAGCTGCAATATGAAGAGGAGTAAGCTGAGCATTATTAACATCATCAACAACACAATTGGCATCAATCAAGGTTGATATAAGTTGATGCTGCCCATGAAAAGCAGCAGTATGCAAAGGGGTATTGCCAAGTTTGTCTTTTAGATTAGGTTCACAACCCAGTTTTATTAAAAAATAAGCTATTTCTTTTCTACCATACTTACAAGCAATATGTAAAGGTGATCTACCATTGTTATCTTTAATGTTTTTGTCAAAATCTTGCATTTCTTCAGATAACAATTCAATTACATTTAAATGATTATTTTGAATGGCACAATGAATCCAAGTATATCCGTGTTTATTGCGTGATGTAGATTTTGCACCAGCATGAAGCAAGTGTTGGACACAATTTTTATGACCAAACCAAGCTGACCATAATAGTGAATCCATTCCAAATATATCAGCAGCATCTATTGAAGCTCCTTCATCCAACAGTATTTTTACAATTTCTAAATAACCATTGCCAGAAGCCCAATGCAAAGGTGTTCTATCATGTTTATTGCGGCAGTTTATAATTTCATATCCAGATTTGACTAAATTTGCTATAGTAGAAACATCACCACATTTACAAGCATGATGAAGCTCTTTTTCAGCACCAACTAAAATCTCATTATCTAAATCTATGCTTGTGTAACCAGTACTGAAAGAAGAACCTGTACTCTTTTGTCCAAATCCCATTGATTTTTTATCAAATAAAATACTAGCAGCACTTCCAATAGAATCTGTTTCAAGGTTACATATACCATCATCATTAGTTTGATTTGAATTTATGTTTGAAATAGTTGGAGTGACAGAGTTTGTAAAAAGTGAATTTTTTTCAAGCTTTTTTATTTGGGATGATGCATGAGTGATTGATGTCACATTATCACTAATGTTTAGTTTTTCATTTTTCTTTGATATTTGTGATAACTTTTTTGAATGTGACATAAAAGCAAATCTACAAAATGCAATTAAACTTAATCATGCATTTCTGTAAAACCAAAAACAAATTACAAATACTTACAATTCAATTTAAAAAACATATGAATCTTAATCAAACTAATCATAGAACATATAACATTAGCATAAAATTATATTGAAGTTATGCAATATTAGCTACAGATTTTTAAAAATGTATTTTTTTATTATAATAGCTAATTTTGAGTTTCTAAAGTATTATCAATAACTATAATGCAACAACAAAAAGCACTTTTAGTATTTAAAACCACTTTAAAGCAAAAACATATTTTTACTACAATTAATACTGTTTCTTGGGTTGAGAGAAAGTGACAAAATGCTCTTTTGCTCAAGAATGGAAAACTTTGGTCAAAGTTTCTATAAATAGTGAGTTATTTAAAAATTGGTTTTTAATTCTATGTCATTATGCAGCCATTTTGTGTTTATTTTTGCTATTATAATTAGTCAAAAACTTTTGGTAAACTTTTTATTGATAATACTTTTTATTCAATCTTTGAATAGGCCAAGTAAAAGTATACATATAATTGTACAAAGTTAATAAAAAGATACAAATTAATGAGCAATAATAATAAAATAGTATGACAATACTTATCAATTTTAGACGGAGTGCTCCACAATTAGTTTGCTGCAGAACAATGATAATGTAAATGCTCTATTTGAAATAGAAAAACATTTCTGCAACCAAAAAACTTTGAATGCATTTCTTTACCCGAAACTTTTTTTATTGGACAAAAACCTTAAAGATTTCAATTCTAACCTTTGCAAATAAAGTGAAAACTTTTTTTTCTTTTTTGATCTATACTACTTCTTAAAACAATGCTTATGGTACATTAAACCTTTACAAGAAAGCCTTGTCTTGGTAATCAGTGCCTTCTAGGTTTGACTCATGTATAAAAAATGTAGAAAAGACAAAAAAAAGTCTTCACCTTGCTAGACAATATTCCAAATGTGTCATGACTGCAAAAAGGTTGCTGAACAGTGATGGCTTTAATAGGGTCCTAACAGTGCAGCCACACTGAGCCCCTTAAAATACATTAAAAAGTGACCCTTTACACAAGAAATTGCACTATTTTTTCATAGTAGCACTAGGATGTTGATGGTATGTCAAAAAAAGAAAAAAATTTTTGAAAAAAAGGGTGCATTGTTGGCTGATGACTTTTTTTAAAGATCACAATGTCTTGGGGCAATATAAAGTGATTCTCCATGCTTTGGATCACTTAATAGTGGACCCCTCTAAATAGAAGACCTTTTTTTTTAAGGATCTCTTTGCTTTCATATACTAAAAATGACATTACCTACCTTTTTTAGTACACTAAATAGCGACCCCCATATGTTTCTTGCACCGGGCCCCCCTTTTTGTTAGGCCATCACTGTTGCTGAACACTGATTTTTAATTACAGTTAGCAGTGTATGCTTCTTTATCCAATTTATACATTTAAATTCTTTTGGAATTTAATGCCAAAAGCAAATGGGTGAATTTTTGTTTCATTAAATAAATTTCACGCGATTACAGTCATACTCATTTAGACTCATGGGTTGGGTTGAAATAAATCAGAAATGCAACCAAACTAATAAACATAGACTTGTACATTATATATTATATGTATATATCGAAAATTGCCAACCGTCTTTTTTTCAACTACTCCTATCTTAATTATTTCTAAATTTTTATTTTTTTTTTGTCTTCCGGTGTCATGGCATGTTAGCCATACCCGAAAATATAAGATAAACTTTCAACCTTTGAAATTGAATTAACAGACAGTGACCAAGTGCTGTTGGCTGGATCAATCTATAAGACCATTTATAGGAATCTATACCGTGCCTGCTTAGTGCTTATGCATGCTTGCGAGCCAGATGTGACTCTTTTGATGATGACATCTACTGTAGCTTATAGATGACTATAGGTTTATATTTCTCAAGGACTCATTTTCCTGTAAAATTTTTTTATTAAAAAATCGCTTTTTGATTTCAAAAGTTAGCAAATTTTTTTAGGATTTTGAATATACAGTATAACTGTTTTTTCTTTATTTACTTTTTAGTCGTTTTATTTTACTTCTAAAAAGACCATCTAACTTTTGTAAACAAAAATTGCCTATTGTAAAAAAATATTATTGTTGCAATTAAAATTAGGTTTGATTTTAAAAAATTTACTTTCTTATCAAAAATTAAATAAAACAGCTACATCTAAGACTTTTTATATTTATTTTCTTTAAAAATTCTTAATCTTCAAAAAAAAAAAGCTTTTAAGAAATTATTTTCTTTCCCTGCTTAGCCTTTATCAATGAGTGCCTCAATTCAGTCAAAGATATAGTCTGGCACTATTGCATTGAATGATTTGCGGCTGATTTTTTGATACATACAGAAGGTTTGTAAAAAGAATCTAACTTAGTTTATACATTCATTGTGATAGTATTACAAAAGCTGGTGGGATTGACTTTTACGTAAAACAAACTTTACCTTACAAACAAAAAAACTGAAATAAATATTGAATTAAATTTTGTGGAAAATATATGGATTGAAGTTAAAACTACCACAGGGCCGATAGTGATAGGGGTAATTTATCGACATCCCACTACACTTGTTAATGACTATGAATGCTTTACCACAAATTTATGTGATATTTTTGCTAAACTACGTGCCAGTAATACGGTTTTTTACACTGTCGGTGACTATAACATTGACTTAATGCAAATCAATGTCAATCAAAACTTTTGAAAGTACGTGAATGATATCTTGAGCATCTCAACCAAATGTGCCATTGATCTCCCGACTCGCGTAACAGATCACTCAAGAACATTGCTCGACCACGTTTACGTTAACGATCCAAAACACTTACAGTAGTGGAGTACTCTTGTGCAATTTGTGCGACCATATGTCTACATTTGTTTGTATTTCGGCCAAAAAGTCTCGTGTTAAAAGCACAAAACAGTTTCTAATTCGAGACATGAAAAATTTTAAGTTAGAAGATTATTTAAGGACACTTGGTAATAATAATTTAAATGCTGCCAACCTAGACAACATTAATTTGGTTCATGATGCTTTTGACAAATTTGAAAAAGTGTTTCAAAACACGGTAAATAAATTTGCCCCTCTGAAAAAAGCTTCAAGAAGAGAAAAAAGTTTAGCAAAAAACCATGGCTCTCACGTGAACTACTAAATTTGATCAAACAAAAAAACAAACTTTTCAAACAATTGCACAAGAAATTTGATATTTTCCAAAAAGACATTTTCGAAAATTACAAAAAACAAAGAAATGCTTTAAATCGAAAATTATGAGTGCTAAAGAAACGTACTACAAGGATTCAATTGACGACAACACAAGTAACTTCAGTACGCTGTCGAAAATTCTTGGTGAGCTGGCCAATTTGAACAAAAAACAAAAATACATTTCCCAGTGAGATAGCCACCGACAATGATGATCCTCAAAAAATTTGTAAAGCTTTCAATGTTCATTTTGCGACAATTGGGGAAAAAATTAGGAAAAACATTAAATCGCATGAATCAACCCCTCCTCTGTTACCCAATTCACCTAACTCGTTCTTTTTCTCTCCTGCTACTCCTGAAGACGTTTACTCACTTATTAGCAATATAAAAATAAAAAAGGCAGTTAGAGAAAACGACATAGACAATAAATTGTTAAAATTAAGTAATACAATAATCTCTCCATTCTTAAGCAGAATTTTCAACTCCTGTATCTGTTATGAGTTCCACTAGTATCTGCAGTTAGCTCTTTTATTTATACGGAGTTACACGATAGTTATACGACTGAACCTGTAAGTTATACTAATGGTTTATCACGCAGTTAACCACACTTAACAAACCAGAGAGAAGAAGGCAGTAGCGCCGTGCGCTATGACGTCACATACTATAACAACCCCCTTTTAAGAAGCTTTTTAGCGAAAAGGTTGTCTAAGAAAAATATTAGTACGTTGTACGAGCCCGATTAATAAACATGCACAAACTATATACAATACGGCACAAGCGTTATGAGTTTTACGCTACTTCATACAAAATCTCTTAAATGATTAGGAAAGCGTTTTTGTCTCACGCTTCGCCGCGAGGTTGGAGATGATGGAAAGACTTCATCTTCAAAATGGACGTGACGTTCGTCTGATGTCATCATTTCCTCTTTGGGGTCTCCCCCTTCGGTGGGGAGAGGGCGAATAAAACGTCTATTGCGCCAACAGACTCGACCGCTCGGTAGTTTTATGTGGTAGTCGCGGTTTCTCCCGACGCCGATGATGAGTCCCGATCGCAACCATTTTTTTGTAATATGGTCTTGAATTCGAACATGTTGTCCGATTTTTAGTGGATTGAGGTGTTTTGCGCGTTTATTGTATTCGGTTTCTGTAGCCACTTGTAGATTTGATAAAGCTGCGTCCCACTTGTCGAATTTGTTTTGCCAATCTTCCTTGAAATACTTCAGTTTAGCTGGGACGATTGAACGTAGCGGGGCGCCGTATAAAATTTCGGCTGGTGATAACCCATGGGCCTTGGGTGTGTTAACCCATTCGATTAGGCCGCTGCTAAATTCATCGCAGTCGAGACTACCATGCTCAGCAGTTTTGGCAACAAGGTGCTTCATGGCTTTCACTGCTGCTTCTGCGTGTCCGTTTGACTGTGGGTAATGTGGAGTACTTATGGTGGAAGTTACTCCCCATTTCTTGAGAAACTGTTGAAACTTGCTTGATGTGAATTGCGGTCCTCCGTCAGTTCTGATTCGTACTGGTACCCCTGTGTCCACGAAAAATTTTCTTATAGTGCTGATTATCTGATGTGAACTAGGGTCATGAGAGAACTCGCTGAGCTTAATCCATCCCGACAGACGGTCTACATAAACCAGGTAAGTCTTACCGGCATGATAAAATAAATCTGCAGATACGTCTTCAAAGGGTCTTGATGGGAGGGGATCGCGTTGTAATGGTTCCTGTTGCAAGCTTGGTTGGTGCTCTTGGCATTTCGTGCAGGCTTCAACGGTATTTTTGATGTCGCTATTGATTCCTGGCCAGTACACTATTTGACGCGCTCTTTGTTTTGTTCTTTCGATGCCTTGATGTGAGGCATGTAGCTTTGTCAGTATTTCTTTTCTTTTCTGTACCGGCACCACAATGCGATGGCTGTTCAGGAGAATTAATCCATCTTCGAAAGTAAGCTGATCTTTCAGCTTTTTGAAAGGTTGAGCTAATGGATATTCGTTTCCTTTTGAAAAGTTGCTTTTAATAGCAGTGATTAATTGTTGTGCTGCTTCGTCCTGCTGAGTACTTTCTTTTAAGTCTTCCAGCATTGGATCGATAAGTGTTTCTTTTGTGACTTCTGGGTCTTTTCCTCTCAGAATTGTAGAAACGTTTTTGCAGATCATTCTGGTTGTGTCTACGTTTATGATATCTTCTGGTTCTGGGTCGCGGCACGGTGCTCGTGACAACGCGTCGGGGATCACATGGTCTTTGCCTTTTCTCCAGGTGGTGTGGAATATAAAGGCGCTGAGTTTTTCTTTAAGTCTCTGAATCCTGGAATTATCCACCATATCGAGTGTCTGGGTATTCAGGATTGACTCTAATGGCTTGTGATCTACTATCAGCTCGAATTTGGGTAAACCTTGCAGATATATGCGGCATTTACGCATAGCCCAAACAACAGCGAGCAATTCCAGTTCAACCATAGCGTAGTTGGCCTCAGTCTCAGTTATAAAACGTGATCCTGCTTGAACCAATTTCCACGTTTCTTGATGTTTTTGCAAAAGTGCAAAACCTAGACCTTTCAACCGAGATGCATCTGTTTGCAGCATCGTTTCCAGATTGGGGTCGAATGCAACCAAAATATAGGGGCTACAAAGAAATTCTTTAATCTTTGTAAATGCTTCTTCATGCTGGGGTGACCAGAGAAAAGCATTTTTGGTTTGAGCAAGTCCCGAAGTGGGCCTGCTGCTTCACTGAGTAGGTGAGTAAATCCGCCCAGCTGGTTTGCCATACCCATAAAAGATCGTAATTCAGTTATGTTTGTTGGAGCAGGGAATTCAGAGATTGCTTCAATTTTTGTGGGGTCTGCTTTAATACCGTCGCTGCTCACTATATATCCGACATATCTCACAGCACTTTGTAGTAACTGCACTTTCTTCGGATTAAGAGTAATACCGTGTTCTCGACATCTGTTTAGTACAGCCACTACGGTATTCAAGTGCTCCTGTGCGGTTTCGCCTTGAATAAGAATGTCATCTACCACTTTTTCGACTTTTTCAATGCCTTGCAGAGCTTCATCGCCTCTTGCGCAATATTCGTCTTGAGAAGAAGCTAGTCCCATCGGAGCTCGAAGGAATTTAAATCTTCCGAACGGCGTAATGAATGTGGTAAAGTCTTGACTTTCTTTTTCTAAAGGTACTTGCCAGTATCCTTTAGTGGCGTCTAATGTTGAGAAAAATTTAGACGAAGAAGAAATATTCGAAATAGCTTCGGCAGGTGATTTAGATGGATGATATGGACGGCGTACGTATTTGTTCAATTTCTGCAAATCAATACAGAGACGAATTCCACCATTGGGTTTTTGTACAACGACCATAGGGTGCACCCAATCAGTTGCTTCTGTTACTGGTGCAATGACTCCGGCTTGTACGAGTTGGTCAAGCTCTGTCTTCACCATCCTTCTGAAAGCTAAAGGTATTTGGCGTGGAACAGGTAAAGCAAATGGAACAGCATTATCTTTCAAGGAAATTTTCATGGGTTTACTGTTCATTTCCCGTAATGTTGTGTCTTCAGAAAACACATCGCTGTACGATTTTATCAATTTGTTCTCAATTTTATTAATTTCTGCTGCAGTTGGGTTCTCTGATATAATGAATCTTGTGTTCTCTGCTTTTAATATGCTTGCTAATTTTCGAGGTGTTTTTGATGAATTTATCGGTTGAGGATACGTGTCAGGTAGAATGTTAACCTGTTGACATACGTACCAAGCAAGCAAAAAATCTTCTACCTCAGGACAGACGTAAATGGTTTCTTCCACGAATCGGCCGCAGTATTCGATGATGCATGGGAAAGTCCCTACGCATGTTACGGTCTGCCGGTTTACTGCACTAAGGGTGTCTTGATTTGGCGGCATTAGATTATCAAGGTCTATTCCGAGCCGTTGAATGATGTTTACCCCAACAAGACTTGCTTCGGCACCTGTGTCTGGTGTAGCTTCTGTGGAACCTAACGGGTTACGATGTTTAAGAGAAAAAAGATTAACAGTTATTTTGGGCGCCGCGGAGTTAGCAAAATTTGCATTAGCATTGCATCTACGCTTGATTTGTCCGGTTAACTTTTTCCTCGTTTCTTCGCGTCTGTTAAACTCGGGTTTGTTGTGAAAGCACACTGATGAAAAGTGACCTTTTTTGCGACATATTAAGCACTCTGTATCCTTTGCGGGACAGTGGGTTTGACCTTTTGGTGGGCAGGTCTTTTTACCGCATTTTGTACAGGGGGTTTTAGTGCGCTCTTTAGATTTAGAGAAATTTCGACGAAATTTGCTTTGGTACGCTCTTCTCTCATTCAGCTGTCGGCTTATTCGCGCGTCGTCTAGTTTTGCTGACTCTTCCGATCTGCATAAATCAGTGACGGTCTGAAGATCAGGTAATGGGGACATGGCTAGGAGCTTTGTTCGAGTCTCTTTGTCATATATTCCCGACATGATTTTTGTGACTAAACGACGATTTAAACATTCATTGCACAAGTCTGCGTCTCTCGCCAAAGTTTTAATCGCGATTAAAAACGAATCGAAGTTTTCGCCAGCCGCTTGCTTTCTCTCTTCAAATGCGACGCAGTCTAACGCTATATTTCTTTGACTCCGGATGTAATTTTTAATTTTGTCTAACACTTCGTCTGGTTTAAGTGTCGTATCATCCGGGATAAGAAGTACGTGTTCTACGGCTTCTCGCATGTCCATCGAAAAAAAACCGCAAAGCAATGCCAACTGACTGCTCAATGGCAGCTCTGTTGCAAGCGAGACCGTAGCATAATCGTTGTACGATTTACGCCATTTCGCAAATTCAGCTAACGAAATTCCCACCTGCAGTGTCGAAGGCTTTTGTGCGTCCGCTTTGGTTCGCCTTGCCTCGTTGTTAGAATTGTTGACGTCAATGGTTTGCTCACGTGATTCGCTTCTCTCGCTGTTCGCGCATTGGGCCAGCTGCTGTGGCGAAAATTTTTCGATTATTTGTTGCAATTGTCGCTGACTTTCGAGCTGCATTTGTCTCTGATTTTCGACATTCTGTTCTTGTGTTTGTCTTTGCATTGACAACTGTGCTTCTAAAAAAGTTTTTAACCAAGAAGGAGGTTCATCATTATTAATATTACTATTCGCGTTTTGATTAGATTGAGATAATTCGGCTATACGTTTGTTTGCTGCTTCTAATTCTGCTTGCAGCTCTCGCTTGTTTTTTGCCATGTCTCTTTTATCTTCAATCTTTTACAAATCTCCGATCACGAACTTGCAGTATACTTTTATAATGGTTCGTAAGCTTGTTTTCTTTAAACAAATTTGTAAGCTGACTGTCGACGACGCCATGTTATGAGTTCCACTAGTATCTGCAGTTAGCTCTTTTATTTATACGGAGTTACACGATAGTTATACGACTGAACCTGTAAGTTATACTAATGGTTTATCACGCAGTTAACCACACTTAACTAACCAGAGAGAAGAAGGCAGTAGCGCCGTGCGCTATGACGTCACATACTATAACAGTATCCAACAAGGAGAATTTCCTAATTCCTTGAAGATTGCCAAGGTAGTTCCTGTTTTCAAAAAAGGAGATTCTAATTTGCTCACAAATTATCGTCCGATTTAGATCCTTTCCCAAATCAGTAAAATTTTTGAAAAACTTATATACAGTAGAATCAACGATTATCTAGAAAAATATCATTTAATTTCTGACAAACAATTTGGTTTTAGATAAAACTCTTCTACGTCTCATGCTATCAGCAATATTTATGAAAAACTAATACAAAATTGTTATAAAGGAATGTACACTTGCTGTATCTTCCTTGACCTCACCAAAGCCTTCGATATTGTGAATCACGATATTTTGCAGCACAAAATGAAAAATTTTTATGGATTTCGGATATTGGCTTTCAACCTTTATTTTATTTTACCGCTTATAGTTCCGCTGATCGGATTTTTATGAATTTTACATATTTTTCTATTGTTGTGATAAATAACCTTTTCGCAAAGTTTTAGGGTTCGTAACAAGTTTTTAGCGGAAGTTACGTCATGTTCCCTTTGTGGAACATTGGCGGTTTACTGTACAAGTTTTTTCAGTTTTTACTGTGTATTTATGTACTAATCTAGAACCACGTTTTTCCGTTAAAGGTTACAGAAACATCCAAGTTGTGGGAAAAGCATGCTTTATTTGTGTTTATGCATTTGCAACGAGTATGATAAGTTTTGAAACAAGTCTTGCCACGCTCCCCCCCAACGCATACCGCACGGGTTTCATAATTTTCAAACTGTTAACGCAAATTGTTCCTTTTTAAAATAGTTGAAAAAGTTAGCTTATTTACATGTTTTAATTTTTGATTACGGTTTAAAACTGAAAACCAAATTAAACTTGTGCGGTTAACCCATGCAGGGCCACTGCAGCGCCCGCGGCCAAATCGGTACGGGTCCCGTACAGGCAGCCCTTGCAGGGCCCGCATGGTCCCTACATAGCATTGTTGGCTGGGCCATGGAGATGAATCTTGCATTTTGTGCACATACTTTTTTGTATTTTTTTTTGCACACTTTACGTCGACCTTGGGTTGTTGCAGGTCCAAGGAAATGGTTTACTGCATCGAAAAGTACATCCAGTGATAGTTCAGCAGCAATATTACTTTCTATTTCTCGGTGTTGTTGACCTTTGAGTAGGCACAGCGTCACTTGCCTCCTAAAGCCGATGTGGGTTACTTTCTTATCCCCAATCTGACAGTAAATCTTCCATGCAGCGACAACCGTAGTATTGAGAAGATTGACAAAAAGTGGCCTGTACCGTTTTTTACCACGTATTGTTGGGCGGTAAGCTTCCCACAAGTGATCCATGAGATCAACGCCCCCATCCCTTTATTATAAAAGTTTATGAGATGAGGCTGTGGTACTTCTTTTCCACCTCTCTTTACCCGGCGTCTAACCTTGTGAACTAGAATGTGATTTTCCCAATTGCTTGCAATCGTCACAACTGAATTGTCATGCCACTTAGCAATATAAGAGTCCTATCACAGCAATATTCAAAACATCCTCGTTTCTGTTTTTGAAGCTGTTTTGAGCTGTCGTCATCAATAAAATTGTTTTATCGAGTTTATAATTTTTTTCCATTTTAAAAATTCTTTCTTCCTGGTTGAGGGTAGAGTCGTTTCTGATTCTTTATCACTCTCAAAGTCTTCCTCCACTTCAAGTTCCCCAGCTGGATAAAAATTTCTTCCATATTGTCAGCAACATTTTCAACATCGCTCTCTTGGCTACCAGAGTCTCCAGCCTCAGGCGGCAATGCAACAACATTCACTACGTTTTTGCATTTTCTATAGTTTCGTTGACTTCTGCCAACATTGATACATAGATTATCTTCTTGCACCGTAAAAAGCTCTAGTATTCATGTTTGACCCAATTTTCTAAACTTTGCTGCTACTGTGCTTGAAACAAACTGTTGATAAACGTGTTTCTTTGCTCGCTGAGAGTTCGAAAATAAAGCAATACCGTTGCGTTATTTTTTGATAATCTGCTCTGTGACGTCACAAAAATAGAACAATGAACTTAATCCTAAAACAAATAAAATCTCGATCGACTGCATTGAAATAACAGCTGAATAGTTTTATGTTAAAACTGCTACTTTCCTAGCGTAAAACAAAGACCGATGTATGATTGAAAATCACAAAACTGTGTCCGGAAAACCGCCATTGTTCCACAAAGGGAACAAAAATTTTTCAGATAAATTTTACCTTACCCAATATCTATATTTTGGATTGCTTTTTGCATGGGGATGTGACCGAATGTGTCTACTAAATATGATAGCACGCTAGAAGCGTTTTGAAAACGACAAAGATTTTTATAGATTCGTAAGTATGCCTTACACCGAAAACGCAATTTTCATAAAAATGGCTATCACATAAATATTCATATGCGCAAAGTATTTTTCATTAAGTTGGTCAATATGGCAAAACAACTCCTTAACAACACACAAACAACATTACACTATCTGTAATTAATAGTAAGGGTGTTAAAACAGCTCTGAAAAATTTGTTCCCTTTGTGGAACAATGGTAAGAAAAAGGTTAAACTGATGCAAAGTTACTTGAGCAACAAAAAACAATATACGAAAATGAATAGCTTTATGTCCGACCGGTCAAAAATTGAATACGGTGTACCACAAGGCTTTTCCCTTGGGCTGCTACTTTTTCTTCTGTACATCAGTGACCTTCCTTTGGCTGGTCTGTTTGACACCATTTTGTTTGCCGATGACACATTCTTAGCCCTTTCAGACCACAACCTATATAAACTACAAAACAGAGTGAACATTGAACTGAGTAAAATTGATCTCTGGATCAAAAAAACAAGCTTCAGCTGAACTATTCAAAAACTCATTATTTATTGTTTGACAAGCAACTCAATTGCTGATGTTCTACAAACTTTAATGTATTCTTAAATTCAATTAAAATAAAACGAATTAGATCGGTAAAATATTTAAGAATTTATTTTGACAAAAACCTGAATTGGTCTCGTCACATCCAACATCTATCGTTACAATTAGCTCGATATTCTGGATTAATGTACAGAATTCGAACATTTTTAGATCGGAAGACTTTGTGTATGCTTTACTACTCGCTTATTTACAGTCGTATTCAATATGGAATAGTCACATAGTGTACAGATAACCAAACACTAATGCATGAACTTAACGTGAAACTAAATAATATAGTTCGTACCATAACTTATAGTAGCAAATATTGTCCAGTAACCTCTTTATATAAAACATTGAATTTTTTGAAATTAGATGACATTTATCAACTTGAACTAGCCAAATTCATGTATCAGCTTCATCATAAAAAATTTAAAACCTCATTCAAAGACTGCTTCGTTGATATCACAAAAATTTACAGCCATAATACTAGAACAAAACACAACCTAGTATACTTCAAACCTCGCGTTCAAACGTCAGCAGGAAAAAAATCCCTGACGTACAGAGGAACTGAATTGTGGGGAAAAATTAAACCTAAAATAAAAGAATCATCGTGGATATCATTCAAAAAAAAAATAAAACAAAAAGCAATTCAATACTACATATCACATTAACCCTTTTTTTGATCCAGTTGCTGGAGATATAAATTTTACGCTGTTGTTTCTTTGTGTATTAATTTTCTTGCCGTAAACTTGTTAAACTAAATTTTGTCTGATTCATTCTTGGCGTCACATTAGTTGAACTCATCAGCGTGAATATACAACAATGTTAAGTTATTTACTATATCATTTCTTTTACTTTGGCTAATTTTTATGTTTTTTTTTGTTGTTTTGCTTTTTTTCCGTTTTTTTTATTCTTTTCTTCTCTGTCAGGAAGCATCTTGGATTAAAAAACCTTCGGGTTCGTCGATACTTCCTGGCTTGAACAAGTGTACTGTAATTTGATTTAAATGTGTTGTTTTGCATGCGTTCTAATTGATCAGGCGAATAAACTGTTTTCTATCTATCTATCTATAGGCCGCTTTTTCCAGCTTTTAATTGTTAATATTCTAATGATCTTTCTGGTCTTGCACAATTTATATTCAATCCCAAAAAACAAAAAAACGCATTTAAGGAAATTCTTTACTGACAAAAACCCATGTCTGCTTAAATATGCACGCGTTAGTTGCATAAAATGTTAAAAAACATTAAGCCTACTTGGCTCTCTTAGCCAACCCTGGCCTTAGTAGGCTACCAACCTAAAGTAGTTTAAATTAGATCGTAAGTTTGATGAGCTTATTGATGCTGCGATTTTCGAATAAAATGCTGTCATTTTCGAAAACTTAAGTTATTGTGGCTAATTGCACACAATTGCCAGAATCTTTTTTATAGGTCTAAAGTCTCACATTTAACTAGTCATAGTAATATAGGCAAGTTACTTGCAGCTAACAATATTTAGTTGAAATAAGATGAAATAAATAAAAATGCAATGAAAACTTACAATTTACGGCCACTCGGCCTAAAGGCGTGTTTACAGCCGTTTATAGTACGGGAGACCGGGTCTGGTTGTCCACTGTCCTGGTTGTCACATTCAATTTTTTGAGTATTTCGCAATCTTGTGCAATAATCAGTTTAATGTTAAATCACGTGCCTTTACCTCTTTGTTTGCCAGATGTAGTTCGACTTTAATTGAGTAAGCACAGTTTGAATAATGTTTAAAATTCTAATTTTTGCTAGAAATTCAAATTTTTTTTGTTTTTGCTCAAGAAAGGTTATAAGCAACTAAGATAGACGTATTATCAACATCGACACGTCTTTGCAGGCGTAAAAGCATTGGCACTTTTGTAAAACAAGTCTTTGTTTAGCTGGTAGTACAGTTTTTGAATTAGGTTTAGTCGAATTCAAGATAGCAGGTCCGTACAGGTTGTCACAAAAAAATTAGTAAAGGTTGTCACACTGTGACAACCAACCCCATGCTAAACAAACTGTTTAATTATCCTGTTTTGGTGTGTTTTTAAGAATGTAGCTCATCACGTTATGTTGAAATGTTAAATTTTTATAAGCTTAATATGCCTAACAGCCGTTTTATTCATGTAAAAATTAAAAGCAGAAATTAGACACCAATTTATTACAATAAGTGTAATCCTACTTTAAAATCCCCACTTTTTAACGTTGTCAGCAAAAAAATTGTTAAATTCTTGCGCTCCGTCTTTGCTATTAAAATAGTGTTTGCTTCACCGAGAAACGTTGAAGCATATTTACAGCTTGGAGATTTGAGACATCAAATGAAGTCTTGTCCGAAAATAAATGGTTGTTCTTGCGGGTTTGCTTTTGAGATATAGGCCAATCAAGAGTAACTCCCAAATTTAATACGCATGAAACTGATAATCGTAAAAATATTTTTAATTTCCAGTGAGAATATCATGTTTTCTTTTTACTGTTTAGGAAAGTTATATACAGTATATATGTACAGTAATTATTATCATGCCGCGTAATTATACAAGGAAAAATGAAAGAGGCAATGCTAAACCTGATGAAATGTTGAGAGCAGTTTGACACATTTAAAGTACTGGAGAGAGTATTCGAAAAACTGCTGAGAGTTTTGGTATCCATTACAGTGGCGTACGCAGAAATTTGTGAAGGGGGGGTTTTGGAGCCGAAAACGCGATTGCTCTAAGTCAGGGGTTCCCAAACTGGGGTACATTTAGGCTTCTCAAGGGGTACATTATCAGAGAGAATATCCTTATTTAAGTTAAATTCCGTGTCCGGAAGAAATAATGGACTCAAATGTCTAGAATTTTCGAATCCGGTTGATTATAATTACGTCAAACAGGACAATTAAGAGAGAAGACTTTTTTACAGATCACCGTGATTTTGGGTTTGAATGGGGAAAATTTGTGGCTGCTGAAAAGGGAAGAGCTTTCATTTTTTAGAGATCACCTTAATTTTCGGCATGAATTAGGAAAATTTGTTTCTGATTCAAAGTGAAGACCTTTTTTTTTTTTTTAGAGGACACCATGATTTTGAGACAAAATAGGAATAATCGAAGGCTGATTGCAAGTGAAGACTTTTTTTTTATTTTTTTTATAAGAGGACACCATGATTTGGAACAATATCTACCCGGCTGAGGCCTACAAACTCGAACGATTTCGAAAAGTGGTCCGCAAGAGTGAAGAAGTTTGGACCACCCTGCTTTAGAGAAACGTCACAACATTTTGGGGGTACATGCAAACCTGCTACAGTGTCCAAAGGGTGCTGATCAACTAAAAGTTTGGGAAGCCCTGCTCTAAGTGGTCCTGGTAATGGGCAAAAACTTCCAAAATTAGACCTACATTCAAAAATAAAGTGTTTTGGTTTCAAGAACATCTTGCAGTAGCATGAATTTTTTTACCAAACCGTAAAACTAACTATTGAAAAGACATGTGCAGGTAATTCAATTATAATAAGAAACTATCCAAAGTAAAAGCAACTCGTGCAAATAATGAGAACAATAGGTGAAAAATCAAACGAACAAAAAAATAACCTAATTACTTGACAAATATTTAAAGTTTTTTAAAGGCTTATATTCAAACGCCTGTTTTTTCACTTAATTTGTTAATTACGTCACCAGGGCAAGGCGTGTGGCTCCTATAAATGTTTCGTAATGCAAGTCCATTCATTCGCGTGGTACCACACGTCTTTCGTAAGCACGTTTTTTGTCTGCGTAACGTGGAAAACAATTGTTCACTAGTGCATGTTGTCACTGGAAGAGTTAACAAAATGGTCATCAATGTAAATATATGTGCGGAAAAGCATCGGAACTGCATTCCTTGATGCTGCTCAACGCATTAGTTGGTCTTTCTGCTGCGTTCAACCGAAAAAGCTTCCTGTACCATAATATCAGTTCAGGCACTAGTTCTCCCGAGAATTTCGTTAAATCATTTTCGTAAAATTTTTCCAAAACTTGAATACTTTTAATTTGTTGAGGAGTTGGTCCACTAGTTGGATCAGAAGAAATTAAACACTGAAATTCATCAATAATCGATTTGTGGGCTGTAAATCTTGCTTCGAGGGTGACAATAAAGTTATCAAGAAATGGAATAAAAATCCCTACTCTAAAATATTCTTCATCTGTTCAGCAGCAATATTGTATCAATTTGTCTGTCATGAAGTAAGGCGTGGTGTTTCCAAAATAAAACCTTCGGCTTTGGCCGTTTTTTTGCGCAAAAATATAGAACTAGTGAAATTCATATTCGTTTTTTTCTCTAAGACACTTCAATTTATTTGCAATATCATGTGCAATGTTGACAGCCGCAAAAGAGTTTATCGACTTTTTTTGCTTAACTTTGCACAAAACAACACTGTATTCAAAAACGTTTTTTAAAACTAAGAGAGCAATGCAAAATTCACTTTGCGTAATTGTCGAAAGCAACTGCAAAGCTCGTGATGAAGTTCCTCTCTGTCTGGCCATGCTGAAATTTCTGCCAAAGCTTCTACAACGGTAAATTGTAAATTTGAAAAAGTACTAACACTCCCGTGTCGATCGACCCATCTGATGGCACAAATTTGAACAAGTTTTTGAACTTTTGTTGTTGACGAAATCGTGTTGATGGAGTTGCGTAAAAATGTTTTGACGTTTTGAAGCATTAAAAAATTTGTGAACTGAAGCTATTGTTTCCATGCAGTTTATTTCCATTGCCATACTTAACTTTCAATATTTTACAAGTTCGAAAGTTTTCTTCACAGTGGCAGCTGTACATTAGCTAACTTTAGGCGATAGAAAAAATTGCAAAAAGAAAAAATTGCAATTTAGGCGATAGAAAAAATTGATGCGCAAGCAGTAATTAAGTTTCAAAGTGCGGTAAACAATAGAAACCAAAATCTTATTATTGAAGCCTATTTATTACCATGTATATATGGCTGAACACCGTTCTTCAAGGGGGGGGTTTTGACCCCTGAAACCCCCCCCTTTCGTACGCCTATGATCCATTACAAAACACTTTCACGTTATATAAAAAAATTTTTGGACAAAGAAATTAAAAGAGAAGATACATTTTCAACAACAACTGTGAGTACACCAGAAACAGGCAAGTGTTTACAGATGCATAAGAAATAATGATTATCAAATATCTTTTAAAAGCATCGGATATTTATTTTAAATTATCATCGAAGAAATACTGAAAACTTGCTTACAGGTTTGCTAAAGTTAACTGTATAGAAATACCAAAAAGTTGGTATGACAAACAACAAGCTGGTCTTAATTGGCTTTTTCAAAAGAAGTTTTTCAAAATACACAAGACAAAAAGGGTTTTTTCAAAAGACACCGCCAATTGTCACTTCGCACTACAGAAAGTACAAGTTTAGCAAGGGCAAGTAGCTTTAACAAAAACAATGTTGATTCTTTTTTCCAAAATTTGAAATTTGTTTTAAATACGCACAACTTTCAGTCTTTAGATATTTGGAACATGGACAAAACAGGCTTAACTACTGTACGTAAGCCTGACTCGTAGAATTAATGGAAGACGTGGAACGAAGCAAATAGGCGCTGTGACATCGGCTGAGCGGGGCACATTTATTACTGTAGCAGGCACCATATCAGCAAGTGGAATTCTATTCCTCCTCACCTTATTTTTCCCCGGGTAAAATTTCAAAGTATTTTCCTTAATGGAGCGCCATCTGGAAGCAACGGAGGTGCGAATCCATCTGGATGGATGACAGAAGAGCACTTTTTGGACTTTGTAAAGCACTTTGTTGAGCATGTTCGCTGCAGCCACAAAAAACCTTGCCTTCTTTTACTAGATAATCATGAATCAAACATATGCATTGAAGAATAAAACTTCGCTAAAAAAGATGGCATTGTAATGCTTTTATTTCCGCCGCACTGTACTCATTGTTTGCAACCGCTGGATTGATTTATATACGGACCATTTAAAAAATATTTTAATGCAGCGGCTGATGAATGGCATCTTAATAATCTTGGTAAAGAAATGACAATCTATGATTTGCCAGCTTTGGTTGCAATTGCATATACAAATTCTGTAACGTCATCAAATATTCAAGCAGGCTTTAAATCGATCGGGATATATCCTTTTAACAGCCAACTATTTTTTGACTGGGACTTTTTTCCAGGATATGTTACTGATCATAACCTTTTATTTCCAGCAGCTCGAGAAGCAGGAACGACTTCCAACAAGACTCCGGAAAACTTATTAAAAAATCAGGTCTTTGGAAATGACGATAGTCAAGAAAATAACGAGATTGCAAAAAGCACTGCTGTTGATAGAGAACAGCAACCTTTTTCATGATCAGATGCAGCTGTAAATCCTTCCAAGCAAGGATCGGAAGCGCTGAGCAGTCCGTTGTTTAGTAGATCAAAAAGTATATCGCCAGTTCAAGTTCGTCCGTTTCTAAAGCTCAACCGCGCAACAATAACAAAAGAAAAAGGTCGCGAAAACAAAATTCAGAAATCCTGACTGACACCCCAGTTAAAACAGCAATCGCACAAGCAAAGTCCAGCAAAAGAGTGCAATTACTTAAGAATATACAATACAGTCTGTTTTATAAAAAATAGTTCGCCCACAAGACAAAAAGCGAAGAGAAAACCAATTGCCCTTGCTAAACAAGAATGGTGTTTGCTGGTATGTATAAACTCCTATTCCAATAGCACGTCAAAAGAGATTTGGGTGCAGTGTTTTTCATGCAAAATTAATTAGGCACATGAAAATGCATTTCTTTTTCTCAAAGTTACTGCATGTGTGTCATAACTGTGATACCGATGAAGAACCAAAGATAAATCAATACATCAGTGTAACTTGTTCAAGATGAGCGTAAAAACATTTTATTTTTTCATGATAAAAAATAATCAAGATGTTTCGTGCAACTAAATGTACAGATTGCATGCCTATTTTGGTTACTTATTTTTCCTTAAACACAGCTAATGTAACTATGATCTTATCTAATTGTATCCGGCGCTCGACCGTGAAGCAAAAATAAACATCTTTGTAAACAATTAACTTCTATACTACTAAAATATTTACCTATTAATGCATTGTCAGCACTGAGTTATGTTTTTAAACTTTTCCTGTCCCAAGGCAAGTTTATCACATTTATTAAACATGTCAAAGTAATTCCTATTTTCAAAAAAGGAAACACAAAAAACGCAGCAAACTATCGACCAATTAGCTTGCTATCCAATTTTTTAAAAATTCTTGAAAAAATCGTACACAGACGTCTTTATTCGTTTTCAATAACTCCAATCTTTTGACCAATCACCAGTTTGGTTTTAGAGAAGGGCACTCTACCTCACATGTTATTACATTATTAACTGATGAAGTTACAACAGCCTTTGAAAACAAGCAATCAACTTTAGGGATTTTCTTAGATCTTTCTAAAGCCTTTGATACTATTGACCATAAAATCTTACTTAATAAACTGTACCATTATGGAGTAAGAGGCATACCTTTTTCTTGGTTTAAAAGTTATCTCACAGATAGAACTCAACAAACTGAAGTCCTTGGCACTAAATCTACAAACATCAATAAATTGAACTCTTCTGTCCCCCAGGGCTCAATTCTGGGACCCATCCTGTTCATAATACTGTATATGTCAATGACTTTCCTAAATGCCTGAGATACAGCAGTTGTTTAGACGGTACGACGATACAACTATATTAATTTCAGGAAAAAACCAAAAAAAATTGTATGACAATGCAAATGAAGAGCTTAATAACATCGACAACTGGTTAGCGACCAACAAGCTTTCCTTAAACATTGATAAAACAAAGTGCATGCACTTTAAAACCCTCAACACACCCACTCCCAACTTAACATTGAAAATCAGAAACACTCCAATTCAAAAAATCTCATCCTTTAAACTATTAGGAGTTATTCTGGACGAACACTTGTCATGAAAAAATCACATTTTATCTCTTAAAAAAAAGTTACAAGCACTATTGGTGGTAACTATGAAAATCAAGCCATGTTTAAGTAAAGATTCTCTCCTAATTATATTTCATTCTTTATTGATTAGTCACATACGATACTGCATAAACAATTGGTGTTTTGAAAACTCCACTCTAATTAGAAAACTGCAGATGTAACAAATTTTTAAAAATGACATTTGATCTACAACAAAACACTGACTTCACAGATGAAAGACGCTCAACTTCTTACAATAAATAATCTTTTCAACCTAGAAATAGCACAAATGATGTTAAAATATTTCTTCCACAAGCATTTAATAACTTTTTCACACAAAAATCTTTAAAAATGAAAACTAGAAGCAACAACCAAATAATATCAAATTGCTTCAGAACTAAAGTAAGTCAGTAATCTCTGAAATTTGTTGGACCAAAACTTTGGAACAAAATACCTTCAGAGATCAGGCACAGCCATTCAAGCAACACTTGCAGAAAAAAAACTCACTCAACACTTGGCACGTTTTCCAAATTCCTTGTTAAATTAATGCAAATAGTTTAGTACGTACTAGTACCAAACCTACTTTACTATAGAATAACCAACTTTAATCTAGACTACAATTACTACTAATCTGCTTGATTAGAACGAATATTGTTATTGTTATTATTATTATTATCATTATTTTAAAATTTTTTTTTTCGGTTGTTGAGCCTTGTTTGGCCTTGTCTTTGTTATTTTTCAGAACACGGGACTTCTATCTGGAGAAACTGCTTTTAATAGAGAAGACTAGATTGTGTGGCTACTATCTCAACAGAAAATGTTTAAACAATTCTTTTGTGTGTGTGTGTGTATTTTTTTGTACCATGTTTCCATGAAATGGTCCTTTTTGACCCGTGACATGATTTCTTTCGGTAGGTTTGTTTGCCTGTCTGACCCTTTTTGGTCACAGGCTTGTTGTGCTTCCCACCATATTTTGTCGCCAACGCAACAATGCCTCAAATACATGGTACGTCTGGCTTTGTCGCACTTTTCTTTTTTGTCTCGTATTTTGTTTTTCCCTGTCTTATAATTCCTTATCTGCTTTTCTATGTAAGGTGTTGCAACCATGCATCATTCTTCTAATTACTATGTCAAATATTGCTGTGTGCATGCTATAACGTTTAACGTTTTGTTGCTTCTTCCTTTTTCTTCTTCTGCTATAGTCCTATATGTTTGTTTATTTCTTTCTGTTTTTATTGTGGCGGAACAGAAATAAAAGATACTGATACTGATACTGATACTGATGATACCGGACAAAAAATACCGTGCTATTTTTACTTGACATGTATTATATATAATATTTTTGTATTGTTTTTTTATCAATAAATTCTTCGTTTGATCTTGGCGTATAGCAAAATTTAAAAGCAAGTGAGTGAGTGTCAACTCACAAATAGCTGTGACATTTTACCCCGATGCTTGTGACAACCAGGACACATTTTTCCAAGTTATCACACTTTTTTTGACTGTTTTAAAACCGTCCAAAAGCATGTTTATTGTTGCTGAAAAACCCAAAAAATACTCTAAAGTTATAGTTGAAGACTTTAACTAAAGAAAAAGACAAAAAAAACTTTTGAAAATAGACCAACTATTCGCTAGATTATAAAGTTTGAAATTTGTAACAACCAGACCCGGTCTCCCCTACTTTTTTTTCAGCCTGATCTTTGTTTGTTTTATGGACGCTCAAATTCACTCATTTTTTTATGAGAAAATGAGTAGATATTTTAAAAATTTCTTAATTTTGTTAACTATACTTACCCTCTCCCCGGAGCGCTAGAAGCGGGGAACAGGGGAAAATTGCCATGTTCCCCAGATTGCTTTTGCACAGCATTGCAATTAGCTAAAGTAGATTTTTTTTAATTCGAAAGTATATCATCAGAGGTAACTTTCATTCATTCATTCATTTATTTATTTACCATTTTTTTATCCTTTGACTTGCAAGACAACGTTGACCGCGATAAACTTAGGGCAACCATCGGGCGATTACTCAAACCGACTTTCAAAAATCCTAAGATATGGCTGAGCGATTAAAATTTTTCAATTAATTTTTTCAATTTGAATTTAGATATGAAGGTAAGTCTAGAGTAATTAAGAGCTGCTAGTTTTTTTCCTGATGGGACAACAGAATGACGAAAGTAGGTTTGAAACTGCGAAATTGTTAGTTGTGTTTTCCATTACTATGACCTTTTTATTCATCTGTTCTTGTAACTTTTCATCTGACAAAATAGTTAGGCTACTACTTATGCAAAACTACAAGCATATATCTCTGTAGCAGCTATCTGACATAATGCCACCAAACTTTTTGCTTTGTGTTCAATTAACTCCAGTTTGATTTCACAAATTATATACCTCTTGTGGTGTAATAAATGGACCACTATATGATTTTGTATAAGCTATTGCAAATCTCTGTTTAAACGTTAGTCTGTTTGCATTAATTTAATTTGCTTATTTGGGCAAAGCATATTTTGTCTAATTTATTTTGTGAGCTTTCCTACAAACATATTTTTTTGGCACCTCCAGATTGTTTTTGTGATATTTTTTAAACTTTTCTTTTGGTTTTTATTCATTAAATTATGTTTCTTTGCTTTTTTATGAAAAAGCTTTCTTAACTAATTAGCTTTTCCCCACCTATCTTTAATTCATAGTTTAGAATATCTTTAATTCATACTTTTTCCGTAGTGTAATTACGTTGATGTAAGTATTTTGTTCGACAAGTTGCGGAAATAAAAAACGACTGAACTGAATTGAACTGAAATCGAACATTCGATTCATCCAAGTTCTTTATTGGGATTAGGACTTAATCTACTTTTTCTAAATTGTGTTTAGTAAAGCTTATAACTGTTCTCATTAAAGTTTCCAAAACCAAACAATTGCGTCACTGTTAAAAGAATCCTTAAGAAATTTGAATATGAATCAACCTGAGAATCTGCTCAATTTGAGTTAGATTTATGCTGCTACATAGTTTAATCTTTAGCAAACAATTTATTGATCATTCTAGGCAAGCAAGTTTTAAAGCAGGTAAAGAAATATTATGTATCTTTCGCTAATCACGTGTACTCAACTGATTGTATAGCAATTGCATTTTTGGGATCAATTCAAAACACCATTTTAATCGAAATACATTATACTTAATTGCAACTCAATTAAGTTCATTTTAATTAGTGCACCCACTGCACAATATACAGTCAAGTAATCAATTTAGCTCAAAGATAGAACAATATAATAATGTAAACAATGTAGCCTATGCCAGAGTGTTTTAATGTGCTTTTAAGAATAAGAAACATTTGAATATTTTTAATGAAAACAATAACTGCACAATATCAGGACCATTAAACCTTTCCATTTTCAACTGGCTAAATTTTTTCACAAAAATGATAAAAGAAATCTTTTTGTAGTACTGATAGTTAAGGATTTGCGACCTAAATTAGGAAAAAAGTTTGGTTAAGCAATCAATATACGCAATTCTCGTAAAACAGCCACATGGCTTGTCGTTGCATTTATAAATAAGTTTGAGTAAATTTTATTAGAGCCAGTTGTTTTAATGTCAGAGAAAAATTTGAAACTTTTTTTATAAACATTAAACAAAAGTGTGTTTTAGATGGTAACTATTTTAGCATGTGGTCTGCAGTACTTTAAAGTCAATAGTAATGAAGTCATCATAACCTCAAATTTTTCTACTTCAGCATCTATCAATTGACAAAAAAATGTTCAAAACTATTTATATTAAAATTTTTTTTAACAATTGATAGATGTTGAAGCCCGAAAATTTGAGATTATGATGACTTCATTGCTACTGACTTTAAAATAGACTTGTTTTGACTTTTAAAAATTTTCAAAATTATTTATATTATCTTGACAAGATTAAAAGCACTGGCATTTGTCAATCTCTCAACATTAAACCGCTACTGCTCAGCATGCAATGATTGCAACTGTGCTGGTATAGCCATGTGACACGAATGTCCCACGAACGAGCGGCAAAGTAACTAATGGATACTTTTCCGAGTGGCAAAAGGTCTAGAGGGCGATCTAGCAGAAATCGCTGGCGGAATTATATTAAAGACCTGGCCTGGTAGCATCTTGGAATTCCACCAGCGGAATTGCCGCAAGTTGCAGGAGATCGGGATGCTTGAAGATCCCAACTCGAGCTACTGCCTCCGCAACCCAAAAGGACAGGCGGGCAAAGGGAAATACACTGAAATGATTTAATGTTTTACCCAAAAATGATGATGATGATTTGTACTATTGGGACAGCACTTGCCATAATAAAATACACAGCGCAATTGTTTTTTTCACAGAGCTAAATTAGTGCAATTATTGCTCATTAACAATGCTAGTAAACTTCGGTGTCTACCATTCATAAAACATATATGAGCATTTTACAACTACATAAGAAATCAATTCTTGTATCAATTTATAAATTGATTTATTTTGATGCTCTGTAACATTTAAAAGTGCTATGTTGCTTCAAATAAAATAAAACAGCTCTAAGTTAAATTTTTTTGTTTTTTCATGTTTTGCACGCAGGTTGAAATTAGTACACTTATTATAGAGGAAAAGGGTTTTAAAAAAACAATTTTTTTTAGAATGAACGTGTTTATTTATATGGATATTATATCTTTTTAAGGCCTCGTATAAATTTAAATTTTAAAATCCCCGCCCTAGTGCTAAATCAAAGACTTTAAAAAAAGTTGCCACAGGCTATTCCCCAATACTACTTTAGCATGTGTGCTAGCTTTCAATTCGGTCAAGAATATCAAATCTTATTTTTCTGGCATTACAGTACTTTAGTCTACTGTTTCTAGAAACTGTTTGCGGAATTCTTCAACAATATTACCGAACTTGTACATGGAGCTAAAAAGGCCAACAATCTTAGTCTTCTTACCTTTGTAAACTGTAAGTGTACAATCAAATGGGAATATGTATACTTCTGATAAATATAGTGCCTTCGAATTTATAACCGCATCAAATCAAAAACCTCTTGTTTTTTATTGTGCTAACTATGGCAGTTTTTTCAGATTTAATTGTTCTACCAGGCCCAAGCTTCTAAAATTATTGTTCTGGGTTATATTGTAGCCATTTTCAAACATGAGTTCATCAACAACAGGCAACATCAGCAGGAAGGCTATAAGCAAGGTTTCGTGCAGGACTCTTACCCAATAGTTTAACATTGCATAGAGATTTAACAAACAAAAGCAAGAATTTGATAACAAACCCGCAGGTTTGAAACTATTGCATGAAAGCGCAGCATAACTTACAAGAAATAACTGCTCATCAATGATAAAATCAAAATAAAGGATGTAACACCTTTTAAAAATTATCTATAAATGGATAGGCTACCACACCTTCGAAATCAAGCTAAGTTTATTTAATTTTTTTTATGCTTGTCAATCTTCATTATGGTTGAACTTCAAGTCCTTCATCAACTCTTGAAATCGGTTTCTGGCCATCAAAAGGTAAAAATAGACTGGGTTTCGACGCGGGAAGTCAACTCTGGATCAAGCTGTTCTACTGACCCAGAACATCGAGGATTCTTTTGAGGCTAAGAAGAAGGCCGGTGTCGTATTTGTCAATCTGACAGCTGCTAATGACACTGTCTGGCACCGTGGCGTTACCTGCAAGCTGCTGAGGCTTCTTCCAAATAAGCACATGGTCAGAATAATTATAAAGCTTGTTTGAAACCGAAGTTTCACCCTTATTACTGGTGACAGCAAGCAAAGCAGGCTACGCCATCCGAAAAATGGCGTTCCTCAGGGATTGGTCTTGGCTCCACTCCTGTTCAACATCTATATATACGATTTTCCTTCCATGATTTCCAGAAAGTTTGCTATGCTGATGATGTAGCATTGTTGCACTCTTCTGGAAAGTGGAAGGACTTGAAGGGAACTTTAAGCTAAGACATGTCTACACTTTTTGCGTATCTTCAGACTTGGAGGTTGAAGCTTAGTAACACTAAGACGGTGACGGCAGCCTTCACTTAAATGATGACCGAGAGGCTAAACGTGAGCTAAAAGTCTACAACAACGATAGAATTTTACCATTCTATCCAACCCTTGATACAGAGCTAATGATTAAAATTAAGCCTATAATATTTAGTAATTTTGTGAATACTTTGTACGAAGAAAATTGGAGATAAGTCCATCATGATCTCTCAATTAAATAATTAAAATTATCACTGAAGAATGTTGGTCACAAACAAACAACATTTCCAAACAATTAGAAACACTTTAGTAAATTATCCATACTAAAGTAGGTTTGAATGAAATATCTACTGTATATTGGAAGACAAAATTAAAATTAAAATTGCATCTTGAAACGGAACTTGATGAGAAAAGACGAAAAGACTAAATAGAGCAAACAATAGCAAAAATTGAATCAAAGATATAAGTAGGCTTACCTTCAAAAACAGAGACAACATCGAAATTCATAATACAGCTCTAATTACTTCTCGGTCCACAGAAATTTGCATGAAACCAGTCACGTTTCTGCAGACACTGTCGTCAACTCAGAAAAAAAATTTAAGAAAAAGCAAAACAAAAGATTTCGTAAAGGAAAAAAGAAAAAGCAAACTCGAAACTAATATGTATAACCTTTCAAATGTTCTGCTTACAGAGATTAATTAGATTTGTTGAGCGGAGGATTAGGATTTAACATCACACCATCTAAACGAGATCGTTTCCAATTGGAGGTAGATACGAATGATTTTGTTCGCAGACTACGATTAAAAAAATATTTTCACAAAAAAACACAAAACGTAAACAAGTCACTAGCATAATCTGAACACCTTTTTAATCTACGAGAACCACTCGTAAAAACTGGACTCCGGATTGTGGACGCAACATTAATCTGAACAGCAATATTAATGTAGTCAAAGAAGCAATTATATGTAAATAAGGACACTTGAAAACATACCCCAATATCACAAACAACGAAGAAAAGCTCTAAAGGTACTAGTTTTGAGGGCAGGAAGAGACTTAATCGTTTTACGTGTTGATAAGGGCAGCAGCACCTCTGAATTACTGCGTAAAGATTACGTGGACACTATCAGCTGTGCTTAAATTTCTCCTGTGACTATAGTGGATTTTTCAACGTGGATCACCCGCTTTAAGCAAAGGCCAAGATATTAGAGTCAAGTTGCCAATTGTCCTGTATCTGTTGTTTTCGTTACGGCTTTAGCTATTAATTGTTTGTGCCACGAACTTTGCCGCTGGTTAATTTAGCTCTTCCTATGTTTCCTTTTTTTCACTATTTCTTTTTTTTATTTTTCTTTCCATTATAAATTACTTAAGCAATTGAATGCTGGACTGGCAACTCTAGGTAGAAGCTACAGTTCAAAAAATAACTTTTACAATTCTTGTCACCCGCGCCACATAATCTGGAATATACAAAAAAGTTTAACTTCACGCATTAAACGCATTTGCTGTACAACAACCTATTTTGAAAACATGCCGCTCATCTTGTCGCATATACTCAGTTTCAAGAAACAAAATATATCCGAAAAATAATTGATGAAGTCAGAGCTATGCCGAGGAAAAATTTACTAATATCTACAACAAAATCTGCTAGTCAAAAGACAACTTTTATTACCGCTTTTCACCTAGGACAACCGAAATTTAATTCATTCTTTAATAAATTTAATAAGTTACCATCAGGAGATTCTTACGTAATAGCTATTTTTCAAAAAAAAACGTAGCCTAAACGCTTATAGAAGATGTTCAAGTCTTAGAGATATTTTAGTTTAGTTAAATCTACATTAAAATTATCAAGTACGACTTTTTACCGCACGGATTTTTTTATTGCAACTGACACAATTGCTTTACATGCAAACACTCTTCAAAATATTCAAGCTTTCATTCTAACCATATTAACAAAACATTTAACATACACGGACACATTACGTACAACAGTACAAACTTGATTTACATAATTACCTGCTCCAAATATCAAAAGCAATGCGTAGGCGAAACGGGAAGAAAATTAAAAACACGGATTGCAGAACACCTTCGTAACATTCGCCAACACACAAACACTATCATTAGTGTACATTTTAACATTACAGGTCACACCATTGAACGCATGCAAGTCAGTACCATAGAAAGACATTATAGCTCAAGTAATTGTCGGAAAGCAAAATAACTGTTTCGGATTAATAAATTACAAACATTAAAACACGGTCTCAACCAAAAAGATTATTATTGAATATTTTTCTTTAACGCTATTTTCCTACAAATAATAATTTCATATCTTATTCTTTTATTTTTACTTGCTACGTCTTTTATTTAATGTATTTAAATCGTCCGATCTTAAAATAGTTTATTTAATTAATCATTCCATTGGTAGAAATTGTGAAAGTTATTGCTATTTTACGCTCATCGTAACGTTTAATCATTAGTTTGAATCATAAAACGTCATAAAATTGATATGTTTGGAAGTTTACTACACAAGTTTATTTGCTGATTAACAGGTAATGAATGACAGCTTTTACTCTTCTTATTATTTTTTAATAACAATTTTTTTTTTCTTTCGATCATTATCTATTTATTTTTTATTTATTGTATCCATAGACCCTTTAAATAGAAGGACTAGTAACTTGCGCTCTCAGTTCGCGAAACTTGGGTCCCACTATTTTACGATGCAATACGTTCACTGTATATAAATCATGATTTGTATTTATGTAACAATGATTATATTGTAGTAAACATTTTTTACATTTATGTGACGAGTCTGTTAAGTTTATGCTTATGTTTATGCACGGGTTCGCGCGAACCCGTTCTTGGAATTTGGGCACGTTTAGTGAACCCATTCTTGGAATTTCAGCACGTTTAGCGAACCCGGTTTTAACTTTACGTAATCTATGTATTTCAATATCTCTGTGTTTAATGTAACACTTTCAATCTGCTGCAGATGTTTGTTCAGAGCAGTGGTTTTCAACCGGAGAGAACACCCTGATTTTGGGACGGAAATAGGAATTTCGGAGACCGATTCCAAGTGAAAACTTTTTTTTTTTTTTTTAGAGAACACCCTAATTTTGGGAGAAAAATAGGAAAATTAGAGATGAAATCGAAGTGAAGACCTTTTTTTTTTTTAGAGAACACCCTAATTTTGAACCTGTTTTTAAAATTTTTAATCCCAACACTGAAATTGTTGTTAGCGAGTTCGATACAAAAGATAACCTGTTCTTAAAATTTTTAATCCCATCACTGGATGTAAGGTGTTAATAGTTAACCGGTTAATGTTAATTGAATAAATAGGATGCAGATTATCTAAAAAGTGGAATTGAGGCAGATGAGTTATCCTGATTTGCCTCATTTTCAGTTTGTTTATTCTCAGTTACAGTTATTACTCACTCATCCAGAAGGTCGTTGCTTTGACAGAAATCTTTATGTTCTGGCTGCTAAACTTCATAACATTTCACCAGCTGCATATAAAATGCTACGAAAGTCTGGTTCAGTTGTGTTACCTAGACTGAAAGTGTTGAAAAAACTTCTCTCCTGTATTCTACATGATAAAAACTTGGAGCAACTTTTTCAAAAATTTAAACCTCAGCAGCGTCTTGTCAACATTCTTTTTGATGAAAAAAGCTCACAGAAACACTTAGGAACTTGGGTGGTCGTGTTGTTGGTTACGCTCATCAAAATGGTTCTTGTGATAGCGAAGTTCTTGCAACACATACTTTAGTAATTGAAGTAGTCTGCCATTTTGGTGGCCCTAAATATATACTACGCATTTACCCTGTTGCAAAACTTGATTCAGATCAAATCAAGGAAGTTCTGCTAGAAGCTTTAGTAGCGGTTACCAATGCTGGTGGTACAATAATTTCTTATGTAGGTGATAATTGCAAAACTAATGTTGCAGTTTATGGTAAATTAGGTGGTCCTGGTAAAGCCTTCATAAATGCTATAAATTCTCGTATTTTTCTTGTTTTTGACTATGTTCATTCTTTCAAAAATGTAAGAAATAACTGGATAACGGTTCCTGATAAGGAATTTTGTTTCATAAAAGAGGGAAAAACATATGTTGCACGATGGAAGGACATAGAAGCATTATTTGAGGAAGACAGGAGAAACCACATCCATCTTACCGAGATAACATACACAGCTGTGTACCCAAAGCCCTTGCAGAGACAAAGCGTGCCTTTTGTTTTTCAAATCTTCCATGACAAAACTGTTGCTGCTCTTTCAACTGTAAAGGATAAACTTTGCCTCAGCGAGGGCACCATCATTTCTGTTAAGCTGATCACTGATTAGTTTCATATGATGAATGTGAAAGATCGGTATTCCAGTATCAACATGCGTGATGAGTGTCGTCAACTGTCACAAACTTTGTTCGGGAATCCAAAAGGACCAGTTGAGCTAGGTAACCCGAATACCTGCGCTGAAACAAAGCTGTGTCTAAATTGTATTTTATTCCGGCTCAAGAAGTAGTTTTGCTATGAGCCTGACCGTTTATACAGTTGGTTAACGAAAGCTCGGATTGATTTCGTTGAAGATTCTTTTTCACAACAAACAGAGACCCTTGTCTCTAATAAAAGCAAATGTATTACGAAAATATCACGTCCGACGAAACTTCTATTCCACGCTTTGCCAAACTGCAAAGCGAAATCAACACTATCACTCGACTCAATCAACACAAATAATTCTACCTCTGTAGAACAAAACTGCCAACCACTGGCACAAAATAAATTCAACAATTGTCCACCGACACAAAATCTAACGGTCCACCTCTTGTGGCCAAACAAAATCACCTTCGCTCGAGCCGCCACTCGAGTCGCTTCAAATTACCTCACAACGATAATAATCATCATCATAATTTCTCGCTACGCATCGGCTTTATATAGAAAACAAAATCACGTGACGTAAACTTTCTCGTAAATTCAAGATTCAGCCAGAAACCCCTGGAGAGTTCGTTACGCGAATCAAGTGGAATATACGCGAATTTTCCAGTACAATGACGTTAGTCAAAAACATATTACGTCAATACAAAGAGAAAAAAAAAAGAGAAAAAGATACATGTATCGAGCCATATAACAAATTGGACGTATATCGCAGACAGCGCTCAAAGAGCCGCATTTATTCTCTTATAATAAAACTACGAACTGCTTTTAACGGGGATACACTACGTCGTTATGATTAAAATTATGAATGAAGTGTGACATCAACCATGGACCAAGAATTGCACTACTTTCAAGAAACTTGATGAAATTTGTGATATTATATCCTCCTGTGTATGGCAGGAGGTCAAAGTCGGACGAAAAAGCTTACAAAACAAACTGCAGAAATATTGGTGCTCTTTACACGAGCCAACATTGAGGCTGCAGAGTGGCTATTGACTCAGCACAACTTCACCTATGTGCTACCCGGTGTGTTTGCTGATGAGGCCTTTGAAGAGTTCTTTGGCCAAGCCAGACAACGCAATAGTGGTAATTTTTACATTGACATTGTAGATATCAAAGCAGCTGCAGAAACCAAGAACCTCCATGCATTTTTAAAATATGAGTCTATGCCACACAAGTGTAATAATGTGGCTTGTACCTCTAACATTTGCATTGATGATTATCACTTTGACATCATTATTGCTGACACTGAAGACCTAGTTCAATCTAATGACAGTATCAAACATAAAATTATTTTTCTAGCTGGATATCTGGAACACAAATTTCGAGGTAAAAGTGTGGAGAGACTGAAGATATCGACGACCATCATATTAATTCAGATTTTGTCACAAACTTAAATAGAGGTGGACTAACTGTACCTCTACTCTCAACAGTGCATTTTGTACACTCAGCTTATAAACTGTTTGATAAGTGCAACCTGCATTGCTGCCGAGCTCATCTCAGTCAAACTTTATATTGTATTAATAGTACAGTGGTTGCAATTCAAGGAGCATGCCTTACACTGTCAAACATTTTTTTGAAAGCATTTGTGCTAGACAACAGTGATAAAGAAAGACAACTTGGCTGCTTGAGGAGAAAAGAAAATCTATCTGCTAAAAACTAAACATGTTTTGTTATTTATATTGTAGTACAGTATGTTTTTTTAATTCTCTTGTTTCTAGAATAACTATATTCTTTGCCTTAGACATGTTCCTTTTGTTTCTCTAGGCTTACTGTTTATATATGACTTTTATTCATGACAGGGTAACTTAAGGTGTGTTCTCCATTGTTTTAATAGAAAAAATATATAATAATCTGTATGATTTTGTGTTTTTTATGCTTTTTACCCTTAAATTACCTAGACTTGACCTTTAAATGGTCTGCAGATGACGTCATAAAAGGTTAAAAGTATGAAAAATAAACTCCTCGCCCTAAAAAACCCTTAAGACACCAGAATCAAGGTTCTATCACGTAATTGACACAAATTATGGGTGGGACCCAAGTTCCAGATACCGAGCATAGAAGATACCAGTTCTTCTATTTAAGGGGTCTATGATTGTATCTTAAGAAGTTGTAATAAAGGAAAGCTTTTAAATATGATATTTAGCCGAGATTTTTGTTGAGAAAAATTTTTTGAAGTCAGTTTTGTTTTTTTGAAAGGGTAAAAGCAGATTTAAAGGTTGAAGCGGTTGATAACAAATTGGTTTTAAAAAAGTGATTTCCAGCTGATAGTTCGTTTTCACTATAAGGGTTGAATGGAATATTCTTTGCTTTTTTTTGTTGATTGTTTTCTGCTTCGCTTAGCGCTTTAGCGGGTAAGAGGTAACAAAATTAATAAAAACTAGTTCACGTTCGTAGTGGAAACATGCCCCTAGTTTGCTCACAGTAGTTAGACTACAAAAACCAATGTAAAGCCAGATGCTCACTGCGAGCTGCAGGGGCTTAAAACAATTGGTCGTCGATTTAACGCGTTTAGAGTAAAATATCACCAATAAACCCTCTGGGTTTATAACGGTACGCTATATACAGTGACGCTGTGAAAGTAGGCTACATTCTTTTCATTGTACGACGACTAATTTACGCATAGTTACAAAATTTTATTTTCGTGTGTTAGTTGAAAAAAACAACACTGTAGCCAAAGGACTGAGCCAAGGGAGATAACAGGAATTATTAGAACTAATGAATATTTTTTAAAAATTTATAATATCATAAAATACATGTATTTGAGTTCCATCACTCGCATCAGGAAATTGGAAAACCTGGCCAGTTCACCAATGGTCACCTGTACGCAGTAACTTTCAACCACTTGAAGCCTACTTTAAAGCTTTGCCTACTTGCATTCATCACTGTCCGTATCTTCAGTAAACTAGTATTGCGTAAATAACAATATTGAGCTACAACTTTAAAACCATGCGTTCTTTAAACTTTCGTTTCTATAAAAACAACGCTTTATGATTTATTTGTTAGTTGAATCATGTACAATCTAAAACGCAAATTGTTTCAGTTTTTGAAATGTTGCAATTTACTTAGCAATCCATTGTCTCAATATTTTTTTATTTTGGATTTTAGCCAAATATTAACTTTTTCGGCATGTTAATTTTTTTGGTTGGTGTTTATTGCGATTTATTTGGTGATGTCACTGAGCATTAAATCTGCGCCAAATCTTTTCTTGATTAGTTTCATTTTGAAATTCCATCAATTTCATGGAGCGCAAGGAAACGTCTTTATCTCCATCACTTGAAAATTGACGTGGAGATTCAGTTAAAATATCAACTTTATCCTTTCTACAAAGGTCTGCAGCAGACAACAAAGTACTGCTATTGCACGAAATAGAAGCCGGTGATGCAGAGGTCAAATTTGACGACGTTGCAGGGTTTTTTCCCGAAATTGTTCGCGCGTCTAAATCATCGTCGCAGATACGTTTTAATCTTAATGAGTTGTCACAACCCATGTCGCTGGGATTCCAGGGAAAGCTACAAAATAAAATAATAATAAATAATAATGAATAATAATGAATAAAATGAAAACACGTCAAAAATATTGCGAGAAAGTATCTGCACTCTGAACACAATAAAAATTACTTTTGTTGCATCGAATTGTATCAAACAATTTTATCCCCAAATTTCAGCATTGGTTTTTTCTACCTTTCAACAACCCAATCGGTTGGATCAACCCAAATCGAAGTAGTTTTGGAGCCAGGGGGCTGAGATTGACGAACATTCCGGATGGCGACTGTGATATAAGGAACGATGACATAATTCCACATTTGAACAAACCATGAACAAGAAGAATAGAAGTCAATAGGACATGAAGTAAATACTCTAGGACCTAAAAAATTTATAAATATTTTTTTAAACTAGTATACAAATGAATTTATATGTAAGATAACTGAAATATATTGACCGCATAACGAAATGTGAAATATATATTTTTTGGGATAATTACTTTATAAATAACCGAAACAATCAATTTTGTTCTTTGATTCATGTTTGATTCGCGTGAGCATAAATCCCTTGAAACTTTAATTTCTAAATGTAGTTATTTTGTTAGTGTAAAAAAAATTTATTAATAAACTTTAAAAAATAATTAAAATATATAATTTCGATCAAAACCTGAGCTAACATTTTACTTCCAGCAGTGTACCACAACAAAATATCACAAACCAATTGTGACGTCGGCGGCATTGTTTGTTTCAAGACACCGATTGACTTGGTGCCAGCAGAAGGGTAACCACGTGATGACGCGAAGTATGTTTTGAAATTCATCGTCACTTGTAATCGAACCCTCAATTGCCGACTCGATCAAGCGTCGTCTGTGGTAATTCAGTCAACAACGCGCGTTTTATAAACGAAAATCTGAGAGTTTAAAGTGCTCAGTCTATAGCGCAGTTTTATAATTTACAGTACACTAATTGGTGGTTTTCATAAGGAAAAATTTCATTGAAACTGATAGATTTTGATTATTCAACAAAATCACGCGCCTTTTTTTTATTTGAAGAATTAAGAGGATTTGGAATTAATTTTTAAACAAGCTGCATAAAGATGAGAAACACCAGATCACGAGTTTCGCTCTCATTAGAGCTCATCAGTGATGCTTATGCCTTTTTTTTAATCCTCACTTTAATTTAACAAAAATTTAAAAGATAAAAGTTAACGGTTTGCAACTCCCTTCGAGTTCTTAAGGTTCTTTGCGCTGGATCTAAACGAACTTGATCATGCCGAACTTATGCAGTGTGAAATGAAGCAGAACGTACGAATTTTAAACGTTTTTAGCAAATCAAAGATTTTTAAATGACATCACCATAGACAAGAAATATTAAAAAACAATTGAAATTTTAAAGAGTTTTTTTGAAACACTTTTTTATTATTTAAATTTGAAATTTTAAATCTTAAAATTATACTTAAGCCTTTTTATTGATCACACTACAATCGTATAAAATAACTTTGGCTTTGATTATAAACCTACAGCATCTTTAAAACAACTGCACAATTTTTCTTTTAAGGTTATTTTAGATTACTTAGAAATCAAGCCGAAATATTTATAAAAAACACTCCATCACGCTGCCGCCAGTGTATATAAAAGTGAAAACTTTTTTTTCGACTTCATTTTTGTTCAAGCCCTATTTTGTTTTCAATGGGAAAAAAGTTGTCTCGTGATTTTAACAGTTTTTAAGCTGTCGTAGTGGCACTATGAACCAACCTCTGACCATCATTCTTTATCGACGCTTTTAATCTCCAACCTCCCCCTTCGGTGCATACTTCTATATTCATAGATCAAAACTTTTAAAAGCAAACTATATCAAGAGTGGGCAAAATTAGTGACTTAGAGAGCCACCTTTTTACTTCGATAAATAATTACGGGCCATAAATAAATGTGGTATTCAAATTGTTGCTTACATAAATATTGTTACAAGAATTTGAAGAATCAAGGTATGATTTTTTTTGGTTTATTCAATTTGAAATAATTGTAAAATCATAGTGAAGACCCAAAAAAGTTTTATCACTTTAACACGCACTTTCACGAAATCGTTTCCGATTTATTGGTGAAAACCAATCTTGCTTCTTTAGATCTAATTCTTTCAAATATTTCCTTCATTTTCCTGATTCCTGATAAAGCTTATTTTCCATTGATGTAATGGAGTTACTCATTTTTGTAAAATTGATTGATTTGGTGTGGTGTGAATGTTTCAACGGGTAATTAGAAGTGTGAGTAGACTTGTTTGTTGCAAAAAAAAACCAAAAAAAACAAGTTTTTTCGTAATCGGATTGGCACAGATGGGTCAGATCACAATAAAAATATTCATTGGAATAAACGTGAGAAAGTTGTGAAACTAAATATTAAAGAAGTTTGGTTCTAAATCTTTTACCAATTTAAATTGTAGCAAAGGTAGTCAATTAAATGTCATTCTTAAACAAACTGCAAAATTCACCACTATAGCATCACGTACCAAAAATATCAAAAAATGTCCGGTCTCGCGACCTATTCAAAAAACACGAGACAGAGACCACATCATCTCGGGACCAAGATTGAGACCACTAGCACAAGGTCGAGACCGAGACCGCGAAAAATTGATCTCGAGACTTTCATCACTGCTGCATGCTCAACCAGACGGTAAACTGCATACTTAACCAGTACCAAAACCTTTTCTTGAAATTTACTTAGTGAATCGCTACCCAAAACAATGAATTATAGTGCGCCACACTGAATGATGACAGTGTAAAGGTTGCCTACGGAATCTTTGGTTATGTAAACAAAAATCAAATAAGCCGCTACACTATAATTACAGTAAAAACTTTTTGGTCGGGTTTAATTTCAATATAACGCAATTAGATATTCTTTAACGTGGGAGATTAAATGTACTTTCACGTTAATTAATTTTTTGCACTGGTTTTGGGAGCATTAAATTTCACGAATTCTAAAATTTAGTTGCTTTTTTGCGTTGCAACCACAGGCAGTGCCGAATATGTCCCAATGCATCGGTAAGTTTATTGTAATATTAATTGCAGCGATTTGTTCTATTTAAAAAGAGCCAGTATGCTTTTAATGCACTGCGATGCGATCATTTTCTTTCTGGGCAATTCAATCGGTAAGTAAAATAAAATTTAATAATTTGACCGTATTCTTTTGCGTACCAGACCATAAAAAAATTATAAATTTTTGTGGAAAATCAATTTCAACGCCTGAAATCCAAGAAAACTTTTCACGATATTCATTTTAGAAGCAGTACCAAATTTTTAAAACTTGATGAATCATTAAATTTATAAGCTTTTATTTGCCTACCACCAAGATGAATTTTTAAAGCTACTGTAAATATAATGAAAGAATTGGCCTATTTAAAGAAAAAATTTAATGTTGTGTAATAAAGTTTTCATTTAGCTTCAAAACCGATTGAAAATGCTTTTGCGCCCAATAGTTAAAAAAGAGTGATTTCGAATAAACTACAGCTATTTTCAAATTCAAAAAGTAAATATCAAACCTTAAATATCTTGCCAGGTAGTTCTTTACGTGACTGCTGTTCGTTGCGCAAGAAATCAGTTCAAAACACTTCTTATCAGTTAAAATATCTTTTTTGCTTTGCAACATTGTTCCTTGAAATATTGAACAAAAATTACCCATTTTAACCAATACTGTACTGTACAACAAATATATCATATACAATGAATAGATCATATGCAATTTTAACTAATACTGTATACTGAATGTATCATTTCATTACCTATTATGAAGGGAGAGTTGTCTGCTTGAATTTGTTCAATCAATGGTGAAAAAGTTTCATGAAAGGACGTTATTAGATAACAGTTCTCAACTACAATAACTTGAGGAATTGAAGCTTTTTTATTAATATCATTGCACCAGACGGCAAAAGATGCAATCTGTGTCTTCAACTCCTAAAATAGATAAATAAAATTGAATTTTTATCATGAAATAAGGGCATAGCTTCATAGCTATGCTAAGTTATTCAAAATTGTAAATATTTTGGCAAAAATAAAAAAGTTTTTCAGCATTTTGTCGGCAGCGTGACCGAGTTGATAAGAGCACCGTGTTAATAGCAAACGCCATCGACACGATAGTAGTTCAAAACCTACTCACGTTATTCCATTGTTTCCTTGGGAAAACCATTTAATGCAGCCATTTTCGACTATGGCTGCTAGAGCATTGGGACTAATTTGGATATAGAGTTCGGTTGTTTACTGACATAAGTCTTCTAAAAAGTTGACGAGATCACAGCGTTAATTTTACCACAATTACATTTCGCTGTGCCTGTGCCAAATAGGATGGGTTGCTACCGTCAAACAATGCCTGCGGCTAGCCCAGGAGTCATTTCTTCAGCTTGCCTGCCATGCAGTAATCTTCCGTTGCAACAAGCACACTTCTCTTCTGGAGAGCATGTCTGAAACGACCTTGTAGATTCATTTTTCCAGCAAAAAAGGCTCTTTCACAGAATACAGATTCTGGTTACGTTGCAGCTTACTGATAACTTGGCTATCTCTGTTTTGTACCTCTGGAAAACGGTCTTTGGATCACTAGATGATCATGGAATACCAGGTTTTCTCAAACTGTGTTCGCAAGCTTTCATAAATATATATTTAGCTCAGTTATAAACGTGACGCATCGCAAAGTGTGTCATAAAAAAAAAGTTTAACTCCGTGCTTTTTCAGAGAAAATAGTTTATCATTTCATCCTTTTTTTATACTCCTAAATTGCAGGAAAGCAATAGAGTTGCTGCACATAGGGAAAACAATTACTCCTATCTACTTCCGGAGATGCCAAGATACTGTTGTCCGGTTAAAATTTTTATTTGTTTTTTTTTATTTTATAGAGATATGACTGAAATTTAGAACTGCTTGTCTAGATCGCGAAGCAGAAGAACTTTCTCAAAGATAACAGAATGGCGCGAGTAGGTTTCAAACCAAGGCCATATCGATCCTAATTACGGCACTCTTAACCATTCGTCCACTCTCCCGACATAAATTGAAACTATATGACAAAAAAAATTATCCAAATGTAAATGAATGGCAATCTAAAAGAGAAGTGATAATTGTCATGTAATCAATAAACTTCAAACGATGTTACACAATCCAAAAACATTTATAAATTTAATTGGTTATAACATAAACGTATATCATAAACCGAGCCCACCTCTTCTCCTCTTTTTTTGACGTCATAAACAAAAATCGTGTTTTCTTTATTTCCAAGCCTTTCTCGCCCCAACACGTAATTAGCAAAACTAAACATAAAAGCGAAATTAGTCGATTTTTATCCTTTCTTACCAAGAGATAGTGCTTTTACCTATGTGCCAGTACCGTTTTTCCTGTTCCGGACGGACCGTACAATATTATACGTTTTTTACGCTGCAGGATCTTTAAGTAATGACTCAAAATTTCTTTAGAAATCAAACTTTTAAAACTGATAAGATCAACGTAACCACACGAAGCATCTGGAATGTACAATATCGACGTCATTGATTAGGCGATTGTAAGCAATGTGACCATTTTCAAGTATGCTGCACACGCGCTTTCAAATATTTGATTATTATTATCATTATTATCGAATAGATATTAACAGAAAGCTTAACATATTTACACAAAATTAAAATGCAAGATGTTTTGACTTTGTTTCATCTTTACAGAGTTAAAATATCTCAACAGCGGTGGCATAAACACTCTTCAAACACCCCAATGAGGGCGCCCCACTTATTCAAGGCACTTAAATGTCCCAAAAGAAAAAAGTCACTTTCTGGTTGAAAAGCCACTCTCTCAACACATGCAAATTTTCGCGCTTTGGATAAATATTTATTGAAAACTAGGGTGAAGACCAAAAAAGGATCTTTACTGCCTTAATGTACTATTCCAACAGGTTAAGATTTTTTTGGGCTTTACCTATTTTTTAAATTTAATATGGTCCCAATACGGGTTAAGCTTACGACGGCCCTCACATCTATTAATATTGGGGAAAAAAAATATTTACGTTTTGTTATTTGTTAAGTTGGAATAAAAAAGCCTTTTTTTATGTGATTTAAAAAGGTAAAGTAGAATTGTGTAATTTACTAAAAATTAATTTAAAAAACTCTGCTTGCAAAAACATCTTCTGGCATTTTGGTGAAAAGCTCTCTTTTTTCAAACAATCTTTTTTTATTATTTTTTATCACAAGAAAAATAAGAAAGAATTGCTGGGAATAATGCTGTACGAGTCAAACAAACCTTTAAGACTAATATCCACGCTATTTACGTTCCCGATTATAAAAGCGCAAGGTAACAGTTCCGGAGGTTTTGTGCCCGGAACACGGGTCTGTTCACCGACCTTGTAGAACGCAATACTTGAACTTGTCAACCCAAGCTTTTGATCTCCGTCTATACATTGACAGTATTCCTGTAAATAAATTCTCTTATCAGAAAAACTTCAAAAGGAATTTTTTTGGTTTTTGCGACTAACACAGTCAATGACGGTTGTATTATCTATTCCCCTCAGATGACTTAAGATTTTTTAAAACTGTGTGAACTTTTAAAAAGGAATTATATCATTATTTTCTAAATTGATGTTACATATTACTTTCTATTTTATAAGACAATTATAAGAAATAAGATCTATTATTTTGTTTATTTGTTATAATCATATTTTTGCACAAGCAATTCAAGGAAATCAATGGGGTGAAATTTGAAAAAATTTTGATCAAATTTTTTTCTGTATATTATTGGAAATTTTTTGTCCAAAAAATTTAACGGCATTAATAGACAAATGACTTAAATTTTTCCAGCGCTTACTAGAAATATCTCATTGGTTTTTTTATCAAGTTTTTCCCAGGTTGCTTTTCTGGAAACAGGAATCGATCCAATTGTAATTTTTTCTGGAAAGAGCTGTTGATCTAATATTGAGACCGAAGAAGGTGACGCGATCGTGAACTTCATTTGTAAACCTTCGTCATCACTCCCTGGAGACACCATGCGACGAAGTTCGAAGCAGGCTGCATAAATAGTCTTTTGAGTTCATAAAGATCTTTTTCTTTTTAATAACACGCTTTTTTTTACCAAGTTTTTCTAATTCTAGATTTATTGGTCTTGATGAAATTGCTGCGCCTGACATTTCACGATGAAACTCGATGGATGGCGTTAAAGACTCGACACATAATTGCTGTTCTGATGAACCGCGACAATTTTGAACGAGACTACCAGTTTGCAAACGCTCGTTTTCAATTCGCAATAACTGCATTTCATGCTGAAAAACATTATGCTTTTGAGTCAACAAACCAACAATTAAAATAATTAAGAATTAAAATACTTATCTATAAAGTATTAATTAGGTTTTGCACAACATTTTAAAACACAACATAAATTATTTGGTGTCTGACTTGCATTTGCACAATTTGATCTTGAAGTTGATGCAATTGGTGTTGCAACGTCAGTGCTTCAAGCTTCGAGTCAGTAAGTTTCCTGTCTTTTTCTTGAAGAATTCTTTGAATTTCATTGTAGGATCTCGCATCCAGTGTTAAACCCAAGCTTTGAAAAGAAGTTAATCTAATATTAATGAGGCATACAAACTAAATTGTATTTTATTTTTATACGTCATTTTATTCTTATTGCCATTTATACAATTAAGGTTTAAAAGTTTGATCATTTGTTAAGAAAATTGGTAGATTAATTTAAGGTGGTAAAGTTGGCAACGTTTTGTTTTGGTTCAAAGTTGATCTCAAAATTCAAGAAGCTGAACTTTCAATAAAAGTCTACTTTTCTCCAGCGAGCTATAACGACAAGTAGCCTACTGAATTTTAGAATTCTAGCACCTTTTTAAAAAAATGTTTTCTTTCCAATATAAATAGGTTATTGAGTTCATGGGCGTTAGAAGCTTCTTTCTTCAAAACTTGAGACATTGTAAAATTTCGTAAACAAACTTTTCAGGTATCACTTTTTTGCAATTTTTCCCATTTCTCATAGATTTTATTAAAAGACTTGCTTACAAAATGATCATAACGAGTTCTTATTTTAGTTTCATTTCTGTTAAACTGATAACGATGATATGCGTTTTTGCCCTCAATTGATATGTGGGTTATTTATGCGGGCCATTTCTTTTGTGTTACTTGCAAAATGTGTGACGTAATTGTGTAAGTTGTTGTTGTGTACTAGAGTGAAAGTGTTAATGTTTTGTCCTTCAGAATAATTAGTTTTCGCTTGTTAGTTGAAAATTCTTAAAGAATTAAAATCAAAATTTTTCTTCTACAGTTGAAAAAATCTACGGCTGAAAATTTTATTGAAATAGTTAAATAATCTTGTAACGAATAAATCAACGTCATAAAATTATTGTTATTTCAACCTGTTGTCAACATAACTTTTCGCAGTGATAGTCGGGGAGAGTAGTGCCGATTCTTCTTTTTCGGATAATTCGACCTGTCCAATTGCTTGAGGGTTCTTAACTGGTCTTGTAAAACTTTTTAAAGGAAGCTAACAAAAAAAAGTAATTTTTGCAAATATTAATTTTCGAAAAAAAATAGTTTGCACGATACAGTCTTAACAATAAACATAATAATGTAGTCATAATAACTCATTTCATTTTCATTAATTTTATTTTCTATATCCTCCTAACTCGTAGAAAAGCGGCAGAGGCATTACGCATTGGGCAAAGTGCTGTTGTAGAAATCAAAGAAATGTTGTAGAAACAACTGGTAAACAATCATCCCGACCTGCTTCAGGAGATGCTAAGATATTGCTACCCGGTTGATTTTTTTTTTTTTAGTTTTATAGAGACATAAATAAAATCTAAAACTGTTTACTTAAGACTGCCAAGCAGGAGAAAGTGCCGTAAAATCTCTCCCAAGGTACAACAGAATGGCACGAGTAGGTTTCAAACCGAGACCGTGTTGATCACAATCACGGTGCTCTTAACCACTCGACCACGCTGCCGACAAAATATAATTAGCAATGCAACAATGCAGTCAAATTTTTTTTGAAATGTTAAAACACCACAGCAGTTGTCGTCCATGGGCAGAGTTGCCTCAAACCGAAAACAAAATTATTTGGGTCAGTTGCATCATATGGCTAGGACAACGTTTTGCAGTGAAAACGATATGGAAAACATGAACAAAGGAGAGAAAATAAAAGTTACAAAACTTTTGTGCTTTTAAATTTTTCTGTAAAAAGTTAAAAAAGGAAGAAAATTTAAGGAACTCCACCTTTTAATTTGCTTTTATAATTAAACGGGTGATCAACAGCAGTCTGCAAACTTCGATGCAACTAAAACGTCTGATTGACAATAAGCATCGCTTTATTTGTTCTCTATCAATTTTAAAAATTGTTATGTTTTTTCAGAACAATTTCATGAGACACTTTCTAACCTTCATTAAATTGTAAAAAAATTTAAACCTTCAGCTATAATATTAATGTAAAATTTTTTCCGGCCAGCTCGAAATCTCGTCATCAAATCGTAGGCCAAGGAAAATTTACCAATTGAAATTTTTCAATTGTTGATATAAAATGATGAAACAATTTTCGGAGATAAAAAAACGTAATTCGACGTCTGTCTCACCCATCGCTTTTTTTTATTATTCTTTAAATCGCTTTCATTACTGCCACCAGAGCTTGCTGACGACATGCTTGAATGACTGGCGTGGGAACTCATACTTGAAATGCTTCCGGATGATATTCGTTTGCTGATTGCGTTGTTTGATGGCATGGCATCTAAATTTGTTGTAAAAAAGTTTGCTTTCAATTATTAGAAGTTGATTACATAAATTTGCTAATAAACGTCTCATAATCACATCTAATTATGCAATAAATCTAAGGCGTAAAGTATCGAAGAATTTACCAAAATGTCTGCTTGAAGGTAACGCAGGAGGAGGGTACGAAGGTGGTGAATTCAAAATTACAGAATCATTGTAAGTCTGAGATTCCAGCAACATTGTCGGGTTTCGATTTAACTCCTCTTCCAATCCGATTCCGCATCGTTCCGCTTTCGCTCGAAATTCCTCGATTGTTTTGCGTAGTTTATCGATTTCTTTTTCTTCTTTTTCCCCACTCATGTTACCAATACATCATTAAAAACAGTATAATGTTTAGCATTACATGCCTGAATAATTTTTTTGGCTTTTATTGACTCACTTTAATACTTTAAACTTTTTAAATTGCTATGAATTTGATAGCCAATCGGTCAAAAAAACAATACAAAAGTGTTATAAATGAAAAGTTTAATTCACATCAGTTGCGGACGGTGAGCTTTTTTTAAAGTGTGCAGGTAAATTTAAACAAAAAGATATTTTATTTTGGTACATTTGGTTTTGGTTTGTTACATGTTTGCTACGTTTGGTATATATATTTTAGTTTAAGCGCACACCTTAAAAAAAGCTCTCCGTTCGCCGCTGGTTCAAATATACATTCTGCAAGTAGACTTAGAACTGTAATCGATTCAACATGGTGCAATGCACAACAAACTGTTTGTTTTAAAACTTTAAAATGCAATCAAAACAACAATATCTAAAAAAAATCAGAACGAGGTAAAATCACAAAATTATTTTCTGTCATTATTAAAACTGAAAAGTTTGTGACGACGTCATCCTGGAAGTGAACAATTTTTCGATTAACTTTATTGCAAATATTTTTATCTTCCTAATTTCATTGATATTTCCTGATCAACTTGATCGTTTCTCTAGTAACATAAAAATTCCTATGTTTGAAAACAAATTTACTTTTAAATTCTTCGAAATTTCTAATTTCAACGAACAGCTTGATTCTGTGCGGTTATCAGTGCATTAAGTGCAGGTTTATTGTGATTTCCAGTCAGAATTCAAGTAAAAAGTTTCAAATTACAAGTTTTACGCCAGGTAACCTTTGGCTGCTTTTTCTTCTAAAAAAAAGTAGTTGGCCTAATCTATGCCTTCCAAGTGCCAACAGTCAATATTCAAGAATTGCCAACAAAGCTATAATACTATTAAAGTTTGCGCTTGGTTGCATTTTTTTCACAGTTTAACGAAGGCTTCATAGTAACGGACGGACAGCTAGCTCTTAAGTTAAGACAGGCTTATTTTTTAAGGTCTTCAAAGTTCAAAATCGATACCAAAACAGGACCTTTTAGACCAATATATACTCAGGATAATCTCAAATATTAAAATCTCAAAATATATACTCAGGACCAGATCCCTGCTAATGTAATACAAAAAAAGCTTATTTTTGTTAAAAACAAACTTCCATGATTGTGTATCACAACAAATCAAAAATGAATGATGTAAATTTATGAAAACCTGACTAGATAAATTATAATCAAGCAGAATTCTTGGCTTGTTTTCAAGCTCCAAGACTGTTTCTTTTATACCATAAGCAAACAAATATTAGGCCTATCACGTCACATGCGTACAAAACTGGCAGACCTCAAAGCCAATAAATCAACACTATTGCAAAGTTATCAACACAAATAAGCCCAGATACTTACATGCCGCAATGCCGACTACGTTTCACCACACACAACATTAACCACCTCTATAACTATAGCCTAGCCCCAACACAACAACCTGCCACAAGTCTGTAGAAGAAGCCTTTGAGAGCAACAAAAGGTTTGTCTAAAGTGGGAGTCTATTGCTTCTTTGAAGGGTTTAGGATGGCTCTTTCCAAGGCTATCTAGAAGCCCACAATAAGAACAGCCAAGAACAAGAAAGCCAAGGGGTAACAACAACAACAGTTAAGCCAGGTTTGGATACAAAAACTGATTAAACCCTTTCCTCAGTCACGTAAAGTTTACTTTAAAAGTTGATCTGTTTCTATCATTAAAGGTTTCGGCAGTTAGCATTACACCAAACACAATGTGATGCTCTATTTTTTAGTAGCATACCTTTGTCACGAGAATTTTTAAGTAATAAATAAATACTTATAAATCAAACATTACAATTTTAAAATATCTTACGGTTAAACATATGCAAATATAGATACTCCCACTTAATCATATCTAAGTAGTATTCCTTTTCAAAGTAAAGAATGCTTGAGAAGGCAAAATGAAATATCGCTTGGAATTGACTTTCTTATTGAAGTCAAAAAACTTTTCTGCACTTTTTAAAGAGTATAATTCAGTTGATAAACTAAAGATTAAACGTTGTCAAGCTGATGGTTATCATCAAAAACGCTATTTGTCGGTCTATGCTGTTGAAATGTGACGCATTTTATTTTATCTCTGTATTTATCCTCCTGACTGGCATGAAAGCGACGGAGGCGCTAATAAATAGGACAAGCAATTACCTCGACCTGCTTTCGGAAATGCCAAAATATTGCTGTCTGCTTGTAAATTAATAGAGATATGACTGTAATTTATAACTGCTTGCCAAGACCACCAAGCAGGGAAAGTGCCATAAAGTGTCTTTCCCAAGAACACAACAGAATGGCGCTAGTGGGTTTTCAACTGAGACCATGTTGATCATAAGCACGGTGCTTTAACCACTTGACCATGCCGCCGATAGCCGACAATAGACTTAAATTAAAAAACAATGCTATCATTTTTCTAAGTTTCCCAATCTACAAAAATTTTATTATTTAGTTTTGAAACAAGATTTTTTTTGCATTTTCTATTTAATTTGTCATTTACAAAATAAACGAAATGTTTACAACAAGTCGATTACATTACCCTAAAATATTCTGTTTTAGATTTTCTGTGTAATTTAGCTTTTCCAATTAACATTACAATAAAAACTTTTTACCGATTTCTAAGCACTTAAATTTTGTTTTTGAAATTCCTATGATTTTCAATTGAAACGTTTTTTATCGTATTTTATTTTTTAGCTGCAGCTAAAACAAAATAGTTTTTGCCTTCTTACCAATCTAAATCTTTTTTTCATCATTACGCCAACCAAATGCACTAACTTGTGTAAAAAAGCAAAGACCGATCAATAAAAAGTGCAATAAGATTTTTTTCTGTCTCAGGTCAAACTTTCCAGTGACTCATTCGTCAGCTAAAAGGCATCCGTAACAAATAAAACTTCTTTTCTCTGTCAAATGAAATAGATTCTAATCTGTTTATCCCGATGCAAATCAATATTTGTTGCATTATGCATCGAAGCTGCAACTTGGCATTAGACCGGAAAAGCCAGCTTGACAGTGCCCTTTTAATGGATTTTGTCAAAATCTTTTCCAGACTACCCGAAAAAGAACTTTTTTTGTAATTTGTTAAAGTGAAACCGTAGCCGGTTAAAGCGCTTTTAAACGTTTTATCGATTACGTTGACGTACTAGTCATAGAAGCAAGTATGACAGTCAACCGAAAATAAAAATAAAACCTGCGTGATGTATTTTTATGTGAAAAGTTTTTTTAAGTATAATAGACAAAAAGGGTTAAAAACTTGCTTTTTTAAAATTTTTTTGCTTCTGTTAATAATTTTCACTGAGCTTTCTCATTTGTGGCTTCTTTAAGATATTCATATGGTTTCAAAAAATTCTTTTAAGTTGCCAAAGCAAAATGTTTTATTGAGGCTTTAAAACTAAAATTCTGTAAAGTTTTAAAACCACTAAAATTTTTTTGATTTTAATCTAATCTTTGCTGAAACGGTTTTAAAAAATTTAAAATACTTCGTACAAAAGTTCGCTTTGTCTTGAAGAGGCTCCTGTGCAACACAATCATACGGATGTTTGTTTTAACATTGTTTAACCGCAACAAATTAATTTGAATAAATTTAATCGGTTGAAGTGAGATCTGTTCTAAAACAATAAACTCAAATTCAACTTTAATTTGTGTCGAAAGAAAAGACTGAAAAATTTATTTTTATTTTTTCACTGGTTTTTTACGGAACAAAGGCGAAGTAATAAAATTCTGAGGTTAGTTAACAGCGTTTATTCCACTTTTTTTTCAAGTTACTGTTCTAACCACGAAAATCAAACTCCTTCGTTGGATTACAACCTTTTTCACCTTATTTTAAGAACTATCTTCACAACTAATTCACATAAAAAATAAAGTGAAAAATCAAAAAAATTTTATTTTCTAGCTAGGATGTGTTTATTATTAAAAACCTTATTTTACCTTTTCTTACAAGTATACCAAAAATTTTTTTGCCCACAATTTAAAATTTATACAAAGCTATTTGTTTTAAAAACGATGAAACGCTTTATAATTATTTTTCTAGCGCAATCAGTTTGAATTAAAGCTAATTACAATTCTAAGCCTGTTATTCTCAAAGACTGCATTTGTTTTAAAACATTTTTGCCACAGCAAATTTTCAACTCGTCTTGTAGTTAGTTTAAAGAAAACCAAAACGCCCACGCCACTTTGCTGACAACATCTTGATAACCCTTAATTATTCTTGCGCATTGCTACAATTCGCCATTCGTTTCATACACAAATTGTACATTTCACATTTGGCTATCTGCTCTTTGAAGGAAACAAAACAGTTTGGCAAGTTTTTTGTGTGTGTCACAAAAGAACACCGACTTGCTTTAGATGGTAAGAACCTATTTATTTGTATTTATCTTCTACGGTCTCAAGAATAACAAAGGATCAAAAACCATATAATTTGAATTTTTATTTACGTAACTTTCCAATTCAACACGGGTCATTTTAACAGCAGTAACAACTCGCCTACAAAGTAAACTAAACCTTTCCTATAACGCAAGAAAACTTTGTTGAAGTAATAAAGTTAAAAAAAGCAACGTCAAATTTAACTTGTAAAGAAAGAAACCTTTACCGTTTAATATTGTGTCAGATGTTTCTTTTTCGATTTAAAAAGAAAAAATTTATAAGACTGTAAATGAAAAAAAAATTCATAGAACGAGCAATTGGTAGGTATTTTTTTATACGTATAGCGACTCACAACTTAATTACAGGTGTAAGAACACAAAATTTGATTATTTAATCCACTTTTTCTGCTAAAACTTAAACCAGGGATGTCAAACTTGTGGGCGTATGTGGGCCGCATCAATGAAATTTTCACCCCAAAATTTCCCACGGGCCGCAATCCGGTCAGCAAACAAGACAACAACCTTCTTGGGGGGAAATCTTCGCTTGGATTTCTATGCCAAGTTTCTTTTACTAGCCTCTCGAATTTGGGCCTAAGGTTTACCATTTTTAAATTTTACGTTAAAATTGAAGTAAAGACCTAAAAAAAAGATCTTTGCTTTAATTAAGTGGCAAATTTCACGCAGAGGACTTGCGTAAAACCTATTTTAATTATATTTGAAATCACAGTGAAGAAAAAAAAGATTACAAAACGTCAGCATCCAATCAGTTCTTTTAAAAAAATATATGACGTTTTCGTCGACGAAAGCTAGTTTTGAATTAATTAATATTCGATTTTGTATTGAGCATCTGATTAAAAAATTTTTCGAAAGACTCGTGTCGGCGAGTTTGACAAATTTCATCTAAACCATAGAATCCTACAACCATAAACGACTGATTGAATTCTGTAACCATAATATACTGATTGAATTCTACACCAATGCGATTGAGCTGGAGCTACTTCTAAAATGATGTAAACGGCAATCAACAGCTGGGTCCAAAATGCCAGCGTCACATGATCGATATCGTCTCAGTTCAACTCTGACCATCAACAGGTTGTTGTTACCTTCAAAAAGGCACTTTACTCACTTTCCCCTGCAAGAAGTCATATCACTTTACCAACCAAAGAAATATCTTGGCATTTCTATAATCTGGATAATTAATTGCTCGATTGTAATGGCTTGGCGGTTCCTCTAAGCCAGTGGTTCCCAAGCTTTTTTATTCACGGACCCCTTTCTAAATATTGCACAAGCTAATGACCTCTACATTTTTACCGTTGACCCTAACTAGTAATTTTGCAACATATCTGTACATTAATGTGATGACTTTTTTTGGGAGAGGGGGATCTTCACTTGATGTAAAATGTCAGCGCTATCTTTCTGAGAACTGGCCGGCAATTTGAGTTAAGACAAAAAAACAACGTGTTCATTTTTTTTTGTTCATGCGCCTGTTTTAGGTGATTTAATTATATAACTAAATTGTATATAAACCGCTGGTTTTCTTGCTTCAATAATAGTGTGCGATCGGCCACCTTGGTGATAAGATACCTTGGTTATAAATCCGAATTAAGACCACACTATTATGACTAAGAAACGAAGACGTCGTAAGTCTACTATTCCTCGTTTACTTACGATCAATCAAACTACTTATTCTTCGTCCGGATGCTCTCCATCAATATGAAGATCTTTTATGAATGTGAGATTCACCTCCGTGGAGTAAGATGAACAATAAACTAGCGCCTTATGTACATATGAACTTTCAAATTCATTATTGTTTGCTATCATTCGCCTTTGTTGACGTATTTGTATTGTGATTTGCATCTTTGCTTGCACCTGATGAGCCCCATAGGGCGAAACAGGGCCTTGTCGTGCAATAAAAATGTAATTTACACTCACGATGTATATATTGCGATTGCTTATGATTTAGCCCAAATCCTTGTTTCTCACTGATCATTTTTTTTTCTAGAAATTTTGAGAACTTAAAATGCCTGTGGTTAATTGTGATTGTCTTTTTTGTCTTCATTGTGAGTTTAACGTAAAATTGTAACGCTGCTTTTTTATTCTCCTGACTCGCAGGAAAGCGTCGAAAGGCGCTATACTTAGAGCAACTGTCAGGCAATTTTTCCAGGGTCTAGGACAACCGGCTGTAAGTTAACTAGCCGCAGCCCAACTAGAGGTTACCTAATCTTTTTGCAAAATTATATAACTCTATGTTAAACGTCTTTCAACAGGAATCTATTACCTTTAAAGCAAGTCAAACTGAAGATTTCATTTAACTGATCAAATTGCAACACATAAATTAATTAATAAAATCAGTCAAAGTTCAACAGGCCAAATAAACTAAAACTAACTAACTCAAAACAAAAAATCAATTTTGACTTATAAAGGTCATCATCTGTTTCTTATTCAAATAGAATACTTATTAATCTTATTGAATTATTTCAATTGTATGACTCTTTGAGCATTATTTTTATTTCAATAATTCATCTTTTTAATAATATTTTAATAACATTTACGTATTTTTCTTTAATTCCAAAAAACTAACAAAAACGCGGTTAGTTGTGCTGCGGCCAGTTGTCCCATTCCTATTACTCAGACCCGTTTCCGAAAATAAAATAGACAATGTTGTCCGGGTTAAAAGTTTTTATTTTGAATTTTAGCTTCTATAGACGAATGAAATTTAGAGCTGCTTCCTAAGAACATCAAGCAGAGAGAAAAGTGCCGGAAAATGTCTTTCCCAAGGAACAACAGAATGGCGCGAGTAGTTTTTGAATTGAAACCACGTCGATCACAATCACGGTGCTCTTAATCATTCGACCACGCTGTCTGGCAAACCGACATTTCCGAGAACTAATCGGTAAATTGAGTTGAAGACAAAAAAAAACAAATAAACGTGCCACTTTAAACAACAGGTATCTCGTTCTCAAAATTTTAGGAAATATAAGTAAGGACCTTTTTTTTTTACTTTCAATTCAAACTGCGTCTGAAATCTAATTCCCGGTTAGATAACTTTGAAATCAATGCGCAGAAGAGTGCCTTTTTTCTTAAATTAACAACAGTTGCTGGTGCATTCATTACAAACATTTGCGGACCCATGGTTGGGAACCGTTGCTTTAAGCAAAATGCCTATCCAAGCAAACAAGAAAACAAATAGCAAATATGATGATGATGATGATAGGAAAAATTCTTGCATCAATTAAAATCTTTTGTTGCAGTCTAAAACTCAAAAGAAAATCGCCATCTAATTTTGTAATAAACAGTTCTCTCAGTCAATGTTTTTTCTTTGTCAGATGTTAGTGTTCGTGTCTGCAGATCGATTAAATCGCATTGTCGCATCAAGAATCGGTTTCTCGGCTGATTTATCTGAGAGTTCTGCGTTGCTGCCTTTATTGGGAAAAAGCACTTAGAATAGCGGTTCCCAAACTTTTTTTTTCACGGCGCCCTTTGAAAACTTAATACTCGCGGCGCCGTAATGAAAAAAAGGTATTTTTCTCCAAAAATCAGGGTGTTCTCTAAATAAAAAAAAGGTCTTCACTTCGATTTCATCTCTGATTTCCTTATTTCTCTCCCAAAATCAGGGTGTTCTCTAAAAAAAAAAAGTCTTCACTTTGATTTCATCTCTGATTTCCCTATTTCTCTCCCAAAATCAGGGTGTTCTCTAAAAAAAAAAAAGTCTTCACTTCGATTTCATCTCTGATTTCCCTATTTCTCTCCCAAAATCAGGGTGTTCTCTAAAAAAAAAAAAAAGGTCCTCAATCAGAATCGTTCTCTGAAGAAACTTCTGCAACGGATTCAAAACTGTATCTGCTGTTTTCAAGGGGGGACTGCCTCATTCGCCTCATCCAATATCCACCACTGCTCACACGGCTTTCATCCCGCGGCATGCTTTCGCAGCGCACAGTTTGGGAACCGCTGACTTAGAACCAAGTCCAAATCGTCTCTGCCTAATTGTTGTGGCTGAACTGAGAATCTCCGCACAACTTTGATGTTTATTCTTTAAAGAACTTTCCTAGCGTTAACCAATAACCTGCTTTATAAGCTTTAAATGATATTCATTAATTTACATTTTACTGTTGAAAGAATGTTCTAGCTCAGTGTTCTTCAAACTTTTTTCATCGAGACCCATTTTGCACAGGCAAATTTTTTCGCGACCCCTAAAAAAGGATCTTCACCTAGAATCCATTTCTGATTCCGCTATTTTTCTCCAAAACTCAAGGTGTTCTCTAAAAAAAAAAAAAAGGTCTTCACTTCGATTTCATCGCAGATTTCCCCATTTTTTTACCAAAATCAAGGTGTTCTCTAAAAAAAAAAAAAAAGTCTTCACTTCAATTTGCTGTTGTATTTTGCTATTTTTCTCCCAAAATCATGGTGATCTCCAAAAATTAAAATCTAAAATCCCGCGACCCCCATTGATCCCTTTCACGACCCCCAGTTTGAAGAACCCTGTTCTAGCTCATAAATGAAGAAGTTAAATAGATTCAGTTTCTCTCACATTTTCATCTCCTATATTATCTAATTTTATATTAATTTACATAAGATTAATAATTGGATGTATTTCATATGTAAAATCACTTTATGCTCTTCATAAAAAATGTTTTCTTCTACTGAACTATCGAAAGAAAAATGTCAAACTTCAAACTAAAAGTAAAATTTGTTTTGATTTAAATCAAAGCGTCCAGCAAAAGAAAATTTTAATCTATTTTATCGTCTAATTTTCACAAGTAAACTGAATCCTACGCAGTTGCCCGACAAACATCACACTAAAGAATGAAATTCTTTTTTTGACCTCTTACTTGTTCCTGCTGTTTACTCTGTCTGTCTAAGAGCGCAGCTCCAAAACAAGAATTACTTTAAATCGTTGCTTGAAGTACAGTTACCAGCAATATTAGATTACCAATGCACAAAGCGAGAGAATCAGCAACAAACAAAATCTAATTTGTTGTCAATGAAACGGGGCAAAAAATGACTAATCCGTCAGAATAATAATTAAACTCAAGTACTTCAATAAGATTCGTGCAATTTAATCGTCCCATTTTCTGATAAAATTATGATGGATGTACCAGACAGTCAATATGAATCGATCATCCGCCGTAAATTTGTTTCGATCACTCGGTTCGATTGCGAGAAATTCACAACGCCTTCAAACAAAGCGATCACTGCCTGTAAACACGACGAAGGTTGTTCTCGACAAAACCACCACCGATCCTATTGAAGTGGAAATAACAGCTGCAAGCTAGTTTGAGAACTCTCTTCACACTTAATTTAATTGCCATCTTGTCTTTTTTTTTATCATCGGATGTTTGCAAGAACTCATCTGCAAACTGCAGTTTTACAACCGTAGTTTTTGCCGTGTAAAAGAACTTATATTTGATCGAACATTTCCACAATGATCGGAAAACCATTTCTGGTTGAATGCTATGAAAGTTGTTTGCATTGTTAGATCCAAACGAAGTGATTATATTAAGAAGTTTGTATTTAATCCTTCATAAAACAGATTATATTGAAAGATTTGCTAATTAAGAACGGTAAAGTATTGCACTTTTCTGAGATATGTCATTTCTATGTTAATTAGTTTGTTTTAATCAATTTTGAATGCTTGAGCAAGATTGTACAAAGATTTCACGCCTGATTTTTTTCTTTAATCTTTTCTTAATTAAACGAGTGCTTTGCTCAAGCCACCTATGGCTAATCCTAAAAAAATACTTATTTTCTCTGTAAGAGTTTTAAAATCTTATAGATTCAGACTACAACTGGTAACTTTTTAGAAGAATGGACTTAAGATTTTAGAAAATATAAATGAAGCAACCAGTTCAATAATACTTTCCGACGTTCGTTTAAATATTGCTGTGGTTGATATCAGGTATATCATTAAAATCGTTACTCACGTTCTTCTGCTATAATTCGAGTCTAAACTGCTGTTAAATCTTTATCTAAAGTTAAAAACAATAATTAAAACTCGACATTTCTGTATACTATAAAATCAATAAACCTTCTTCAGGAGACTAAATAAATGAAATTAAACATAATCGGTAATGAGATAATCATGGCGGTGCGAAAAAAAGGAAGAATGTTGTTCATTTAAATATTCAGACGATGTTCAGACCAAATTCATTAAAATATTCAAATCATTTAAATTTTCTTTTTCAGCTTATCTTAACTCCATATAAAGCATTCACCGAAAAGACAATTACTGCTGTTGTGTCATCACAATGGTGGTTTGCATATTTTTATTTGACAAAATCAAAGAGACGAAAATTTCGATTTTATTCACCAATTTGCATTTGTTAAAAAATATTGTCAGTCTATTTAAAAAGTAAAGTAGGTTTGTATTTTAATGTCATGCTATTGTCTTTACGGTTAGAGCTTCTGCATTAAACGCAAAAGATTTGGGTTCAATTCTGAGGTCATGTAAATCTGAAAAAGTGTTGCCAACGGCTAACCACCACTGGGACAGTGTGTTGTGACGTTGGTGGCAGTGTTGCCGGGTGTAATATTTCGGAAATAGGCAATGCAAACTCGTTGCACGCTTCGGCGTAAGAATTAACATGTGAAATAAAAGGTTAGTGCATGCCTTCAAACAGATTAAAATACCATTACCTACATTACCTACAGTTTAACACAGTTGATGATGGAATGAGTTATAATTCTGAGACGTCCTGAATAAAACAATGTTTCAAAATGTATTGGCTTTACTTTTTATTTTGAAGTTAGTTAAGCGCTCCAAATTTTATTCTTCGAGATTCATTACCTACAGTTTTTATTAAACATCAACTTAATAAAAAAAGTTTACGCTTTCTGCAAAAGAGAATTGAACTTTCCAACTTAGAGCAACTGTAAACGCTGCCGCTTAACATGCCTTCGATGTAAGTGACAACAAGTGACGTCACATCGCGAGGTACGTTCATGTTATCCAGGTGGCGTTGGTTCGTGTCGCTAGAGAATAAACAACAACTCGTTTCGGCTTTTTTCCATTCTGTCCCAATGTTATTTCATCTTTCGAAACATGATGGTTAGGGCTTACAAGCGTTTCAGATATACCAAAAGATGGAAATGTTGAGTAAAACTCAACTTTTTAGCAACTAACTCATAAATTCTTTTTAATGTCTTTACCATAAAACGATGAAAACATACTATTTCCCTTTTTAATCTTTTTTTAAAATTTTTCAACGTCTATCGTAGGCCTATCTGTAGCTTGAATAAAAGATTGTACAAACCAAAAAAAATACTTTTTATTTAACAGTTTTGTCCAAAATCGTCCACAACAAGTTGTTAAGCTTTTAGAGCCCAAACAATTTTATCTATAAGTTTTAATTCCAACTTTAGAAGCAAATAAGCAGCTCTAAGCTTTTTACTACTGCTTTGACAACATAATTAAGCCATTTTAAGTATATCCACTTTTTTTTTTATACTCAAAAATTTATAAGCAATAGATAAAACGTTGTAACGCTTAACAAAAATTATTCATTACATCCGAAAAAACTTTCTAACTATTTAAAAATCTATAATTATATCTTTTGATAAACGCACAAATATTTTTCTCCAGACAACTTCCATTAAACTTTGTATATATCAAAATCAATTTCCGGAGACAGTCTAAAACAATGACGCAAAAAAAAAACTCAAGTAACTAAGAGAGAATCATTAAGGTTGAAAATGATTAAATTTGAGCCCATACTTAAGGGGAAAATATTTCAGCAATACAGGTTTTGCAAATAAATCAGGGCGTCAAACCGTTTAAAATGACGTTCTGGTTGAAGTTTTGCAAATCTTATTTTTAATGGTTCAGTTCCGGTTCGGGTTCAGCAAATTTCATTTTTTCGGTTCAGTTTCTGTTCAGGTTCGGCAAATTTTAATTTTAAAGGTTCAGTTCCGGTTCAGCTCCGGTTCGGGTTCAAAGAAAACAATTTGCGGTTAATATGATTTTCGATTCATGTTTGGTTCAATCCTTACAATTTTATAACAAATTTTTTGTCCGTTTTTGCAATTGTATAAACAAGAACATAACTCGTAGATCGCGGCCATAGACATACCAGACCAAAGAATTTGGGAAAGGAGGGCGAAACAATTTGGCTCGCATCATGGTTTTGCAGGATTTTAACAAAAAGTCCAAATGTAACAAATAGGCTTATAAATGAGCAGAATGTATTGGCTTTGTTATGAGCCCGAAATTTTTTGGCGCACAAAAATTTAGTTAGAAGTGTTAATCTTTGAAATAATCAATTTTATCTCAAAAGACAATTTTGTGATTGAATCTGGTGTATAGCACAGCACTTATTAAATCCCTTTTAGACTGGCAACTTACCGATGTATATGACAAATAGGGTTTAGCAATAGCAACCGATCGAGTCTTTTTATTGATTATTTCCTTTCTACTTGTCTGCATGCTATGACGTTTAACTTGGGTATGACGTTATAATTAAATCAAAAAAATTTTCTTTTTTTTTAGGACTTCATTTCCCCTGCTTGGCGGTTTTGGCTAGCAGTTCTAAATTTCGGTCAGATCTCTATAAAAACTAAAAAACCAAACTAAAAGAATTTCAACCGGATAGTAATATCTTAGCATCTCTAAAAGCAGGTCGGGGTAATTGCGGCCCTGTGTATAGCATCTCTGTCGCTTTCTTGCGAGTCAAAAGGATAAATATAGAGATAAAATGAAATGAATAAATAAAAATGAAAATAACCTCGTGAAACTTACACAACCTTATAGTTGCGGTTGTTCAGGAGTCTTTTTACTAAGTTTTATATGTCAAAATAAAAAAAAATCCCTTTCAGTACAAATTGCTGACTATACAATTTGGTTACAGCTTTAGTGTGTTAATAGCTGCGTAAGTTGATTGATTTTGCAAGTTTATTTGCAAGCAAGTAAAAGAAATCATAAATAGAACTACAATTTTACAAATTGTGTTTGAATAATTCGATCGTTAAAAATGGTGATATTTTGTTCCATTTCAATCGGTAGGAGTAAAAAGCATATTATTAATAAAACTTATTATTTTATGCGCCTCTGTTTCAATAAATTTTTCATTTTGCTGCTTTAGCATACTACCTATTTGAAACTGCACTTTTTTGTTTAGGTCACATGACTAATAATTTGCTTTAACTTATCGCTTATATGATAGAAACAGTTTGTGACGTCTCTGTTTTGCCAATATGAAGTCAGTGACCAAACAAATTGTGGCAACTTCAAATACAAAGCTGTGATTCATCTAAGCCAGGGGTTCTCAACCTTTTTAACACCGTGGCCCAAAAACTTATTAGGCAATTGCTGTGGCCCAATGTGTCTGGTCTTCACTTTTATTCAACACTCAATTTCAAGAAATCTTTTTTAAAAAGTAAAAATCAAAGAAAGAAGGTCTTCACTTTGTAACTAGCCGTGGACCACCTAAAAAGCTCGCTGCGGCCCACCAGTGGGCCATGGCCTACCAGTGGGCCATGGCCTACCAGTGGGCCATGGCCTACCGGTTAAGAACCCCTGATCTAAGCCTTTATAAAATTAAATCAGAGCGTCGAACCGGATCCGTTAAAATAAAGTTCCGGTTCAAGTTCAGGTTCGGCAAATTTAATTTTTACGGGTTCAGTTCCGGTTTAGGGTCAGCAAATTTCATTTTTCGGGTTCAGTTCTGGTTTAGGTTCAAAAATAATAACGGTTAACACGGGTTTACGGATCGTTTCGGGTTCGATCCGACATCTTGAAATAAATTCAGTAGAATACATATACAGCAATAGTCAGTTTAATAAATGATAGCTTTGCAATTTTTTTACAAAAAAAGTAAAACAATATTATCGACAACATTTTGATTGCTTTCAGCGCTAATTCGCAGTCCTGGGAGCTATGCGAGAAAGTAAATTCACCCTAAGCAAAAACTCTTAATTATGGCATTCATGTGAGACTCAGAAATAGTTGGGCCATTCTGCTTGCTTTAATTAATAGGCCTATTGAAGTACTTGCCAGTTAGGATTTCCTATCACGTTTCCAAAAAGTAATGTCTTACTTTCCTTCCTTTATGGAATTTGACTATTGACACATTTAATAACACCTTTGGTAAGAAATTCTCTGCGGAATAGACTAAGCTTTGCCAATTATTTTCAACACTCTTTTTGATTTAGTTGAAATTCTTAAGTGAATCCTGTTAGCAAGTCATTATAAGTATCTCGTTAGGCTAAAAAAGTGCTACATTAAAATAAATGCCCACTGCAATTTTCAACTTTTTTCAATTATTTAGTAATACATTTCTAAATAGTCATTAAAACCAATATGACAAAACTATTTTGATTTGAAGTCGTGCCTCTCCCCACCAAATTATATTAACTATCTTTTTACAAATAGAATCACTTGCAAACTAATGAACAAAAGAACTAAAGCTTGTCGTAAATGTATAGGAGCAATGCTTTTTTTTATCAATTATTTTTCAAGATATACATTCAATAAAAACGAATTAGCTAGATTTTGCTTCATACCGCCGGAGCGTTTTAATATGAAACAATTCTTATCTCATCGTAGGCCTATGTATGGCTGAACATAAAATCAATAATATTGCATAGACTCGCTCTGAATGCAATCGTATTAATCTCAGCAATCGAAAACTTATTTACATTGTATTGCAAAAATAATATTTCAAATTGCAAACCAAAACGTTGTGAACTAGCATGTAAGAAAGCTAGCAAGAAGTTTCTTTCTAATGCACAAGCAACAAAAACCAATAACCGATTTGAAACGGTTTAAAGGAGTTATCGGAACTTGTCATTAAAACAATTGAGAAAATCTAAATGACTTTCCACAACAAAACTGGACAGAAAATTTTAAATTTTTAGTATTATTAGTTTTGATATTGCTAATTGTAAATGACTTTAAATTGCATTCACACAGTTGCCTAGTTGTAGATATACAACGCGATTGCAGCAAACTTGGTGATAATTGAAATCAATACAAAAAGATTTTGAATAGTTACAAAAAAATTGTGGATATACATATATCAAGTGTTTCAATGTTGACAAGCAATCTCTTCACTATAACAGCGAAATTCAATAAAATTTTGCACAGAGCAGCTTATATATATTTATAAAAAGGTCTTTAAACTATTTAAAAAATTGTTTGTTGAATAAGCGTGAGTAATGGTAATCGAAGCAAAACAAGTCAAAAACTGATATTTTTTTATTTGTTTTGCTTCAATTACCATCGTTTAATTAATTTAGTTATTTAATATCGAGCAAACTTCGTTTAATTAATCCCGCTTGCAGGTTCATTTTGCAAAATGTTATTACGTCATAACCTTATGTTATACATCACTATAACCCAGACCCACCTCAAAGAAAATACACCTTAGTTCATCAAAAAAGATGAATGGCCTCCTCAAAGTTCAAACCGTAACCCAGTGGATTGTATCATATGAGATTTTTTAAAGAAGAATGTTTAGGAAGAACCAAGCGAGAAACTGACCGAACAAGAGTTGAAGAACAGGATAACTATGTCTTGGGAGAAAATATTTATGGAAAAATGCATAAAAGTTTTTTTATTGGGAATAAACGACTTCGTTTGGTCCTACAGGAACATGAAATTCGTACTGAGCATAAACTGAAATAAATGATTCTTTGCTCCAATATTTTATTTTTTGACTTTTTTTCGCGTTACTGTTGTTCGCTTTTTAAAGAAGCAATTTCTTAAGTATTTTGAAGGTTTTTTTATAATATACAAAGACTGCTTTGTGCAAAATTTCATTGAATTTGGTTATGTTATTGTGAAGATATGGTTGTCAAAAAGTTCTCATTATTTTTATGACACCCGATATACTTTTATTCCATACCTAAACTTTCAATTATAAAGGCTAAATACATATATAAATAATTAAATTATCGGACCCCAAAAATTTTATTCAAATAGAATCAAATTTGTTTGAACAAGATTAAATAAATTAATTAATGCTAATCGTTCTGATTTAATGTGAGCACTTTTCTGAAGAGCACTGATCAAAAAGATTGAAAAAAACGTCCAGATATATTCATATATATAATATATGCAGGGTGGGCCCAAAAATGTTTCCGCTTTTCCATTAATTTATTATTCCGTAATTACAAGCCGTAGAAACTTGCGCTTGATCTTATTTTCATCGTCAATTCATGTACTTTTAACAGGTAAAATCATATTCTAATTGTATAAATAGTTCACGAGCAGGCAAAAAAAGTGAGAGTAACTTTTTTTGTCATTGCTAGAGGGTAATTCTACGTAATTGCACTAGAAAAGAATAATTACAGTTTTTTTAGAATAGCAGTAAAAATATAACGTTCTTGATGTAATTTCACTTTACAACCGCAAAAATTGAATTCTTCTTTATCTATTTTTAATAATGCAAGTGACAAAATGTCAGTGTGGATGTTACTCTCTGGGTCCGGCCTCGTTAGTGGACCAATTTTTTATGAAGAGAATTTGAATAGCAATAAATATCTAGACATGCTCAATGAAGAAATTATTCCACAGTGACAGGATAGTTACCGGCATAGATTTGACAGGTTGTGGTGAATCCAAGATGGGGGCTTTGTGTCACAAAAATAATTGCGTAAAGAACATATTAATAGACTTTTTTGAAACCTTGTCATTGGACTTGGGCATACATTAGAATGGCCACCTCGCAGTCCAGATCTGATGCCATGTAATTTTTTTTGGGGTCATTTCAAAAATAAAGTTTATGAAACACCTCCAACTGACCTGCAAGATTAACATGATCGTATTTTTCACAATGTCATTAAACTTAAAAAACCAACCAGAAATTATTAGAAAATCAATGTGAGATTTAAGAGTACGGTGTCAAAAGTGCCTGGAAAACAACAATAGTTATTGGTTACAATGGAAATATTATGTTCTTGTGTTTAAATAAAAAATAAGTATTTTTCTTTAAAAAGTCTATTATTTTTCTTTTTTTTATATTTACTGCTTTTTATTATTGCGTCTTGCACGTCTTTAGAATTACCCTCGCGCAACAAAAAAGTTGCTCTCATTTTTTGTTTGCCTGTTCGTAAACTGTTTTTACAATTAAAATATGATTTTATCTGTTAAAAGTACATGAATTGACGGTGAAAGTGAGACCAATTACAAGTTTCTTCGGCTTGTGCTTACGGAGTAATAAATTATTGAAAAAGCGGAAACACTTTGGGGCCCATCTTATATATATATTCATTCATTTTATTTTTTTATTCTCTATTGCTATTAAATAGTTCACACAAAAAATCATAAATATCAGAAAAGATAGTCTCAAAAAAAAGTATATATATTATGTATATTGTAGTTTGTCGTATGATATTAATTGATTTGAAATGAAACATAGTAATCTGATAAGATCTGCTTGATAAGAATGTCACTCCTACTTAAATATCTACTTTTCCCTTAACGGAAAAAATTATATACAGGTTATAATAATATATGTTTTTAAATGTTGTTTCATTTGGTTTAAAAAAACAAACAAAAACAGTGATATTTCGAGCTAGTTTTTTTTTTATTAGCTGTTGGCCTACAACTAATTTTTAAAAAAAATTAAAAGTCAATAACTGGCTTGTTTTAAACCAATAAAATTATTTCTGTAGCAAATTAGATTCAGCTTTAGTTTGGTTCATTATTTCTCGGAATAAAATGCCAATTCTTTAGCATTAATAACCAGTTAAACTTTTAAAAAATTCTAAATTTTAAAAAAAATTTGATTTTTTTAAACGATTTTTATTAGTTTATATTTACACATGCTTGCTTTAAAAATTATCGTATATCATAACGAGGCATGATATAATTGGCATTACTTTTATTTATGTATTGAAAAAACGAATAGCAGGAGTCAAATTATTGGTGGCTTTGATTTGATCACTCGGACGGTGACTTTGATTGGAGCTGCTTTGAAGTCCTGGTTATGTGCTTCCTTTCTTCCTGTTTACGCCGACTCAAAATTCCCAAGATGAGAATGATTCCCAAGATAAGAAATCCCAAGATGGAGAAGAGCGCTTGTGGTTGCGATCCCCAAACCAGCAAAGCCCGTGAGGGGCCTAAAGAGTTATCGACCGATATCTCTGCTCTGTGTCCCCTACAAGATCCTCAAAAAGCTTATCTACGCCCGCGTTGAACCATTAATCGATCCACTGCTCCCTAAAGAGCAGGCTGGGTTCCGACGCGGAAAGTCAACCGTAGATCAAGTTGTTCTGCTAACCCAGAACATCGAGAATTCTTTTGAGACTAAAAAGAAGGCCGGTGCCGTTTTTGTCAATCTGACAGCTGCTTACGACACTGTCTGGCACCGTGGCCTTAGCTGCAAGCTGCTGAGACTACTTCCGGATAAGCACATGGTCAGAATGATTATGGAGCTTGTCCGAAACCAAAGTTTCACCCTTATCACCGGTGATAGCAAGCAAAGCAGGTTACGCCGTCTCAAAAACGGCGTTCCTCAGGGATCGGTCTTGGCTCTCCTCCTATTTAACATCTATACGTACGATCTTCCTTTCATGATTTCCAGAAAGTTTGCTTATGCTGATGACTTAGCATGTTGCACTCTTCTGGAAACTTGAAGGACTTGGAGGTGACTTTAAGCCAAGACATGTCTACACTTTCAGCATATCTCCAGACTTGGAGGTTGAAGCTCAGTCACACTAAGACGGTGACGGCAGCCTTTCACTTAAATAACCGAGAGGCCAAACGTAAGCTAAAGGTCTACAACAACGGTAGACTTCTACCGTTCTGTCCAACCCCTACTTATCTCGGGGTAAAACTGGACAGATCACTCACGTTTCGTCACCATTTAGTGGCATTGCGCAAAAAACTATCCTCGCGCGTCACACTGCTGAGGCGACTCGTGGCCTGGTGTTAAAACACTTCGCATAGCCACTTTATCTCTAGTCTACTCAACAGCTGAGTACTGTGCGCCAGTCTGGTGTCGCAGTGCTCACACTCGTCTCATCGACAGTGTCTTGAACGACGCCTTGCGCATAGTTACTGGATGCCTGCGTCCCACTCCAACGGACCATTTACCTATACTCTCAGGCATCCATCCAGCTGAGCTTCGCCGACTGGGAGCGACACTCTCCTTGGCTTACCGTGGATCTCTGGACCCCAATCATATCTTGTATGGTCTTTTAAGTGGGTCCTCAGATACTGGCCAAGTGAGACTAAGATGTAGACGTCCGTTTGTGCCAGCTGCGCGGAATGTTTTGGACAACCTTGCCAGACTTGGCATCCGCGCTTCTAAATGGACAAACTACAAATGGAAAACGGAGTACTGTGAAAATGCTTCCAGGCTCCGTGTTTTTGTGCCCCGGACCGGTGTCAGGCCTGTTGGGATGGGCTTACTCCGAGCAGCTTGGGTTAAGCTCAACCGCCTGCGGACTGGTGTTGGGCGATTCCATTCGTCCATGCACAAATGAGGTCTCGCTCCTTCACTGAATTGCGAGTGTGGCGCCTCTGAGCAAACCGCAGACCATGAACTAACAGCGTGCCCTATACATCGGGCACCACATGGAGCACCAGGTCTGACGGTTTTGGATGACGAAACTCGATGCTGTCTTAATAACATCACTCCCAGCATCTGATTGAGGCAGTGCAGCAGTCTGGGGTAGTAAAAGGATAAACTATCGGCCCCAGTCCTGTTTGTGTCTGACCTGGAGTGGATACCCTTCAAACGACGACGATCACTCCCATTTAGACGAGGACACGCTTATTATCTTCACATTATGTCGGCAACGTGGTCAAGTGATTATACTACCGTGGTTGTGATCAACACGATCTCGGTTTAAAACCTACTCGCGCCATTCCGTTGTGTCCTTGGGAAAGACACTTCACGCACTTTCTCCTGCTTAGTAATCTTAGCAAGCAGTTGTAAATTTTGGTCATATCTCTATAAAATTAAAAAACCAAAATAAAAAATTTTAAGAGGACAGCAATATCTTGGCATCTCTGGAAACAGGTCGATACAATTGCTTTTCCTATGTATAGGGCCTCTGACACTTTCCCGAAAGTCAGAAGAATAAATATGAAAATAAAATGAAAATAAGCATCCGCCGGAGTTAATAACTCCATTTCCACAAAAAGTGGTTAATTGCAAATTTTTAAAAGGTATTGATCCATGCACCTATGCAGCTAAAATACTAATTCACATAAACTTTCTAACCTCAACCTAGCTTTTTTCGGTATTATATTTCAGAGTTGCATTGCTGACTTCTATCCACGGATTTCATAAACAACAATTTTGAACGCATAAAGTAAGTAACCTACTTTCTGTAAAATTAGGGTTAAACAACAATTTCACTTTAATTCATTTCAATAAAGAGGAACTCACCATAAAGCGATAAAATGACACTCAAAAAAAAAAACAGAACAAAGACTCAAACTGGCGACAAGTCCCACTCCTTAATCTCACAGATCAAGAAGAGAAAGTATCTTTTTATAAGTTTTACGAGTTCATAAATTTGCTAAATGTTATTGTTGCCAAGTATCATTCAAAGTGCAAAGGTGGCTTTGATGCCGAGGTAAAAATGTCGTAAAAAAAATATAAGTATTGAAAATGAAACAACAGTTTTAATAACTAAGAATTTTGCCCAGCAATTTTTAACATAAACAATATGTTGATTAATTAATGCAATTTTTGTGTAAAAAAATATAACAAACTGGTTTACATCAATGAATTAAACATTTTCCCAGCAAACATACCACGTAGAAAATTTCACAAAAAATCCACGTAGTTTTCACGTGAATTACGTGAATTTTACGTAAAATCCCACTGCTGTAATTGTAGGGTAGATTCCACAAAAGATCCATATGTGGTTTGTTTGCTGGGCAGCAACATAAAAACCCAAGTTTCAACCGATAAAAATTGATTGAATAAAATGATTTTTTTAGTTGCTTGGTTTCCTAAAAAAATATTACAAATTGACCTTCGCAGTAGATTGTGCGTTCGAACCCAGACAGTATCATATCAAAAATCTTCTGCACAACAATCACGAAAATTGGGAAACAAAAATAAAATTTTCGTTCATACAAAGCGTAAGTGAAAACGGTTGGAAACAACTATCGTAGCCGAAAAAATTTCTAATATTACAAATGAAAATATTAAAAACAATTTTAAAAAATATTTGGATTTATTTGGCTTTTTATTTCTTATTTTTTACTGAGGATTAATTTTTCTTTTGATTTGCTTGTTCTTTTAATTTTGAAGGGTTTTTTAGGTGCACCAAGTTTTGCACTTTTGTTACAAAAAATTTGCCTGTTTTTTGTTTTATGTAAAAACCTTGCGCGGCCCCCAAGAGATATAGAATTTCCCTGTACCTTAAGTATAAAAACTGTTCGATCCTACTCAATTTAAATTTGCTATTATCATTTTTTACAAGCAAAATCCTGTCATTGCCCCGTCCTGAAAAGGACGTTTGCCGATTAGCAGACCCACACTGAACATCGAAATGGGTGGATACCCTTCCGTTTTGGTAGGTTCGGTTTCGGTCTGTCATTTTTAAAATCAATGAACAGACTTACTCACGGCCCAGGCTGCGTAAAAGCACCTACCATCTGGGCCGTGCAGCAGTCTGGGGTAGTAAAAGGATAAACCCTCGGCCCCAGTCCTGTTTGTGTCTGACCTGGAGTGGATACCCTTCAAACGACGACGACAAGCAAAATATGAAAGAGTGGAGTAGATCAAAACGCTTTCAATAAAATATGCTTAGGGGTGAGCATAGTTGCCCCTATCGACAAGTCACTATCGCTATTTTCCAAACTACAAAGCAGCAGATTTATGTTGCCTAAGTATATAAAAAGAGATGTTTATTCGAACTATGTCCAGTGTTTCCTTTTATCATATAGCAATTCAGTTGTTAAATAAATCGAAAGGTAAACAGTAACACTAAACAAAACCTAGGTCATCTTTGTTCAAAAAAACTTGAAAAAAACTAAGAATCCGCTTTGGCTTTTGGTTAAATTTTAGCTAAGCATTACGTTTTTTTGCAAAAAATTGAAATAGTTTATGAAAAGAAAAGGTTAGTAATCAGAAGATATAAATGTCAAAGAAAAACAATAGTGAGCACAAATAGAAACAAACATGGTATTGCAAACAAAAAGCAAAAAAATAAAAGAACAATATCAAGTAGAAATAAGACATTTTCACAAACTGTTTCATTAAATGATACCATTAGTTGTATTATATTAAAACATCTATTCCGAAACGTTTCGTTTGAACAATTTCTAAAGTACTTTTTCCCTGAATCATTACAGCATTTAGATTTAAATAATTAATAATGCGTTCATACCAAAAGTAGAACTCAGTCGTTTTCGAACGTAAGTTAGTCGGTCTCCTGATTGATTGCGTAGAGTGTGCAAACGAAACGAAATTTGAGCATCCAAAAAATCGAATTTTGGGCCAATGCGCGACCGCATTTTGGATCGTGCTCTTTTGCTAGATATCCACTTTTGTTTTAAGAGTTGCCATCTTCTTTGCCAATAGATGAATCGGAATCAGAAGAATGAACTTTACCAAGGCTTGTATCCAGGGTCGCTTTGTAACGCACTTGGCGCCCGTTATCCCACGCGTAGATGAATCGATCTCGTGGATTATAATCAATCATTGAATTAAACCTGAATGAGTTTGTAAAGATTCGTAAATTGTATTTTTGCTGATAGCGCAAGTTTTTTTCGCAAGATGATTATTTTTACAAGCATTTTCATTATTAGAAAAATTTAAAAGAATTATCATTAATAACTTCTCATCGGGTCAAGACGAGAAGAAAGTGTTTTCTTGTTTGAAAAATTTTTATCAACAAAAGCTTTTACCGCATCACTTTTTTTATTAAAAAAAAAGTGATTTTCAGGTTGGGCCATAATGCCAGTGTTCATAAAGCCGTAAAATTTAAACTTTTATATTCGCGGGTGTGGATTTCATAAATATTATATCTTCTATGCTATATGTGGAAATAATAATTGGAAAATATAATAGTAAATTTATACAATTTTAATCAAACAAAACTATGGATCATTTAAAAAATCCAATGTAAAAAATTTGTGCCTTTTTTTGTTGAATATAAGATTGTTCATAATGTTGTTTGTTTTCTTTAGATTTTATTTTTTTGTTAAATTTTTTTTGTCTTTTACCAAAAAATTAAAAGGTTTATTTAGCCATAATTTCTAAACTTGACCAAAAATTCATATTCTTTTTGGCTCAAGTCGGACAAAATGATCATAAACGCTACAAACACAATCACTTCAAAAAATGACCTTTTAAAAAGTTTAAATTCTTGAACGCATAATAAACTTGTCCGATGACAAATAACTTTTCATTGGTTTACAATAGAAAAGCAGTCGCTGCCACCGGGTTATTCCTTTTTAAACTAACACGTCATGAACTTACTGGTAATTATTGGAAAGCGGAATGTTTAATTTCTTCCCTTTCTTCGCATTGAGATCAAAGCTGTAGTTTATTGAAGTGACGGGTGACCTGAAGCCACTTACAGTGTAGAGAACTTGGCAAATAATAAAAGCATTTGCCACTTTCCTCTTCTGCAAAGTCAATAAGTTGTATTTAAATTTGATTGTGCAGCAAACTCGAATAAAATTTGTTGATAAAGTAGCAGGCAACATGATAAGCTCGAAAGAATCTCGACCTGCTGTGCAATCAAACACACTATTGTAATAGCTTGGTCGTGAGCAAGGTTTGACGTTGATTTTGACCTTTGACCGAACCCTGACCCTGAGAAAATTCGGCGAAAGCCAAAGTTTTGTGTGGCACTCAAAGCAAGTTGAACTTGGTCTGTATACACCTGAGTCAAAGCAATTCGAAGCGAAACTTGGAGATGATATTAGTTCACACTTTTGCAGCCTACTAAAAATAAAGTTAAACCACGGTGACGTGTAATCGTCTTTAATTTGTTAAAAAACTTTGCCCGAACTTGGTTACGCCAACATTCCTGCGAAATTCAGTGGCGATCAAATCAAGATTACGGAACCCAGCATTACCAGGTTTTCTCAAACTTGACATGACATAATTCGGATTCCCTAAAATGGACATGTAAACATTTAGGTTTGTTATAAACTTGTCTTAACATACTTAAATTGGGTTAGGGTTAGGGTATTCAATACACAACAGTTAACATGTCGAATTACAATAGGGTAAAGTGAAAAAAAATTAAACAAATGCGTGAATTCAAGCGGGAGCTTATACCATTTGGGTTCTTTAAATTTGACATAGAAATAATGCCTCGATCCGTTCAGTTGATCTTAATTTCAATTTATTCAACAAATGTACCGAAACTAGAAAACGATGCAAGTAAAATTATAGGTAAGATTGAATCTAAACCAAAAACTAAATTTAATGCAAAGCTGCATTAGCCAGGTGTTGAGTAATTTGATCACGGCCCTCCAATGCAGTATAATACAGCAGTGGTATTAAATTGAAACACATAAATGAATAATTGAATTTTTTCAAGCAATAATATTTTTCTGCTTTGTTAAATGATGAAGCATGAGACTAGAACTTGAAAATAGCGAATTAATTGGATGAAATAACTAACAAAAAAAAGTAGAAACCAGATCAATAGTATCGACAAATGTTCGCAAACGGAGCTTCATATTTATTGAATATATTTTGATTGTAATATTTTTTCTTTTTTTCTTCAATGACATCATAATCTGAAATTTAATTTGTATCAATTTAGTTTCTCTCTCGTTTTGATTTAAAATTTAGCCTGTTAGTCAAAAGTACAGCCTTTTTAAAATATACATTGTTTTTTGCTCTTGTTAATTTTTAATTTTTATGTGTGTGTGTAAATTTAAAGTTAATTAATATTACTAAATTGTAGAAACCTGATGAGGGCTGAAGTAAGCCGAAAACGTTCGTGTTTTTTTTAAATAATAATTTTTAATGTTTATTTAATAAATGCTGAAAATGCTGAATCCATTATAGTCCATAAATGCTGAATCCATTATGGCTGCTATTTTCAATTGTTGTCTGGTTGAAAAAAACAACCTCTTTGCCGAAACTTTACTTTAGATCAATAGTAATATATCAAAACCATTAACAACATCTGCCATACAGAAAAGATTTGAAAATATCTACCCTAGCAACACCTAGTTGAACACTTTCCATCACAAACTAATGAAAGAGAGAGATTTTTCAATACATCCCTTTTCTATGTATTTTCGGAAACCGAACACTATGAGCAAACATATATTGAATAATCACAACGGGAAAAAGTGTGAAGATTTGAACTTACTTGTATGGGTGTCCTGATGGTTCTCACAATCTGCAGAGTTTTCGGATTAATTTCAGAGACGACGATGTTTCCTCGGCTGCGGGGGGTACTAAAAATATAATTCGTGCTAAAATTTGAAAAAAACAACTACATCCAGTTCCTTTATTACCTGTAAATGACCCACAGACCAGTTTCGTCTACGGCAAAGTCTATATCGGTAAAACCTCCCCATTGGTAAGCAAACATACCGTGGAAACCAGCGCGTTTAATAGAGCGATCGATCATGTGGTTTCGATTTGCAAAAACGTATCTAAATAGTTCTAATTGTCAAGGACACAGCTGAGTTAAATAAGAATATTGATTACATTTCTTTCCAAGTGTTAGGTTATGTTTCTTTAAAACAATACGGATAACAGAAAATGTAACATTTTAAACAAAAATCTAAAAAATGAACGGTTCTACGGTTGTTTGGGGAAACAAAAAAAACAAAAAATGTTTTAAGTAGCATTTGCCAATTCAATCCTCTTATTCGGGAGATATGGAATTGATAAAGCCACTCTTGCTCTTCTTTAGTTGAAAATTTTAGTATTTTAAAAATAAAATCTTCGTTTGGAATTTAAAGTCAAAAACATTTCCTATTTATAGTCTTCTCCTGGATCTAACAATGCTGTTGGGAATAAGATTAGGAAGGGCTGTTCTACACGCGAGAAAGATACTTAATAACTGGGCTTCCCATGCTTCTAAGCATATCCTGAAAGCAAAGTTAAAAATTAACAAATTGATAGTGAAAGTCAGAGTAAAATAGGATTACATATCTAAAATATGCATCATGCTTCTATACCAATGCTAATTGAAAAGCCACTTTGTTTGTGTAATACTCTTGTTCAGTAGAGAAAAGTTTTTATGTTGATTATAATAAAGCTCAATTAAAAACTAAGTTATGAGAATTTAAAACGAGCCATCTGGTCTGGTCTCCTGACTTGTTTTTAGAGATTAAAAACTTTGATAGATGCCATGGACGTAGTTCTATGATAATAACTAAACAGCTGTTGAAAATAAACAGTTTACAAAACTAAATCCCGGTGATTGTTTATCCAGTTAGCATTATTGATTAATACATCAATAACTCATCAATAAATTCACATCGACTGTTTTATTTATTTTAAAGAGATTTTTTCAAGTTAAGCTAAATTACGTATTATAGTTTATTATGATGAACAATTACTTGACAATACGTCGGGAATTTCGCCTCTGAAAAAACAAGCTTCCGTTGTAAACCACGGCGCCGTTGCTTTCCATCGGCACCGGAAGTGTATGAATGGCTTCCGGTCGATGATTTTGAAACGCACTCATATTGGCGTATTGGTAAACCTAGAGCAAAAGCAGCGAGATTAGACTTGCTGCGACATATATACAGACGGTTCTTTGACAGTTTCAACAGAAAAGTTCTGGATGCTTCTGTTGAAAAAATTCATGTTTATTGAAGTTGGGTCAGAATTTTCTCGTTTCGAAAATAATGGACGTTGTAAACGTTTGTTCCTGTTACATTGGAACGGCAGTTATTTCTAAGTGTTAAAAGAGACATTGAAAAACACTGTTCTAAATAGAACCAAGTGTGGGCAAATGGCGGCTCTTCTGACTAACTAAAAGTGCATTGCAACAAGAACCATCATTGTTGCATTTTTAAAATCCAAAATGATCTATGCCATAACCTGCTTGATAACCGGTTTTCAAAACAAAAATTTAGTGGTAGACCAAAAAAAGGCCATCACATTAATTGCTACAAAAAAAGTTCACGCTTTGTACCGAAAAAATTCATTATCTTAATTTCATGTGCTTTTTCTGAACGAAAAAAAAAATCTCTTTTTGCCCAATTTTTTTTTATTCTAAACTTGGTTCCGGGGCAATGAAATTCAAGTTGATTGAGCATCTGATTAAAAATTGCTTTGCTGGCCGCGGGTCGGGCAACCTGCTCTAAACGGCGATCGTAAAAATCTTTGTAGAAGAATTGCTCATCCAATACTAATAAAAATGGTTCACCTTGCTTTAAAGTCATGTTTGAAAAGTTTTATGGATTATCAGGGACTTTTCTATAATTAATAAACGCATTAAATTAATAACTTGAAGTTGTTCGTTGTTAGGATGTACAGGATGTATTTGTTTTCAAAATACAATGCAATAAATGCAATTATTTGGTCTCTAGGGTCGGGGTCTAGAGTTTGTTCACACAGGCAATAGTATCACAGAGGTGAAAGTTTCATCTTTTCCAAACTGTTGCCAATGTAAACAAAATACAGAAAACAACATAAGAAGAAAATGAATGAAAAGTAGGGACAAATTTAATCACTCGCAGAGAAAACGTTGGAGCAATTAATTTTCAAAAAAATAAAGTTTCAACTTTTAACTACTCGACTAGAATAACAACAACAGCAACATAAAACAAACGCATGCTAACGAACAAAAGTAAATTGGAAATATTTGAACAACTGAATTTTAAACAAACAAGAATTTTATTTCTTTAACACTGTAAAATCTGAACACGTTGGTGGCAGCGAAAAAAGACATGGAGCGTCAAGGCAAAACAAGATATTTCCATCCTCGTAAATTAGATTCAACCAATCACAATTAAGCTCAGTGGTTTAAACCGGTTACAACTTGTTAGTCATTCATAAGATGAGATGATGAAGAACTATAACGCGAGAAAAAAGCAGCTTAACTAATTAATAGGAAAACAAATACTCACTTTTCTGACCCTTACTCCGCTTTGGTTGATTAGCCAAATCCTGTTGCTGTGTTTCGTGGCAAGTGGGTCTTTCATCCAAACACCGATTCTATGAAGAATGGGCTTCCGAGATTGCCTGATTGTTTGAGGCTCAGAAACGTTAAGTAAAACGCCACAGTCTAGAATTTCATAGCAAATAACTTCGTTAAAGACTTAAGCTTTTATTTCAATTAAATCATTTCACTATAAAATCCAGCAAAAACTTAAGATATGTAAAAAGTTTGATTCAGCAAAGAGTTAAAGAAATATTTTCTAGGAATTTTTTCTTATACTTTTATACCGTTAAAAATTTCTTCAAATTTTTACTTTGGGGTTGTGACTTTATCTTGAACTTTGAACTCAAGGGAAAACGGAGTTCTAATTTTTTAAAACCTAGGAAACTTGAAACTGTTTGACAATTCATTGAATATCACTTTACATTTGGTTACCAAAGTTTAAACGAAGGGCTTTATCAAAAAATGACCGAATTACAGTAAAACAAATTGTTTTTTTCATTGGAAACGATTCTCGGCTATCGTCGCTTTTCACAAAGAATAAAGCAGAAAAATCAAACTTGGTTTGCAATAAGATCTTAAGATCGATGTGTTTGGTCAACTGCGCGTCGTTTAACATTTTCTAGATTTCGACACAGTCTTGACAGAACAGTAGCAAGGTCAAAGAAAGAGAAACGATGCGTGCTGAATCATGTACTGTACATGAAGAAGGCAAAAGAAATAGAAATTTCAAACAAGCTGACCGTGACAAACGATATTAACAATAAAAATCAAACCTATGCAATAAACTCAAGTTCATTAATAATAAGTGTTAAAAATTAGGATATTCAACAATTTTGTCGAAAAAGGAAGTATGAGATAGCGATAAAAAGCATTCCATAATCGTCAAAATTTTTTATGACAAAGGGCAAGCCTAAATGTCACGTTATAGGCACAGATGTCTGATTTTTAAAGACTTGGAGTACAAAAAAAATAACTACGCTGAACTTTCAGTGCCCTCTTGAAGAACTTAAATTATTGAAAAACTAAAAATCATTAAAAATCCAAGTTCTTTAAAGTGAAAAGATAAACGTTTTTGAATGTGAAATTGAAATTAAAGCTTGAAGAGCGCTTTAGCCGGGAGGGTGGTCGAGTTGTTAGGAGCGCCGTGATTGATGACGAACGTGATCGAAACAGTGGCAGTTGAAAAACTACTCGCTCCATTCTGTTGTATCCTCGGAAAATACACTTCAAGGCATTTTCTTCTGCTTGGCGGTCTAAGCAAGCCGCTCCGAATTTAAGTCATATCTCTTAATAAAAATTAAAAACAAAAACTTTTAACCGGACAGCAATATCTTGGCATCTTTGAAAACAGTTCCGGCTAATTGCTTGATGGTTGCTCTAAGTATTGCACCTCCGACTCTTTCCAGCAAGTCAGGAGGATAAATATGGAGAAGAAAAAAAAAGTCTTTTAAGTACAATCTAAAGATTTTAATCAATTCTGAATCACGAAACGTTTAGGATAAATAACTGTAATAATTAGCTGAAGAAACTTTACTAGATTTTTCATAAAACACCGAAATGATACGCGGAAAACTGAACAATGAAAAAAGTATTTATCTTCCATTTAGTTTAGAAAAAATGCAAATCTTCGTTAACAAACTCTCATAATTTGTTTAATGGCAGAATAATACTTTGATACCAGCCAACATAACGAAAATTGAAAAAAAAAGCTAATCTTAACCACACAACACGGAAACCAAGTAGATTGACAGCAAAGGGTAATAAATCTCAAATTGTTCCAAACAGCAATTTACCGAACGTGACAAACAACGTAATAAAGCGTTTTCTGAGAAAGACCCTATTTAAAACAGCAAGTTGCATTGGTAAAACACAGATAAGCCTCCAAAACGTTTAATGATTAATCTCTCAACTTATGTTATTATTTTTTGATAGTAAGTAGCCTATTTTTACGACGGTGCAGCTAGAGCTCATAACAGAACGAAACATTTTGAAGTATGGGTTAACGAAATTCTATAGTTAGGAAAAAAATTACGGTAGAAAATGATAAAAAAATCCTGGAACATGGAAAGTTTTTGAAAATGCGTATTTTTTCTCGCGTTCAGAACATCTGGATACTTGCTGTGAACCTGGTAATAAAAACCAAAAACAATACAGGCCTAGGTGTGTGTGTATAAGTATCGCATTCTGCTTCAAATTAATGTGGTTATGCTTAGTCCAAAAATTTTTAAGGAAAGATGGAAAAAAATTTAAAACATTGAGAACAGCTTTTATTGCTTGAAATTTTGCTGATTTTTCGTAACTTATGGCTACTTTTAAAGTAAAGATTTGAAACGCATTTATGCATAAAAATGGAAAGCAATTTGGAATTCAATCCACTTTTAGATTTTGATTATTATCAGTCAATTTCTTGACACCAGAAGCAACGCACATAAACTGCTCTAAATTACCAGTTAAATATTTACAAAAACATATAAACATAAGAAAAAAGAAAATTTTATTAGCGAACTTGAGATGATGGATGAACTACGCTTCTAAAAACAATCTATAATCTTGAAATTTAGTTCAGCTAATAAAAAACAAAATTACGCAGGCTTAGTGGTTTTCAAACCTTTTCAAACCAAATAAGTGCCAAAAGAAGCTGCACAGGAATAGCGATTTTACACAAAAGCCATAAAATTGCGAGTTGTCGAAAGAAAGTTCCAGCTCGGATTTAAGCAATTTTGTATCAATTTGAAGGCGTTTTCAAAATCGGATAAAAATTGACGATGGTTTAACGACAATCTAGAATTCTAGATCAATCGCTTTTTTGATATTTTACAGACGCTTCGATTGATATGTGAGCGACAATACCGGCAAATAAAGTGGAGGTTTGACGGATGAGTTAAAACTTAAGAGCGATTAAATCCAAACAGATCCAGTTTGTCAGCACTCCTTGAAGCAGAAACAGCTCGAGTTACCGGTGCTACTTGTCTTTACACTTATGGCTAATAGAGAACTGATCAATCACAGATTTCCAAGTTAACAGTTTGTTTCAAAATCTCAAGTGCTTTGCCCTGTTCAAGCTTACGCTAATGAAACGAGACTGTCACTATTCCGCAATCAATGCTTTGAAAAAACATGGTGAAATAGGCCTACATTTAAACAATGAATTGGGAAATAAAACGTGAAATACCATTGAAAACATAAAACGCACATTGCAGACAAAATTTACTGTAGTAAAAATTTCAATCTACATTTTGATGCTACTTGATTGAACAGTTACACTTACAGTACAACTAAGCAAAACATTTGAATAATCCTGGGCAGATTTCAAGCGAAATAATGCTTCCAGGCCCAAACAAAATTTAAAAAATACATTTTAAAACTTTTAAAACATGGGTTTACTAGATTTGTTTTAGAATACTATCTAAGGCCTATTCACATTCACTACACGTAATTAAAGCGAATACTTACGGGTATAGTTTGAAATGTATTGGTCGGTTTCATCAATGGCTGAAATTCCATTGCCATTATTGCACCCTGTTGAAAAATGACAATGCCATAAAAGCAATTTAAATAAATTTCAATTGTGAGTTTTAGCAACGACTTTTTATCAAACTATTTTTCCCATGCTTGAATTCAACATCTTCTATCTATTGTTAAAACTGCCAATAGAAAATCGTGAAATATTTTTATTGATTCGACAATTTAGACCATCTGTTAAATCAACAACTTCATAGTCGCTTCAAAAAAGCAAAAGAGAAAAATGCAGTTTATAATAGTTTATCATACTAAGCACAAAACATGCTTGTTTCAATGGTAGACTTGGCGAAAGAAATTTTCTCAATCTTAAGCGTTTGGTTACGGTGATTTAATCAACAATGCAAAGTTTACTTAAAAGAAAAAATTTAAATATTATGCTGGAAATAACTCAAAAATTCTATAATGTCACATTGCAATCTTTGTAGAATCTTTTAAACAATATTTGGGTCGAAATTGGGCAAAATAAATTGGTTATTTATTTGTATCAAACGATTGATTGCGCAACAAAGATGGACCAGATTAAAGTTTATGGACAGTCCATGGATTATGCGAGCTTAAAGTAGCACGATCTTGGGCAACTCTTATCATAACCGTAGTGAGACTCAAGATTTAGCCAAACGAAATTGTTTGTCACGTGACTTGTATAGTAGGTGTTGCTAAAGATCAAATCAAAAAACTAAGGGCTTAAATAAACTTGTAATCTAATTTTTTACTTGCGCAATCTAACAAAGTTCAAATTTTTTTAGATTGTCTGTTACAGCATATTAGAAAACTTGAGTTTTAATATTCAAATAAAGCAACCGCGTAAATCGCTTTTTCTTTCTCCAATTATCGACAAAACTGTTTTAGCCAAAATGATTGTATCACCAAACTGTTACTGTACCTAATAGGCAATGTGAAGAGCTGCAATAAATATTTAGAAACGATTTACTGAAAAATGCTGGGAAGTAGAAGATGACATACCATACAAGTGAGACAAGTTGATATGACAAGAAATGCTCTTGTTTCAGCAAAAGCGCGAAAATTTTATGTCCGCACTCGAAGCGCAGTACGGCACTCTAGAAAATTATCTTTTGTAACTACATAAACCCAAGTTGATTCGAGCGTAGAAAATACATTCGTCTTCCTTTACCAAGCTATTATCAGCTTTGCAGTGATAATGATAATAGTTGTAACTTGTAAGTGCAACAGAACGCTAAAAAAAGCCTTACAACACGATTAAGGAAATTAAAACAATAATAAAAAGATAATATGCAGATTAAGTTTTTTGTTTTGATCAAAGCAGTCATTTTGATAAAAAAATATTTGTACCTTTTATATATTTTGCTCTAAGCAAATAGGTACGTCAGGATAAGCCGAATTAGTTATTGAATCACTTAAAAGAAGTTCTGACAGCCACTAAACCGAACTTAAATTAAGCAATTTGCTTCAATAAAAACTGTTTTCCAAGTAAGTTCCAATTTGCCTATCTTGAATTTGATATGAAGTTGATATTTAAAGTGACTTCATAATGGAGAACTTCGCTCATTCACGTGAGCGCTATTCATCGCTATCGAATGAACCTAATGGGACCTTACAGGCCATGGTGGGCATACCGAATATGACTTTACAATAAGTAGCAATATAGATAGATGCAGCCTTTTTAAAAAATATTTTGTATCAAAAATTTGCAAATGGAGGCGGATAATTGCCTTCGGCTATGTTGCAGGTGCGAGACAACAAAGCAACAAAATTGTAAATTTTGTCTGGAATGGTAAAGTAGCATGGCCGAATGGTTAGGAGTCTGCTTCAAAGACGACCACAATAAACATATTCCTGGTTAAGTCCCCAACTTTGTCATACTGGTGTGCACTTGGAAAAGACAATGAACAAAACTTAGCTCAGATAAGTTCAGATAGGTGGTTCTAACAAGCAGCTCGAAATTAAAGACGTATTATTTTACGAATAACAAATGACAAACATCAACGGTGCAAAGCAATATCTTGGCATTTGGAAAGCATCAAGAAAATTGCTCAACGGTTAATCTGAGTTTAACGCCTTTGAAGTTGTTTTGAATTAGGAAAATAATTAGAGGATATGCTGTGTACTGATTTCAATTGTAAAGATTTGTTAAAACCTTCGCTGAATCTCTATATTTATTCTCACAACTCACAGAAAAGCGTCGGAGGTACGATGCATGGGATAACTGTCAAGCAATTGCCTCGACCTCCTTCCGAAGATGCGAAAACATTACTGTCTGATTGAAAATTTTTATTTGATTGTTATTATTAGAGACATGAATAAAATTTAAAACTATTTTCCAAAAATTCCAAGCAGGGGAAACTGCCATAAAGTGTTTTTCCCAAGAACACAAAAAAAGACGCAAAAGGTTTTGAACCGAGACCATGTCGATCATAATCACGGCGGTTTTAACCACTCGACCACGCGGCCGACTGTTTGTACTAATGCCAGAGCAAGACCAGCCTTTCTCAACTCGTTTGAGTACATGGACCACCAGTCACCATGAACTAAATGTTTAAAATTTTTATGGTAGACGATAATTAAAAAATCATTGCTTCAATTACTATGGCATTTGTTTGAAAACAAAAACAGAAAACCCATGTAGTTAAAGATTTTTTAAAAAGGAAAAATAAATTTATCCGAAATTTCATGCCAGTTGTTTCAGATAAACAAAGCACAACGATTGCTTGGTTAGCAAAAATATGAATTTAGATAAATTTATCAAAAATAAATAAAAATAAATACAATATAACCAAAAAAATCAAAAATGCATTTTTTGCTGACAATGAAAAAAGTTAATTTTTGCGTCAAAAGAAATATATTTTCAACTATTAGGTCTTTGCTTTTTGCTAAAAAGTTTTACCACGTTCCAGACATTTTGCTCCAAAAACCAAAATAACTTCAACTTTTTTAATTAAGTTTTTTAAAATTACTTGAAAAATATACGCAAAAATTATAGCAATAAAAACGTTAGTTATTGACAGGTTAATGAAATAAAGTAACACAGCATCACTATAATATATACATTAAAGCTTGTAAAAAAAGCTACACATTTTTTAAGTTAGTTAGCAGTATTATTTATAGGACTCAAAGCTCAATCTTTATACTGCAAGGATGTCCAACTTTTTTTCATAATGAAGCAAATTATAAATTCAAGTATATTGGGCGGGCCACAAAAGTATATGTGTATAAAATTTCCTCATTTTAGTATTAAATGCCATGACCAAATGTTGAGTATTAAAATAAAAAATAAAAATTGGTTAACTAATTAGGAATCTAAGTGGAATGTGAAACAATTTAAATTATCAAGTAATAAGTATTAGGAATATCCATGCTGGAACTGCTTTAAAATCCTGTTTACGTGACGTCCTTTCTTCCTGCTTGCGCCGACTCAAAATTTCCAAGATCTGGAGAAAAGCGCTTGTAGTCAATATTTCAAAATCGATGAAGTCTGTGGGGACCCAAAAATTATTGACTGATATCTCTGCTCTGTATCCGCTACAAGATCCTGGAGAAGATTATCTAGGCCTGTGTCGAGCCAATCTTTGATCCACTGCTCCCTAATGGGCAGCTGGATTTTGACGCGGGAAGTCAACCATAGATCAAGTCGTTCTGTGGACACAGAACATCCAGGATTCTTTCGAGGCTAAGAAGAAGACCGGTGCCGTATTTGTTGATCTAACAGCGACATAAGACACTATCTGGCACCTTGACCTTATCTACAAGCTGCTGAGACTTCTGCTCAATATGCACATGCTCAGATTGATCATGGAGCTTGACTGAAACCGAAGTTTCACCCTTACTACTGGTGACAGCAAGCAAAGCAGGCTATGCCGTCAGAAAAATGGCGTTCCTCAGGAATCGGTCTTGGCTCCTCTCCTTTTCAATATCTATACGTACGACCTGCTTCCCGCGATATACGGAATGTTTGCTTATGCTGACGATTTATCATTGCTGCACTCTTCTGAAAACTGGAAGGACCTGGAGGAAACTTTATGCCAAAACATGAATACACTTTTAGGGTATCTCCAGACTTGGAGGTTGCAGTTCAGTCACACTAAGACAATGACGGCAGCCTTTCATTTGAATAAGCGAGAGGCCAAACATGTGCTAAAACTCTACAAAAGTAATAGACTTTTACCATTTCGTCCAGCCCCTAATTATTTTGGAGTAAAACTCACGTTCCATCACCACCGAGTGGCATTGCGCAAGAAACTGTTGAGGCGATTTGTAAGCTCAGCATGAGGTGCTAGTGTTAAAACACTGCACACAGCTGTTCTATCTTTAGTTTATCCAACAACCAAGTATTGTAAATCAGTCTGTTGTCGTAGTGCTCGCACTCGCCTCATAGAGTATCTTGAATGACGCCTGGCGCATTGTCACTGGATGCCTGCGTCTCACTCCAACAGACCACATACCCATATTTTTAGACATCCAGCCTGCTGAGGTTTGCCTAATTAAACAACTTTGCCGGACTTAGCAACCGCGTTTCTAAGTGGACGAATTATAGATGGAGAATGGAGTACTGTGAGAATTCATCCTCCGTGCTTTCATACCCAAGACTAGAACTAAGCCTGTTGGAATGGGCTTGCCCCGAGCAGCTTGGATTAAGCTCAATCGCCTGCGGACTGGTGTTGGGAGATTCCATCCGTTCATGCACAAATAGGGTCTCGCTCCTTCACCGACTTGCGAGTGCGGCATCACTGAACAAACCGTAGACCATGTCCAAGCAGCGTGTCCCACTTGGGCACCACATGAAGCACGAGGGCTGAGGGTTTTGAATAAAACCCGATGCTGACTTAACACCATCACTGCCAGCATCTGATCCAAGCAGTACACCAGCTTGGGGTAGTAAAAGGATAAATCCTCGGCTTCAGTCCGTTTTATGTCTAACCCAGAAAGGATGCCCTTCCAAACAATGACGACGACGATTAAAAATAGAAATATAAAATTGATTAACTAATTAGGAATATTAGTAAAAGGCAAAACTATTAAAATTATAATAAATGAATACATACCCATAGTTATATTAATACTAATAAAAGCAGAAACGTAACAAAAATTAATTAGCTCCTTCCGCATGAAGCAAAGGCATTAGATCTGACCTAAATTCTTAATTGGACCTATAATCTTTAAAAATTTTTGATTATTTTCACTTTCCTAATAAATCAACAAATTTCCCTTTTTTATCACCAGCAGCATTACTGATATTAATGTAATCTTATTTTAAATCACTCCGCATTGATTTAAAGTTAATATCTTTACTACCACTAAAGTCATTAACTAACTATCACTTGATGTTGTAAAAAATTTTTGGAAATAACACAATCAATACCAATTAAATACCAAAACAATGTGAATACTGAAAATCATGCTTGGGAAAAGCGTCTTTATGACAAGTTCCGCCCAAAAAAGTTTTCATTGGTCAGTTCATTGGACGTCACTTGACGTCATCAATCATACGTCAGTATAACAGCAGTGACATCAAATTCTGTACATTATAAAAATATAACTAAAAAATTTGAGAGAGCAGTGGGCCGCATAAAAACATAAAGTGGGCTGCAGGTTGGACATCTCTGGCCTACTGCATTAATTGCAATGACAATTGCTTGAACGGCGTCGATGCACTAATTATTCTATCACTCTCTAGTTAATATAGTTGTACTTTTAAAAAAGTTATCGGGGGGAGGGTAGTTTTCGCTTTGATCGCCCCAGCGAAACGTCTGTCGTAGTCATATCATATCATATCACTATCGCATAAAACCTAAAAAAAAAACAATTAAAAAGTTTTCAACTGGTCAGCAATATCTTGGTATCTGCTAAAGCAGGAAAGAGTAAATGTTTGATGGTTGCCCTAAGTATAGCGTTTCCGAAGCTTTTTCTATGGTTCAAGAGGATAAATACACACTTAAAAAATAGAAACAGAATAGAACTTTCCATTAATATTTTTATAATTCGGTGTACCATAAAAGAAGTTTACAAGAAAAACTTTACCTCTTTTGGTGTGGTTTTTCGCATGCAACAAAGTGATAACAGAGTTCATTTTGATTATTTGTTTGGTTGCGCTTGAAAGGTTTCGCTAAAAAAAATCATCAAAGAATTCTTAGCAACACGACACGAAAGCAGGCCTTATACAAAGCATTGGAGCTAGCTGTCGTTCAAAAGCAAAAATAAGTAGGCAAATAAAATTCACAAACATATAGAATAAGAGTTTACTATGGTAACTAAATCACAAAAAAAGTTGTTTTTAAAATTAATCGTTTTTTCTAATTTTAAGTTTTGAAACACGATGGTTAAAATTCCCTTTAACACAAACATTACCAAGACAAATGCCCAGTTCTATAACCGCAGATTAAAATAGACTACATTATATTTTTGTTAAAAGATTCTTTTTACTAAATCCGTTTGGCTTTTTTGAATTACCGCTTTCCAAGCAAATATTTTTCAGTTTCAATCATATTTAAATTTTTGACAAAAAGCTATAAAATACTTTTACCTCATAGCTTCGGCGTTCTGTTCGTAAATTTTCCGCTTCTGCCCTAAGTGTCGTTAATTCTATATTCAGTCGATTAATCTCTATTTCTTGAGCAGCAGAGTTTTCTTCCAGGATATGATTTGACTTTTCTAAACTTTCTTTTTCGCGTCTGAGTCGGTTGTTGTCGGTTTGGAGCACAATGTTTTCATTTTCTTTGGCAGTCAAAGCCTCGACCAAAGAGGAACTGTTCATCTTCAACATTTCATTTTCGCGGGTCAAGTTGCGCATTGCACCGCGTTTGCGATGCAACTCTCGAGTCAGATTCAGGTTTTCGGCCAGCAACGTTTCGCGTCGATTGTCCGCTTCGTCTATCTGGATCTCCAAGTTGGCCAACATCACCTGCATTTCCTCGGACAAGCTCCGTAAGGTCTCGGCTGCTTCGCTACGATAAGGACGAGACGAGAAATCGCTCGACTGTACGTTGACGTCATCTTGCACACCCCTGACTGAGCCTTTGAGCGGAGCGTTTGTAACTTTACGGTCTCCTTGACGTTGGGTGATTGTGTAGCGAAGTCTCCGAATTACATAATCAGCTGAATCCAGTCTCCTGCGCTGATGGTTCATTTGAGTTTGCATTGAGCTCAAAAGTTGGTGCAAGTTTCCTATTTGACTTTCGACCGCGCTTCCCAAAGAACAGCGAAGATCATCCGGGACTTTGACAGTAACCTGACAGGCTTCTCTGGTGGTCTCATCGTTCGCTCGCTCTTTCATTTTCAAAAGCGGTTGAGAATTCTCTTTCTGCTCCTCAAATCCAGCTGCTTCGTTGCTATAAGAATGGCGAGTTGAACTTAATTTATCTTCAGGTAGGATAAAAACTTTTACTGGATATTGATTTCGTTCACTGTTTTTTTCTAAATACACAAATCTATTAGAAATACGTCTTTATAAAAAAAACTTTTTACACAAATTCATTTTCTAAATAAATTCAATTGGATTATGTTTATTGACAAGTTTTTTATGACTTGAACACAAGTACAATAAGACAGTTGTAGTCTAAGAAAATTTTACTTTCACGATTCAAATTAAAAAACACGTATTTGAACGCACTAGAGAATACGAGTTTATACCAATATTGCATGGCAGAAAGCGACGGAATTTATTCATATGTTTTTGCCATAAGTGTAAGGAACAAATGGGAGTTTCAAAGAGAATTAGTGTCACCCATAGTCTCGGTTCAACGGCTGCAGCCATTACGCCAAAAGTGATCGTCTTTAAGAAAGAGACTTTTTAATAAACTTTTTTTTGCTTGACGGTTTAACCAGCAATTTTTCTGCAATCATATCGTTGTTAAGAAAAATTAAAAATCCAAATTGAATTCCTAATGCAAAAAACTATTCGCTATTTCGAAATACGTCGCAGGAATCGCTAAAAAATTATATTAAGTATAACGATTTTTTAATTTAATTTTATATTTATTATTTATCTTCCTGACTTACAAGAAAGCGTCGGAGGCGCTATACACAGAGCAACTGTCAAGCTTTTCCGGAGATGCCAAGTTATTGCAGTCAGCTTAAAATTTTTTATTTGGTGTTTTAGTTTTTTTTTTTTTTTTTAGATATACTGATACTAAAATTTAGAACTGCTTGCTAAGACCGCCAAATAGTGGAAAGTTCGGTGAAGTGTCTTTCCCAAGGACACAACAGAATAGCGCGAGTAACTTTTGAACCGCCACCGTGTCAATCACAACCAAGACGCTCTTAAATACTCGATCATCCTTATCTTGTAATACAAAAGAATAAAAACTAAATCGTGAAATGATGGTGATGATGAACTTTTGTTGTAATAAATAATAATTGCGTTCGCTTGTTAAGGCACAAGGATGCCTAAATTTCATTTTATAGAAATCAGATTGGAACTATTTCTATTTAATATCGAAAGATTTACTTTGTTAAAGTTCAACCAAGAATTGATTGATTTAAAACGAGAACTATTCAAAATAAATAATTTAAAACATGGCCGCAGCCAAACCTCTCGATTCGTTTAACGTTCTGAGAGGTTTCAATGTGTTATTTTTTAAAAATATTGCTCGCAGAAACTTTTCATAAAACGTAAATCATTTCGTAAAATTATAAATCATTTAATTTGGTCATATTACTTACCTGTTTGTTTGACAACAGAAAACTCTTCACTGTCATTGGTGGTTGATTTTTGACGTGCTGAGGCTGGTGAGTAACATTCTATTTCAAGTAGTAACACAGCATAAATGCTAATCACAATCGATTTGAGCATTTTCTTTCTATCAATCTGCACACAAAATCGATAATTGCTTTTTATATACGGTAGCTTTGTTTATTTTATAAGTTATAAATAGAATTAAGTGAAAAACGTACGGAATAATATTGTACTAAAGAATAATATGCCTTTTAAGTACTTAATGTTTTCCTGTAGAAAATTATAAGCAGCTAAAAACTTTTTTATTCGACCTCAAATACATTTTAAAAAGTTTTAACTTAAGAGTTAGCATTTTAATCGGAAGATAGAAGCTGTTTGGGTTTCATCTTGTTTCTTAGAATATTCAAGAAATCTCAATCTTAGCTACTCTGGTCCAGCAGCTTTTGTTGAGAGGATCAAAGCGCGATTTTGATTGCTTTCATAATCCCGGTTCAAGTCAAACTATACCAACGAAGAGTTGTTTTTGTAATGATTTAATAAACAAACTGGTTCACCTTTATTTGTTTATTTTGACTTCGCAAACCCTAAATTATAGACGTTGAACTTACACAAAATTAAAGCTCTACAAAGAATAATAAGTTTTGCAGAAGTAAATGCGGAACCCAAAGACTTACGATAATGCTACAACAACAACTTTCTTTCAGATGCAATTTAAAGATTAATAGCCTTAAATCTTTTTATTCTGCTTAAATCATTTACCAGTGATGCTAAGAAAAAACAAAAATCAATAACAAAGTAAACAAATTCAAGCAACTGTTATGTTCTAAACCTTTTACGTATCAGAATTTTGACAGCTACAAATTTTGCAAAAAAAAGACTGCGATAAATTGTAACGCACCAGGGTTGAACACACTTCGTTTTAATATTTTTTTTTAATTTAATTTTTTTAAATCTGATTATTTTCTATTTAACGTACAATATGTACACAGCTTTCAAACAAATGATTACAGTTCCTTGTAATTGAGTTAGTAATTACCGGTATCTTAAACAAGGCTCTTAAAATGTTCTGCTTCTAATGAGGTGACTGTAGCAGACTTTACAGCTTAGAATTGAAGAATGTCTGGACAGTGATAAAGAAACCTTTTTTGCGATAGCTTTTTTTGTTTGAAATTGATGCTGCGTATCATGCGATTAGTCTGTTGTCTGATCGTTGTAAAACTGAAATAAGAAAGTTAAGCCGGCGCGAGGCAACATATAACTAAACCATTGCCCATTGTTATAAGATTGCGATGTTATGTTTTTTTCGTGTCTACACTTTTAAAGTGAAGTTAAAGAGTTAATGCTTAATGCTTTAGTGATACTGAAGGGGGGTATTAATTATGAAGTTAGCAATAAAAAATATTCTATATTACAATTTACCAAGTAAAAATGCTTGTGATATCTACACAAATAGCACTGTTACGATTTAGAAAGTGTTCTTAAGCGGTTCTTTCAAAACGTTTTATTTGACAACGGCTCTCAGAAAGAAATCAACTAAATTTAACGCTAAGTATGTAAAAAAATTGGCTTTTCTCACAAATGTACTACTACAGCGTTAAGTCTGATCATCATTCGTTTACAATTTAGTTGGGAAAGTGCTGTTCTGGAAAGATATTTTATAGTGCAAAAGTCTTGTACAGAAGAAATTCTAACATAAAAGCACGTTTTATATTAGGTTTTCAAGGGGTTTCGTAAAATTCAAACAAATCGCTACAAAAATATTTTTTGTTTCGTCAAAGTCAAGTAAATAGTTAAAAAGTTTAAAATTCAAATTGTAAAACAGAAAGTAATTTACTTTTTTGTGCCATCTGTCTTTTTACTCGACAGTTTTTGTAGTTTATCAGTTGGATTTAGTTTATAGGTTTGACAGCAGATATTAGGCTACTCTTGTCACCGACATAGCCGTACGAAGCGGGAATATAAAAAAGCAATTACCCCTCTAAGCTGTTTCATCTGAAAAAAAAATCGGCAAATCCAGATTTTTTGGGCAGAAGTAAGTTATTTTAAGCTCAAACAGTCTGTTTTTATTAAGGCAACAATACACTAAAGATAATAAATTTGCTTTTTTTCAGTAGCAAATAACTATTTTACGTAAAGTAATAAATTTAGCTTAGCCTATTGATTTTTTGAATAACAAGGCAGTTTTTAGGCACAAAAGATAATTATAATGTTTTCTGCATAATTGTATTAATTACATTAACCCTCCGTCTACCACAAAAAAACTAACGTTGTGAACTATTTGGGTCTATTAGATCCCATGTAGTTTGGTGTGATTTATGATGGTCTAGATTTGCATTTCATGCAGGATAGCCAAATGGCGCAATAAACTAGCATTTCATATTACTTTGGCATTAGCTTTCGCAAACATAATGCACATTTTTTCAGTTGACAGCTATTAAATCTTTGTATCAATTTTAATCAGTTAAAATTTTTGTGAAGTTGAAATACTGATTTGGCTATCATAATCGCATTTACCAACGAAAAAGCGCATAACCATAAACAGCAGCAACAACAATGAATGAATCAACAATCAAAAAATCAAAAACAGTAATAAATAGCACCTGCCATAATCAATAGTTCAGTGTAATTGCACCTACAGCTATGTTGACAAATTGAATTGGAGTGTTCCCAGCAAACATACTTCTTGCACACAAAGCAAACAAAACGGCTCTTCCTGTCCTTGTTTCTGTCGCAAAGGCTACATCGCTATCGTTTCAATTTGGGAGCATTATCAACAGTTATCACTCTTCCTCCAAATCAGAATTTTACTTTTTTGTATTTTGAAATTCTTGTATAATCTTTTTTGCAAGAAAATTTAGATTTCCAGAAGCAAACAAATATATTATAAATAATCATTTAACATTCGTGGTTTTTATACTGTTATAGTAAAAAACCTACAAATAGTAGTTTATTCTTGTGTTTTCAATAACAAAATAATGCTGTCAAAACGTTTGTGTCCATGTAACAGCAGGATTTACATTGCAAAGCAATTGGGGTCTGTCAGACCCCAATGGTACACGATGCTACTTTTTTTTTTAGGCATATTACAAATTAGTTTTGTGTACTGAGGTTTATGTTGGCTATAGTTCTAAGGTACATGCACAAAGTCACTAAGTTTTAATATGGTACCATTTAAACTAAAAGAGTAGTCAAACAATAAAAGAGCGTTTGGGGTCTATCAGACCCCATGGTAGACGGAGGGCTAATGATTTTTCTTGAATCATTTAAAGTCATGACTTGGGCAATTGTTGCATGAAACTTTGGCAAAATTGTTTTACCCGAGTATAAGTGTATTTCAAAATACTTGGGTTTGGTACGCCTACACTAATACAAAAAAAAAACTGACAAAACCAAGGGTTTTGCTCGGGTGGATCCGGAAATTATTTTTGTGGGAGTAAGGGTTGCGGCAAATGAAGACTTTTTTTGGCCTTTGTCAGTGTGAATTTATTTTTTTGTTTCGAAACCAAGTGAAGACCAAAAAAGTTTTCCTCTTGCCGCTGAATAAAAAAGTCGTGCAGCAAGAATAAAAAATTCGTGTCAACAGAGTGATTTTTATTTTACCTTTGGAAAAGGCACTTTTTGATAAATTTTTAAATGGATTCTTACTGTTTACACCCACAATTGCGACTACACTTGAAACAGCTAGCAGCAGCCAGATCAATACAACCATACGAAGAAGACCTTGGAGAGCATTGTTTTATGCATTTTACCTTTTACTTAACAATGTGGTTGAGTGGTCAGAGCGCGTGATTGTGATTTGTGATTGACATGGTCTCGGTTCAAAACCTACGTGCGCTTTTATGTTGTGTCCTTGGAAAAGATACTTTAGGGCATTTTCCCCTGCTTGGCAGTATTAGCATGTTTTAAATTTCAGTCATATCTCTATAAAACTGAAAAATAAAAAATTTTAACTAGACAACAATAATTTATTTGCATCTTCGGAAGCAGATCGGGATAATTGCTTGCCCTATGTATAACGCCTTTGTCGCTTCCTTAAGAGTCAGATGGTTAAAATAGAGATGAAATGAATGAAATGACATTCGTAAACTTGACCATCGTTTTTTGCATTAATTTAGGCAGCAAATGATTCGTTTTGAATAACGCCTATGAAGTACACACAGCAGTTATGCAAATAATTGCAGTAATTTTAAAGTGATCAAGATTTTTTCAAACAAAAATTACAAAAATTTTAAAAGCAGAAAAAACTTTGGTTTTTTTGCAATTTTTTCCGCGGCGCCGGAAAACCGGATTTTAAATTTTGTTGCAAATTGGAAACACTATTGGTGTTTACTGGCGCCCGTAGACTTCTTTACAACTACTTGGCGCCATCTAATGAGCATTTATTGGATTTAAGGGCGTATTGAGTTAATACCAAATGTTTGAATAAACCAGGATTGTTAATTTTGAAACTTTTAAGATAAACTAATTTTTTGGCTTCAAACGACGCATTATTGCAATGAATTCTGCACCTCTTGAAACATCGATGTAGTCCGTTAAAAACCAAATCCTCAATTCTCTTTTTTCTCTTACGACCACCTCCACAAATAATTCAAAGCAAATAGCTCATACTGCACTGTAGAAGAATTACAGCGAACGCAAAGAAATTTTGCAAATTTTTGTAAACATCAAAAACACAGATTGCATTGATCAAAAAACTCGCAGCAGTTCTCTTTACAGTGTACAGCGCCCAGTCCAAGTAAACTTAAAAACCGGGTGTGCAGTCTGCTTGCAGTTTGCGTGCGTGACGCATAATGCTGCACATTTTTACTATCTTTTGTTGTTGCAAAAAAAAGTAAAAAATCGTCGACAGGGTTGGAAAAATTATCTAAGCTTAACTTTTATTGCAATAAAAATTATTATACACTCTAAAATGGCAATTATTTGTTTTTTAAAATTATAATTACCTTACAGAAAGTAATTTTAATAAAGCTAGAAATTAAAGTTTTTGGAATCTAGTTGGTTCGAATCCCAGTGAGACTTACCGCTGACAAAATCAAACAAGAGCGAAACTCTAATTTGGTGCTACTCGTTTTTTTTGGCTCAGTTTCTTATATATGTATAATTGAATTCCTGTCAAAATACATGCTAATTAAAGAATTGTTTTAAATATGTTTGTTGTTTGTTGTTTTAAAATTATTTTAAAAAAATATCAAAACATGTATGTATACTGGTGAACCTATGACAGTTTTTAAGACATTAGAAACTGATGATTTAAAGATACTTTTTAAATCTATAAATTATAAATTTTCAATACTAAACCCCATACCAACATGGTTGTTATTAGAATGTTTTAATGAACTAGCTCCTGTACTACTTTCCATTATTAACAAATCCTTAAGTACTGGTATTTTTCCTTCAACATTAAAACAATCTGTTGTAAAATCAATTATTAAAAATTTTCATAGTGATCCTAATGAACTGCTTAATTATAGACCTATTTCTAATATCTCTTTCTTGTCAAAATTATTGGAAAAAGCAGTATTGGTGCAACTGAATAACTTCTTAGTGGACAATAAACTTTACTGTAACAGTCAATCAGGATATCGTCAATTTCATAGCTGTAAAACATTAAACATATGCATGTTTAATAATATCTTTAAAGAAATTGATAATGGAAAAATTGTTTTGGTACTTTTGCTTGACATGTCAGCTGCATTCGATACAATCGATCATGAACTCTTGCTAAAAACTCTTAAAAATTCATATGGCATAGACAAACTTGTACTTAATTGGTTATCTTCATACTTAAATCATCGTTCCTTTTCGGTCAATATAAATGACAGTTTTTCAGACCCTGATTCTATGTTATATGGTGTTCCACAAGGATCCATACTTGGACCTATATTATTCATTTTATATACAAAACATCTACAACATATTGCTCATAATTTTAATTTAAATATTCAATTGTATACTGATGATACTCAATTATAAACAATGTTATGTAACAAAGTTGCTGAATGCATTAATGAAATGAAAGAATGGTTTTCTACAAATTACCTAAAACTAAATGAAGACAAAACAAAATTTGTGTTATTTTCAAAACCATCTGTTTTTAAGAAATTTAAACTAAGCCAAAACTGTTTCACAATTGCAACGAAAAGAGGAGAAATAAAGCAAAATGATTGGACAAGCATTAGTGAAGTAAAAAGCCTAGGTATTCGACTTGACCCTCAACTAACAATGCATAAGCATATCATGTATGTCAAACAATATTGTATCAGACAACTTAAATCCTGGAAACATATTGCAAATTTTTTAAATGAAGATGTTAAATTACTCCTTGTAAAACAAATAATATTTTCTAAAATTGATTATTGTAACTCGTTATTTGTTAATCTTCCAAAATCCTTACTGTGACATTTAGACTGTGTAATAAATAGTGCTTTACGTTTTGTATATAATGTACGTTACAGTCAACACATCACACCATATTACATAAAAGCTCACATATTGCCTTTAAAATTTAGAATAGATTACAAAATTTGCCTCACTGTGTTTAATTGTTTGAATGATATTGCTCCTCAATATTTACAAATGCTGTTATCGTGGAATGCACCACTGTCTCCAATAAATTGTAACATAAATGTCAATCCTAGAAAAACCAAAGATTCATATTTGTTAGTAATTCCATCCGATTTCGGAAAAAAAAAACAGATACCACAGTAGATGTTTTAGTCAATATGCTCCCCGCTGTTGGAATAAACTTCCATATGATATTAGAAGTTGTAAATTAAAATCCGTTTTTAAAACTAAACTTAAAACTTTCTTTTTTGAACAATTTTTATCAAAATCATAAATAACCTATTGTATTTAAATAAGGTAATATTTATTGAATGTTAGTATTACTGTAGCTTTAGTTTGTATATATTTACTTTTATGTTTTGTTTTCTTTCTTTTGTATATGTTTGTACATCTGGAGTTTTGATGTTTTGCATGTTTTCTGTCTTTATTTGTATCTGCCAAACCTGAACTAGTATTTATTTTATTGACACTTATAATTTAACTACCGCTCTGATGCAACCACTTCTTTGAAGTAAATATTTGCCTGAGCGGGATAGAAAATTGTTTATTATTATTATTATTATAAATAATAAAAGGTAATTCTGGCGCTATTACGAGTTTCTGAGCACGGTTTATCGTGAATACTATTGTTGTGACATGTTGGTGAATGATCCTACCACGCATGCATGGATAAAAAATAAATGTAATTAAAACTCGAGTAAAAAAAACAAATTATAATTAGTTTAATATCATTTTTTTAAGCCTGCTCGACATTCGGCTTTAGGCTTAATGATATAATTTACAGCTTAGGGCCAGTTAAATTCTTAATTATTACGATATTTAAAGCTTTTTCAATTAGGGGCTTAACCCTTATCTACCATAGATGTTCTTTTTCTGTTGACTACCTAAGAGAGGTCCTCGGAAGGGCCTAAGTTTACATGTCCAATACTCTTAACAGACAGTAGCTGCGCAGTTGATTTTTTGATATGTTGGAGAAAATTTATTTTAGTTTAGTCAAATGTCGTTAATTTCAATATATTTGCTATAGTCTCTTCTTATTTTGCATAAAGTTGAAGGTCCTCAAATTTTCGTTGATTGCTTTGTTTTGCCGACATAATCTATTATATTATCTATTATGTCGGCAAAACAAAGTAATCAACGAAAATTGTAGCAACACTAAATCTTTACGTTGCCGCTCACGGGACTCTGTGTAAATAGGATTATCTTGTGCCACAGAAAAAAGTGTACAAAAATTATAAGGTAAGTTAAAAAAATAACCTGCTACACTAAAACTATCCGTCGGATTTGCTCAAAATATTAAAATATTCAGGAATAAATTTTAGGAAAAGTTATAAAATTTTAGGTTTCTACCATCAGAACTTTACGAGTTATAACATTTTTAAAAAAGGTGGTGCTCTGAGGAACCCCTAAGGTAAATTAGGGTTAACAGCAAATACAAAATGTCAACTCAAAACTTAATATTACATTACATAAATGTTAACAGTATTTGCACCGACTTTTAATTAAAGCAAAGTGGAAAAATATGAACACAATGTAACTGGTAGTCGACTCGATCCGAATAAAGTGATGAATAAAAATAAAAACTGTTCCTACATGAAGATGTTAAATAGGCCTACTATCTAAAATAAAATAACGTGTTATCGGAATTTTATTTTTAACAGTTAGGACAGAGGTTCTCAACCGGTGGGCCACGGTGAGATGACGTAAAAAACTGTTAAAATCATACGTGCAGACTGCAGAGACTGGTTTTAGTTGACAAGAAACGATTCAGTGAAATCGGGTGTGGAATGAAAGTGAAGGCTTTTTTAAGAGATCACTACTTTTTAGGAACGAAAATCAAGAAATCCGAGACAAATTTAAAGTGAAGACTTTTTTTTTGGTCATCACCTATAATTTCGAAACGATTTCGTGGAATTGAGTGCGGAATAAAAGTGAAGACTAGACACATTGGGTCGCAACAATTGCGTTTCAAGTTTTTTGGACCACGGTGTTGAAAAGGTTTAACAAACAAAACATTGGTTATCATCGAAACAGCATAGCTTCTCACAATTGTTCTTTGATGTTCAAAAGCGCCGGAAGCAGAGGGGGGCAGGGAGAGCAATGACCTCCTACCTTTTTGCCCTCTTTAAATTGTCCCCCTGCCCTTTTCAAAAAGGTAATGTACAGGTGGGCAGATACAAAAGCATTGGGTTAGATTTGCCCCTACAAGCATAGAAACTCGGCCAAAATATCAGATCGAATGATGGTGAAGGTTTTCATTTTGGTCTTCACCTTCAACTTATATTTAGGACGAAAGTAGGGATTATGGACTCGATTAAAGTTGACCTTTTCTTTAGTCTTCACTTTAAATTTGCGACACAAACGGAAATTCCGGACACTGATTAAAAAGTAATCACCTTTTTTTTTAGTCTTCACCTTGATTTTGAGACGAAAATAAAAATTTTGAACACTGATTGAAAGCGATGACCTTTTTTCTTTCTTTTTTTTTTCGTTATTGTGATACTAAGTGGCAACTCAGTAAAATATGCCTTTTTTAAATTTACAATCAATTATTTTTCTATTTAAGTCTATCTAATGCTCTTTTTTAATTTTTGAGAGCAAAATACGGCTAACTAATGGCATAATATTGAAATGTTTGACGATTTCGACAGTATAAGTACAACATTATGAACTTGTTTTTCGTCAAAATTTAAATTGGCTGACACGAAATGTTTCATTTTTTAATTGCACTATAAGTATTCGTTTTTTTACCCATAAAAAAATACATAAAAAGAATACACCGATAAAAGTACAAGAATAGACGAGAAAATCGGTAAACAACATACGTACTTCCTTGTCTTGAGTAAGTAAAAAAATAACATTTTTATTAATATGAATACATTCCAGCAAAAAAAGAATTTAAAAATACGGGTATAATATTTGTAACTACAATTAAACAGCTTTAAATTTTAATATATATCTTTACAAAAAATAAATCTTAAAAAGTGGCAATTTGTCAATAACAATCGACAATTACTTTAAAGTTTTTTATGTAAAGGTAAAAATTCTTGCAAATACAAAAACATATTGATAATTCAATTGTCGTTGCTTTTGCAAAAACAACGTGTTAATTCGTCAAAAAAACAAGGTTTCTTTTTTGATGGATTGATAAAACAATTCAACTTTAAGAGAATTAATGAAACAACTTTACTAGGGGTCCACAAACAATTTTTATGATCCAAATTATGACCAAAATCTTGCGACACGAATTTTTTATTCTGAAACCGGTGCCATAGCTATTTTTAGGCCTATTAGGCCTTTAACAATATCTAATACTGTAAGTCTAGTATATTCAGAAAAATAAAAAATAATAATAGTTGGCAGCGTGACTGTGGCACGAAGGGTCGTTTTAGTAATGAACGTGATCGATATAATTTCGCTTCAATTCCTGCCCTGGTTGTTGCCCCTCGGAAAAAAAACACGTCCTCTGGTTTGTGGTCTTATCGAGCAGCTTTAAGTTACAATCTTATTCTTTTTAAAACTGAAAAAAGACATTAATATCAAGGTATCTGAAAAAGAAGGCCGGGTTAATTGTTTGACCGTTGCTCTACATTTCCATTTTGATTTAAAAAAACTTTTTTCAGTTGTCTTACACAGGTCACGGAAACATGGAGTAAAAAAACGCTTCATCTGAAATATATTTTTTTCAGTCTTCAGTCATTTTTCGCATTGTGGCATATGCCAACGTACTTCTACATAATCAAAAATCGTATAGTTTTTTGATGTTTGAACTAAAATTGTAATACGTACAATGCTTGTTTTTCCGATATTGTCCACTTTTTAAGCATTCGAAAGTACTTTAGAGCTAGAATAGCTCACAGTGTACAGTACATGATACAACCACAGAAGTGCAACACAAAAAACTCGACTAAAAATTTTAAAATCACATTACAACTTGAGTAGTTAAAATACAGTCACCTATCACTGTAAAACTCATGTTTGCTGCTTTTAGTGTAATCAAAGACATTGCTTTCTTGAATCGTACGCTCTGAGTTGACGCGACTTAGTGATGGTCTTTGCTCAACCATTTTAAAATATTGTTTAATTGAGAAAAGGCCAGCAATCAGCTCAAGAACGGTTGCAAGCCAGGCAAAAGTATGTCCCATGCCGTAGTGTGAACGAGAACACAAACGAAACCATCTTCGATATAGTAAGATACCACAAAATCCGACGAAAGCTAAATCAATTTTTTGCGTTACATACTATGTAGCTTATGCAATAATACCTATAATAAAGGCCAAGACATAGCGATTACAAATAAAATCGTGACGTTTTTTACGTGAAATATAATCTTTTTTAGAATATTTAAACAACTTGTTGCGAAATAGTTTACGCATTGCTCTTCAATTTTTTTATATCACGGAAATCCTTGAGCAAAGTTTTCAAATTTTGCGGAACCTCTATTTAATACATTAGATAAGAGCCAACGGGGAATACCTAAAATTCACGAAACTGCGAATGTTTCAAGAAATCCGGGTGAAAGTGCCCTATTCTATTTTTTAAATAAGCCAAAACAATTTCGGCGCTTGTTAATAATTTCGTCACGAAATTTTAAATCAAAAAGTTTTTTACAATTAAAGAAAAATTGAAGTTTTTCAAAAAAAGTTATTCTTCTACATTTTTGGTGGACTGATATCGGCTTGGTTGCTTTTTTCTGCTGAAGAGAAGTCACCAACGTTGGTAAGCACCGTGACAACAATTAGAAATTTTTTGCGATGTATTATTTTCAAAGGCAGAATAGAAATCACTTAGAGTGAGGATTAGGCTCGAGCAATTTGCTCGCAAGTCACAGGTTTATCACCATATTGAGCTATTAACAACCTATAAGTGAAATATAACACAAAAATACCCTACTAATGTAACATCTCAAAACTTTTCCTCCAACGCTCTCGTCACTAAAAATGTGTCCAAATTCGCTTGAACGAGTTTAAATTGATATGACAAATTTTCTTTTTTCATCTCTAAATTTATCTCTTGACTCGCAGGAAAGCGTAAAAATTTTTTATTCTGGCTTCTAAAATTTTCAAGACCAAGATACTGCTGTTTGGTTGAAATTTCTTATTTTGGTTTTTAGTTTTTCATTGAGACATGTGACTAAAATTAAGAGATGCTTGCCAAGACCATCAAGCAGAAGAAAGCGCCGTAAAGTTTTTCCAAGGACACAACTGAATGACGAGAGTAGGTTTTGAACCGCTACTTGGTGGATCACGTTCTCTATAAATAACAGCTTTTTTAAACAAGTGATTTGTAGTACAGAATTTGAAGACAGCTAACAAAATGCTCTTTTAAACAATCAACCACGCTGCCGACAAAAAACTTTGATCAGTAGATAAAAATTTGCGCGAAACTATTGTAAAAATTTTTAAGGTTTGAGATGCAAAACGTAGGTGGCTTCTAAAGCAGTGCTTCTCAACCTTCTTAACATCGCGAACTAGAAAACTTAACAAATGTTGTGGTCAGGTAGTGCTACTTTGCTTTATTTTGAAGGACAGATAGAATTAAAGTAAAGATTAGTGATGGGACGATGCCAATTTTTTTTCAATTTCCATGCCGATTTCAACAAAAATTTTCCATTCCGATTCTTGTCATTTAAAATTCACTTTGTTTTTATAATAGACTAACAATATATATATTTTTAAAGCAACGTGTTTAAGTAGTTGGATAGTTGATGTACAGTGTCTCTATCCTAATTGTCTTAAATTGTTATATATAACTCATTGTAAATTAATAATCATATTAATATATATTGAAAAAGTGAATTGATCTTCCTTGCAAAGTGCTAAATAAAAGGATCAGAGCAATATTTAGATAAAAAGTTTATTTAATCACTGTCTAAAAAACCACAAACATCTGCTGCATCTTTATTGAAATGAAACCTTGATGCATATTAAAGTAAAAAAATTTTATTTGAAAAAGGATATTTGAATATATAATACTAAATTTTTCGAAGTACTTTTTAACAAACTACAACAATCTGTTTCATCCTTAAAAATCGTGCGGTGGTTAATGGAAAAACAAAAAAATATAATCATTAAATAAGATGATTAACTGAATCATCCTTTGATAAGTTGAACATTTTTTGATAAATAATACGTGGTTCTGCGAAACATAATTTATTATAATACGTTTCAAAATTTTAAATAATTTCTAAAATTAGAAATATTATTTAAGCTTTTCAATCTTTATGCTCAGAAATATGTAGTTTGTTAAATTAATCAAGTAAATAATGCAATTCTTGTAATGTCATAACTCAAAATATAGTAAATGCAAGTACAGAGAAAATGCATTTATATTAAAGTAACCTGACTCTCCTTCTCTTACCTTAATAAACGTAAATAGAACAAACTGATTTTATTGAATAAAACAGATTTTTGTGGTTTTTTTATTAGGTTGTTGCATAAGTTCCCGCCGTTACATAAAAATATTGTTCTACAACGACTTTTCATATTTGCCAAAGTGTTATATACCATTAGAAAACTTGCGCTCTGCTTTACAAAATTAAAGTCATCGTTTTTGTCTCTATTATTTATTTGTCTTTTTTGAGAACCGTCAAATGGATTGTCAAGTAGACAAAAAATCGCATTTTTGACACCTCCTTCTTCTTCACGCCTTTAATCGCGGTCAAAAAGCGAGTAAAGCTGCCACAGATAGTTGTGCCGTGCATGGAAAAGACACTATAGCCGAGAGAACTGCTCGGGATTTTCCAGATTCAAACATTTCGACCTCAACGACGCTCCTCGTTTCGGAAGACCAGTCGAGATGGACAAAGACCAACTCAAGGATCTTTTGAAGGAAGATGGCTGCCAAGCATGCAGAGAACTGGCTGAAAAGATGAATTGCGATTTTGCGACAATTTTACGCTATCTTCAGTCGATGGGTAATCCCGAACAGTTTTCTCAGTTATAGCACCTTCTCCATACACTACACAAATATCTCTGGCAGCTTTACTCGAGTTTTGACCTCGATTAAAGTCAAAAAGGAGGTGTCGAAAATGCGATTTTTTGTCTACTTGACAATCCATTTGACGGTTCCAAAAAAAGACAAACAAATAATAGAGACGAAAGCGATGACTTTAATTTTGTAAAGCAGAGCGCAGGCTTTCTAATCCTACATATATAACACTTCGGCAAATATAAAAAAGTCGTTGTAGAACAAATATTTTTATGTAACGGCGGGAACTTATGCAACAACCCAAATAAATAGTGATTAAAGAAATTATATATTAAATTGCTCTGATCTTTTCATTGAGTACTCTGCAAGGAAGATCGATTCACTCTTACAATATATATACAGTAGCCTGTATATATATTACTCATACAAAAAAAAAATATATATATATACAGGCTACTGTATATATATTGTAAGAGTGAATCGATCTTCCTTGCAGAGTACAGTGTTTAAAATTTTTTAAAATTTTTAAGGTTTTTTCTATTGTTTTCAATTCTTTCTGGCAGTTTTATCTTAACTTTATTTTATTTTATTTTACTTTTTAGATACCCCTGATGATCCCTTTTATGGGTGAAACAGTCTGTTGGGTTTTAGCTTTGTTTTTATTTCCGTGATTTCGCTATTGTTAATCTTAATTCAAGCTCTAACTTTGTTATCGAGCACTTTAGAAGAACTGACTTTCATACAGTGTTATATATATATATATATACTGCAGACAGTACTGTTTCGACCTTTGGGGTCTTGTCAGTGCAGTGAACTTATGCTGGGAAAGAACAAGGCTCACCAATTTGAACCTTGTGGCTAACATATATATATGCGGAATGGGATAATTCGCTACGACCGATTTCATACCGACAATTAGCCACTGCCGATTCGGGCTAAGGTTGGTAACAATAGTGTTAAGGTCAGTAGCAGTCGGTGACAATTTGCCATAGCTGATTTGCCACCAACCCATGATTATAATCATTATAAATATATACAAAGCCATACTATCTGGAAAAAAATTTGGCAGGGCAATACAGTTTTGCCCAAATTTTGTCATTTTCGCCCAAATCTTGATTTTCTACTACTTAACAAATGCGAAAAGAAATTTTGTCCAAAATTTAGGATGAAGACCAAAAAAAGTCTGCATTTTGAATTTGTCTTTGATTTCTCGATTTCGTCCTAAAAACATATTGATCATACCGATAAAGAAATTATTTGACAATAAATTTGTTTTGCTCAAATAATTTCTTGTCACTGCTCTAAAATTTCTGATTTTGCACAAATTTTCTAGATTTGGGGGCAATTGCTCTCTACTCCGCTGGCAGGTATGGCTATGAATAGGTTGATATATTGGGTGTCCACAAAGTCTGGGTACATGGGGAGTTTCACTATCTATTTTCTCTACCTATTCAATCGAGTTCATCTGAATTTTTGCAAAGGGCATCAAATTATGCATTAAAAATGTTAAAAATCATCTTGAAAATATTATTTATCAACATTACAATTGAATAAAATTGTTTTGCAAGAAGCATGTGTTTTTTATCATGTACCCAGACTTTATAGACACCTTATCTATTGTTCCAAAAAAAAAATGAATATTTTCATATATATGTGTGCATACTACATGGTAGTAAGGTACATAAAAAAGGACAAACACAGGAATAAATTAGAAATTGTTTTGAAAAATCGAAATTTTCCAAAAAAATCTTTTGACTCCGATGCCGATTCCTAAAAATTTATTAATTCTGGATTCCGATTAATCATCCCATCACTAATAACGACCAAAAAAAGTCTTATCCATAAGAAAATACATTCAGGCTATGAAGCTCTACCTTTTTTTTGTTCCAAACCTAGATTTTCAATAAATTTTGCCCCACAACCTAGAGTTGCAACACAAAGTTGGTGAAGAACAAAAGAGTCTTTACAGCCCAAATGTATTTTCCCCAATGAATAGATTTCCTTTTTTTATTCTCAAAAACTTTGTGGTTGCAACTCCTGTGGTTTTGAGAGACAAACTTTACTAAAAATTATACAATATTTTATCAAAAGTAATATCTATAAATTTATCCAAAACAATCGTTTGTGTAACCAAATTGAATTGGCTTAATAATAAGTGCAAAGCCCACCAGAAAGAGCTTTAAAACTTACTGGTTGAGAAGAAGCGCTGTAGGTGAAACAAAAAATGACCAAAGAATATAAGAAATTAGTTGCATATAGTCAGAAAAAGTTGTTTCATGATTGTGTCATAAAACGTAATGTGCTTTTAAGATTTAAAAAACGGAAAAGGTTATTGCAACTTCAAACGCACATTACCTATGTATGATCTTTCAAAAATCAGTTTGTAATATTTTTTTACAAAATTTAATATAACAATTAATTTTTTGAAGGGAACTGCAGAAAACGATTTTTTTTAAACCTCTAGACTATGACCTACCTGCAAGTGAATATAAAAAACTTGCTATCTTTTTATAACCTTTCTTTTGTGTAGAATTAGACCACAGGTTTGTTCCATTAGCAATGGTAGCAAATATCGGCATTGTTGTCATGAGCGTCTGAACCAGGTTTAAATGAAAAGAATCTACAACTAATAACAAATTTTGCATAAAAATACATTACAAAACGCTTTTCAATAATTTGCTTTTGCAGATGCAGGTATTCACTGTTGCAGTAAATTCAAACAAAGGTCGAGGATAATAAGTTTTTATTCAAGTTAGGAATACTCATTTTGCTAACATCAAAGCTTCTTCTGGCAAAAGGGTTCACACATACATATCTTCTTATACCCAATGCCCAAATAATGGGAGAGGAAGAAAAACATGGTCTTTATTTGTTCATTAAAGTCAAATTTGCAATTTTGTTCAGAAGTATTCACTCAGTGGTTACTTAGTTTTTCACTGTCCAAAAGTAACTAATCTTTAACAAGAACTATTCAAGAAGCCAAATCCTAAACAAACTTGTTGTTGATTGTCAAGACAAGTTGTATACCCACAAAAAAAGGATGATTTTATTGTTTTAAAAACAAAGTTAACATCATTAATTATTTAGCCCAGTGGTTTCTATGACGTCATATAATTAGTTATACAGGGTGGGGCAGAGAGGACGGACGTTTTTTTTTAAAAATCACAAAATTGTTAATTTTTTATTAAAAAAAAATTTATTCAGATTTGAGTTCGTATTGAAATAGCATTTTACAAAATCAATGGTGGAAAACAACATCTGTCATGTGGTGTCTGTTATCGTGATACATTTTTGAACGCTTTCTTCTAAGTTTGCATAAACTTTTTCAATCATCGCTCTGTCGATTTGGGCGACTTCCTTGCAAATAGCTTCCTTCAGTTCTTCCAATGTACGGGGCTTATGCTCATATACACTAATGTGGGCTGAAAGTTTTAAATTAAAAAGGCAACCAACCCAGCACTTGGGTTTTGATGTAGAAACATCATTTATAATGAAAAAAATTAGTGGTCTCTCATATTAGTCAACCCACTCCAAAAAACCATGGAAACACTAAACAGTAGTTGGACATAACCATAGGGATGGTCTGATTCAGAATAAAATAAGATCAAGAAAGTTGATGAAGAACTTTGAGTCAAAAAAAAGTTTTAAATTATTGTCTATAATTGATTTCAGTTCTAATTTTGTATATTTTTATAATTATTAGACCAACACTAATCATAATTTTACTTAATGTTTTAAAAAAATACAGTTTTTTTGCAAAAAATGACTTTAAATATTAGTTTTATGTAAAAATGTTATTGAATAAAAGATGTTTAAAATTTAATTCTGCATCTTTTTGATGTATAAACTTTTCATTTTGCATGTAAAATAAAAACAAGTTTAGTGATTTTTTTTTCTAATCACTAAAATTTGAAAAAAATTTGCACTGAATTCTATAATGTGGAGTGGGTCGACTATTTATGGTAAACATTGCTTTTTTTTCATCATAAGAGATGGAAGTTGCAGAGATGAAAATGTTGAGGTTTGCTATGGGAGTGACGAGAAAAGACAAGATTAGAAACGAGAACATCAGGAGTACTGTTAAGGTTGAACAGTTAGGAAGATGAGGGAGGGCAGGCTGAGGTGGTATGGACATGTCATGAGGAGAGACCAAGAGTATGTAGGAAGAAAAATGATGGAAATGGAGTTACCAGGAAAGAGGAGAAGAGGGAGACCAAAGAGAAGATTTTTAGATGCAGTAAAGGAAGATATGCAGGAAGTTGGTGTGAAGGAAACAGATGTTGAAGACAGAAAGATGTGGAGAATGATGATACGCTGTGGCCACCCTTGACTGAAGGGAAAGGCTGAAAGGAGAAGAAGAAGTTCTTGCATCAAAACCCAAGAATTAAAATTATTGCCATTTAAAAATAAAATTTTTTTTTCTATTCAGCCCACCTTAATACACACGTGCCTTGAGGTGACCTCATAAGCCCCATACATTGGAAGAACTAAAGGAAGCTATTTGTGAGGAAGTTGCCCAAATTAACAGAGTGATGATTGAAAAAGCTTATGCAAACTTTGAAGAACACCTTCAAAAATGTATCATTGATAACGAACACTACATGACAGATGTTGTTTTCCACAGTTGATTTTGTAAAATGCTATTTCAATACAAACTCAAATCTGTGAATAATTTTTTTTAATAAAAAATTAACAATTTTGTGATTTTTTTAAAAAATGTCCGTCCTCTTTGCCCCACCCTGAATATATTAATGTTTTCCCAATCACAAGGCTTCACTGAGTTTTGGCTAGTCTGCAAAGTTTATAGTTGCATTCAATTAATAATGACTAATAGTAAATGCTTTTAGGGTTGCTCAGTGAAAAATTTAAATATTATTCTAATTTTAGATATACAAATATAAAGAAACAATTATCTACTTTAATGTTTGATTTACATTTTAGCAAGAGGCAAGACAAGAGTCTGTTTAAAATTTTTTATTAAAATGTAATCAGTTTATTGCATTTTCCAGCAATCCATAATAAAAAAGGTTCATAAGCTTCCAAAAATTTATCTTTTATAGAAAGATTTACAAGTGAAAATGCCACAATTGGCCAACAAAATTGTGATTTTAACTAAACCTAAAAGAGTCTAAATAATAATAAGATATAGCCTATAGGCTATTGATTGCAAGATGATGCATTACATAATATCAGTGCACGATTTGTAATAGAAATACTGTAACAGGTAAGCATTATTACGTGACCAAGCTAGTGTAAAAGTTAATGGTGGTAGTAGTGTTACTGAATATGATTATGGGACTGAAAGATTGCGATCATCTCATTGAAGACCCAATCATTATACAGTTCACACAGTCCAGATCAAATATCTAAATAAAAGAAAGGTGCTAAAGATGGCAGTGTAATGATGATCAAGATATACAGTACTATTAGTAAGCAAGCCATAGACAGCTTTTAGCAAAATATTTTTTATTTGAAAAGCATTTCAAATACTTGGTAAAAAGGACTCAGTGTTATTCTTGGCTTAACATTTTGATAAACTTAATTCTACAACCCCTATAACATTCCAGTAACACAGAAAATTATGGTAGGGCAGAGCTGTGGAAAGCCAGTTAAGCATGTATGCTTTAATGCTTCAACATCTGAAATAAGTACTAGTAGCATTTTTTAAGTGAAAAAGACTAAATATGTAGGTATATTTTTTTGGGGAATTCACCAGAACTGGTTAGTATCTTTCATCTTCTATGCTCTTTACCAGTACTTCCATTATAGCAACAAATATTAGTATATGTCCTTTTACATCATCCTTAAACTTTTCTTATGGGTAACAGCTTTATTTCTAATATCATTCCAGCAATCTTTTTGTGTTCCTATTTCACATAAGTGAAAACCACCTTAATCTGGGCTCTCCAGTTTTGTTGTTAAACTGGTTAAACTGTACTCTCACTGTAATATCCTTGTATCTAACTTTATTTATTTTTGTGACTTCTGAAAAAAAACCTCAACATTGAAAAGACCTATGGTTCTCATTTTATGTCATTTGCTGCCATTGTCTCCAATCATGCTAATAGTCAGTCTTCCTACTCACAGTCTGATATTTTATTTTTGTGACTGTTTTCTCACACATTACTCTTAAAACTTTTCTTTACCCACTCAATATTGGTTGTACACTTTCCTTGAACTCTTTTCTATCAACTGTGCATTTTCTTGACAGTTTAGCCCAAAACTCCTGTACTTTAGGAATTAGGCTAATGAGTTTTGAAATTTAACTATTTACTTGTTTGCTCTACATTCACACACATGCATTCAATATTGGTAAAATTAACCTTCATTTCTCCTTTTTTGAACCTGGATTATATATTTCCCTATTTCCACTTTCCTTTCAGGTCATACTTTTTATTAACATTTTCTTTTTTGATGAGAAAATGTCAATTTTTATTTTAAAACACCTTTATCTGTTCCACATTTTCCAAATCAATTCTGCTTTCTTATAATTAGTGTTTAAAATATTATACTATTGATTATATTCAAATTGTTTAACCTTGGTTACTTCACAAAAAGCTGTATCTCCTTTACCCAATGCTGTATCTCTTTGTATTTCTACCTATTTTTTATGATCTTCTTCCTACTGTGTGATTGTGCTTATGATCAGTCCATGATTTAGTTTCCTTTTTAACTATTTTCTGGAAAAACCGTCATGTCTATGTTTCTATCAGTCTATCAGTGATGCTCTATCAGTTTCTTAGTTATTCATGCTTTTTACTAACACCCAAAGTTTTACATTATCTCCTATTTAATTTTCTCAAAACGTTATTTATTTTACAGGTTCCACCATTAGGCTTTTTGGTTTGCCTTTGTCTCTCTTTCATTGTCATTCAGAGTTGTGATGCTGAGCAAAATAGAACACCCACTGCTCTTTAAAGTTGTTAACTGTAGCACTAACACCAAATCTTTTTATCACTCCAGTGTCTTTTATAATTTCTTGGCCAAAAAGTTCACTATAAACTATATAGAATTTACTTTGTCTGAAAATAATCTCTATACATTGATTTAATTCAGTTGATTTGAGTCTGAAGATAACATTAAATAATTTATGTATCTGTTGTTCTTCTGACATAAAAAATTGTTGCTTTAAATTTATATTTTAATCAAAGATTTAACCAGAAAACTAAACAAAAAATTTTTTTAAATATAAGATAAATTAGTTAATATTTGATAATAATTACTTTCACCTTTTTTTATAACAGACTTATTAGAAGTAATAGAAATCTGTGATAACAATAATTGCTCATCATTTTGATCAAATTTGTTCTTGTAAAAATTTAAGGCAAGTTGTTGAAACTTTGGTTATTAGACTATTGTGAATGCAAACCAATTACTTTCTTGTAAACAAGACACTTAAAAATAATGGGTCTCAGCAAGAAGTCACTGTAAGCAATTTTTTTCTGCAAAACTAACCTGGAATTCCCCTTTCAGCACCAGGATAGAATAAAGAAAAAACCAAGAGAAAAAGGATCTCTCAAGAAGCAATAGTAATCACAGGGGATTTGGGTTAGTTTCACAAACAAAAATCATTTACGACGACTTCTTGAAGAGGCCCAAAATAACATGGCCAGCAGCTTGGTTTTCTGGCCCACACTTATTTACACAGTTTTGCAGTATTACATAATTATGCATTTTATTACAGCCCACACTCTTATAAGAGCTTTCTGGCCAAAAAACATTCCTTAATAATTTGCTCTATTTTGTAAATAAAAACCTTTAGAAGCATAACACATATGCCTTCAAGCTGTTGGCCATAACCTTGTTGCACAATCATAAAAACATTGTTTAACTTTGATTTTGGTCATAAAGTACAATAGATACACTTAAATAAATATATTACAAAAAAATTTGTAAAAAAAAGAAGCAATTATTATGCAGCTTAAGAGCATATTGTAGTTTTTAAATTACAGTTGCTATAATTTTGTAGCTACAGTAAAAAATTTAACATACTTGTAATGTCAGAACATGCTTCTTTTCCTGGAAATACAACACATTTTTTGAATAAACCAGTACTAACAACACTTGAAACCATCCACATTGAGTTTAAAGAAGCAAAACCAAAAATGGCACCAACAAAGCCTGCAGAACCACTATAATTCATAGCAGACTTAGACTAAAAGATATTATCAGAAACCTTACGTTGGGTGGCTTTGAATTTTATCTCTAAACCAAATATAAAAAAAGCAAAATTGACCGTTAGATTCAACTTGCATTTAGTTCTAGTCGAGAATTTAAGCCATTAAGCATAGTATGATACAGGCCTGCAATCAGCCTACAGGCTTATTTTATAATTTAGAGAAGTCAGTTAAGATACGAAATTGGCTTGATCTAAGAAGTTAGTAATTTTATCACTTTAAAAAATTTTTGAACTCATTTCTTAGTAAAAAAACTTTGGCAGCACAAGAACCCTAATGGTATTTGCGGCTGTCTACAGTTTATATATGAAGTCTGGAACTGCTGGCAAACCTATCGTAAGAATGGTCACATCGTTCTGCTTGGCTTCGCAGGTGAATTTTTTAAAGTTTATTCAAAGAAACTCGTGTCCATGGTTTATTTTATGTACAGTTTAAGCAGAAATGCAGGAAAATTTTTTGGCTTGGAAGAGGGGGCAAAATTTATAACAAAGATTTTAAAAAATAAATAAATAAAGGTCTTTAGTTTTAATCAGTTGCGGATTTCACAATTTTCATCCCTAAAAAAAAGGGTTCTCCAAAAAAAAGAAAAAAAGATCTTCACTTCAAATCAATCTCGGATTTCATGCTTTTCGTCGCTAAAAAGAAGTAAAAGAAGATCTTCATTTCGAATCTGTCTTGAATTTTTGGCGGGATTTCTGGCGAACCGGGACAAAGCCCTAAAAATCGGGACGTAAGTAGTAAGCCTATTTTAATCTGCTATATTTATTATTTTGTCGAAATATTGACGCAGTATATTTACGTATTATCATCAATTCATATTTATCTCTTTCTAAATGGCGTTGTGAACAACTCTTTCAAAACCAAAATGTATGTACGTATATCGATACCTTCGGGCCCCCCTCAAAAATAGCACATACAGTTTCAATTCGCTGCAGATGTTTTTTAGAGGTTAGTATGAAGTCGGGCCGAAAAGTGGGAAATATAGAGATCGATTCTAGGTGAAGACCCTTTTTTTATTTCTTTTAGAGAACACCTTGATTTTGGGAGGAAAATAGGGAATCAGAGATCAAATTGAAGCGAAGACCTTTTTTTTAGAGATCACCATGATTTTTGGAGAAAAAAGTGAAAGACGAGATCAAAGCTCTTTTTTTTTAGAGAACATTAATTTTTGAAAATCCTTGCCTCGGGGCCCTGAATTTGAATATCCACCACTGCCAATACGCCTATGATAAAGTTTCGTTATGGTCAAATATTAAGGTTAATAAATTACCGAAGAATTGATCAACCCGTCAATAGGTTAAAATAATTTGAGAACCCAGCATTTTTTAGCCACACTAAAAAATATTATACCTTTTTTTGTATATGTTATTTTGTTATTTTTCTGCAGCTTGGAATGGGTTGACTTTTGACACAGAAACCCTTGTTGAGGTATTATTTTCTTGCAATAAAATTTAAAGCAAAAAAATCATTTTACATTATTATCATTGAAATAGAATAAAAGATGTAAATAATTTCTTTGTCGTCTGCAGATTTTTAGGATGACCATTGATATTGATAGAAACATTTTACTGTAGCTCTTCAGATTGTTAGCAAACTATTAAAAAATTGTTTTTTTGAGAATTATTTAGGCGAATTTTTATCAAAAGAACTTGTTGGCAATGCCGAATAGGAAGAAATATGCGGTTTAGTATATAAGGAGAGCAAACATCGAAAATAACGACGTTTTTCATTGGTTGAGAGAAAAAGAGCAAGCGATAGTTTGCTCACTTAGTACCGTAACTGAAAAAGTTTTAACCAAGACAAATTCTTTTTTTGGCAGAGAAAGGGTTCAAGAAATTTGATAAAGGTAGGTTCACGTTGCTCGGTCGGAAAGATGATCTTCCTGCAATTAAAACCAAGAACCAATTTTGGAGTCATTTTAAAACTTTTCGTCAGATCCTTGTCAGAAAAAATTGTCTTATATAGATAAAAGTAGCAAGCCGAACGGAGTTATAAAGTAAAAAAAGACAACTCTTATTGGTCGAATGTTTTTGCGGCTACCGGTTAAAAGAATATCAGCCTATGTACTGCCAATGAAAGTACTTTCCTGTATTCCGGTGTCATAAATTGTGAAATTAAAATTAAAATGTGAAAATGTTTTGTCTAACTCCACGTTCCATGGATAGAAACTTTCGACAAGATTTAAAAAACAAACCACCACGGCATCAAACACTGCTACTAGGCAAATCAGTACAACAGTCTAGCACAGTGGTTCTTACCTCCTTTCTTCCTGACACCCCTGTTACTCCTGAACTTGTGGCCATATCTCAGGAGGCGAGGAATTGCTATATTCTATTATCCTCAGATAATAAGCAAACGGGCTAATAAATATCAGAAATAAATCTCCGAAACGCCTTCAAGTTGAGGTGAACCCTTTGTTATCATAGCCATACCAGCCTGGGGGGCAGAGGGGAATGTAAAAACTTTTTTTTAGAGATAATTACTTTTTAGGAATGAAATTCGAGAAATCTGAGACAGATTCAAATTAAAATGTTAATTTTTGAACTTCCAGGAATAACCAAAATTTGAATCACAAATTTGGATGAAGACAAAAAAACACAAAAAGTCTTCACTTTAATCATTAAGGCATTTTTTTGGGGGGAGAGGAATGTTGGTGCCTGAGTCGTGAAAGAAAGTAATGTGGCAAAAACTTGGAAAATCACTGAATCTTTAGATAACTTACAAACTTTGTTGGATTTAATCGTGGTCAAGTGGAGGCAAGTGTTATCAAATATTTTTGTTTTGCGAATTTCAAAGGGCCCTATACCATCTGCCTCTGTGCCCACGCGTTTTAAAAAGATTCCAAGGCAGAGGGCAATTTTTCCCATGCTTCCGCATCTGGCGCTCCTGAGCACAAGTAGGCCTACTTATGCAGATCATGTCTTCTCTAACAAGCAACCAAAACATCTTTGTGAGTGAAAGGTAAGAATTTTTTAGATGAGAAAATTATCCTAGCTGAAACGGATTTAAAACAATTGTTGATAGCTGACTTTGTTAGTTTTTTGTATTTTAGAGAAACATTACCGATTCAGATAATTTCGAATATACGAGGTCTGTTCAAAAAGTATCCGACCTTTTTCCCTCTCGCCAATAAGGTATGAGCAAACTGCCCGTGCAAAGCGTGGCTGCACACACACACATTCACGCGTAATCGTGAAGCGTTTCAGGCCGATTCGTCATTCGTATCTCTCTGTGTAAAGCATTTAGTGCAGGCGTGTAGTACGTGTTCATCGGTTTTTTGATTTTCAGAAAATTTCATTTCAATGACAGAACGCATCGAACAGAGGTATTGCATCAAGTTTTGTCAAAAACTTGGTGATACTCAAGTTGAAACAATTCGAAAGATTCAACAAGCTTTTGAAAATGAGGCCTTAAGCCCAACTCAGATAAAGCAATGGTTTAAACGCTTTAAAGATGGCCGTGCATCAGTGGAAAGTGATCCTCGCTCAGGAAGGCCATCCACAAGCCGAAACGAGGAGGCGATGGATCAGGTTCGTGAAAAAGTGTTGGAGGATCGTCGTTTAACAGTACGAGAGATTGCTGCAGAAATGGGAATAAGCACAGGCTCAGTTCATTCAATCCTAACTGAGGATTTGAACCTGCGGAGAGTGTCGGCTAAATTTGTCCCCAAGCTGCTGACGGAGCAACAGAAGGAACTCCGGAAGGAAATTTCGGAGGACATGCTGGATGTTGCAAATCATGACCCAGAATTTATCAAGACAATCATCACTGGTGATGAGACCTGGGTTTATGGTTATGACCCAGAAACCAAGTTTCAATCATCACAATGGAAGCATCCGGACTCACCACCCCCAAAAAAAGCTCGGCAAGTCCGCAGCAATGTGAAAGTTATGCTGACCTGTTTTTTTGATTCCCGTGGCATCGTGCATCATGAATACGCACCAGAAGGTCAAACAATCAACAAAGAGTACTACCTGGAGATTCTACGTCGCCTTCGTGATGCTGTGCGAAGAAAGCGGCCAAACATGTGGGCAGCAAAGAATTTTCAGCTTCACCACGACAATGCTCCCGCTCATTCTGCACATGTGGTCCAAGCTTTTCTAGCCAAAAACAGCATGCCACTTATTAGACAGGCTCCTTACTCTCCCGACTTAGCACCGTGTGATTTCTGGCTGTTCCCTAAGCTAAAAACAACTCTGAAAGGAAGGCGATTTCAGTCAAGAGAAGACATTATGAAAAAAGCGACGGAGGAGCTTCAGAGCATTCCGGGGGAGGAGTTTATGAAGTGTTTTGAGAAGTGGCAGAAGCGCTGGGATAAGTGTGTGAACCACCAAGGGGAATATTTTGAAGGAGATTGAATAAAACTTGCAAAATTTATTGTGTTGTGTGCTTTATACAAAAAAGTCGGATACTTTTTGAACAGACCTCGTACTCTTCACTTTTGTGATCCGAGTGATTTTAATACTTTAAAAGTTAAAAATTTATTTTTGATTCGAAAAAAAAATTTTTTTTGGCTGGGTATCCGTTCTGTTTTAAGATATTTTTTTCAGCTTATTTCACTACAAAGCTTTTCTAAAGAGCAAGTTTCAAGAGTTCTATGAAGGAGCGTGCCAAAAAGATTAGTTGTTTTTTGTCCAAAAAATTCCAACAGTTCAACTTAAATATATAGGGTATGAATTATACAATTATATTTAATAAATTAGAATATTTGGTTAATTTACTTTAGCAATGTAGCAATATTTATGGCTAATTGTTTCCTTAGAATGATTTAAAAAATTTAAATCTTTTATTTTCTGGGTTTTGGTTTTCAGAGTAAATCATAATTTCATTGTTTTATCATTATTTTCAAGCGTTTAAATCGTTTTTTTGTTTTTTCTTCAAGCAAAATTTTTGCAAAGTAACAAAATTCTTAAAATAAAAATTAAAAAAAACAACTTAATTTGAAATTTGCACCAAAGGTAAACTGCAAAGTCGGATCAAAAATTTGGAACGCATAATATTTCAGGATAAAAGGCAAAGCAAATACACTGCCAAACATAGTTTATTTAAATTGCGTTTCGAAAACTTAAATTTATTCGAGTGTAATTCAGTTAATGTTAGAACGAGTAAAAGTTTTAAAACGTTTTTTCATAAACTACGTTTTGCAGTATATTGGTTCTGCATTTTATGGTAAACTGCAAAATATTCATGCCGATTGCTAATGAAATAAAATTTTAAATAAATTTCCTTTTACAATGTAAAACTGTATTATTGAAAAACAATAATATCTTCAAAAACTATTTATGACATATATACATGACGTAATAAATCTGACTTAACAAATAGAATTTGCTCTTTAGTCAGCATTGTAACAGAACTGTTTCTTGCCCATATTAAGCGTTTTGTGCCAAAGGAAATGTTTGTGCGTTAAGTGTAAATGGAGCTAAATACGTCGACCAATTTGTAAATTACGTGAATTTTTGTTGTGCCATGTGAAAAGTATAGGTGAGTAAATTGCATTTAATTTCTTAAATAAGACGGTTAAAAACGTTTATGGGGCGAACAAGAAAAACGTTGTAAAGTGAAATCATGGTCGTAAAAGCACTCAAGCGCAACTGCAAATCAATTATAAAACCATATTGATTTCTTTTGCTTTTTTTTATTATTCTGACCAATTTAACGATTTAACACGTGACTTCAAGGCAAAAATTCCACACATTTGCCGCTTCTCCGTGACTTCTTTTAAAAATGAAGCCATGAGTTTAAAAGGTTTTTCATGGATTCGCAATTATTCTTAACCCTGCAAACAATTTCTCTTTAATTTGCTTAAAAACTATAGGGAAAGATGAGGTAAGTTGAACCAAATTTTACAAAAAATAAGTTAACTCGTTAATTATATAAGCGCTATATAATAGAAATTTTAAGGTATTATATTTCAAGATATAAGGTTTATTATGATGTGAATTATTTTTTGATGTAGTTGCCTAATTTTTAATAATTTCTGTTCAAAGTTGACACTTTTTTTGGTTCAACTTGCCCCTTCGTCGGGGTAAGTCGAACAAGTACCACAGGTAAGTTGGACCATCCATAGAAGTTACTAAAAGAAGTTAAAAAAAGAAATTGTTGCAACCTAATAGAGTATAAACTCATACTTTTTAGGCCACTGTTATAAGTATTACACACCAAGCTTTGAATTAAATATTTTAATTCTGCCTACTTAAGCAAAATTACTAGCACAAATATTTCAAACGTAGCAATATACTGTGAATAGTCAAAGAATTTAATTGTTCAATAATTTTGGCACATAAGAAAGCGTCAATACACGTTCCAGCGATTGAGATTTATTGGAGATACAAATTTCTTTTGCCTAGAAGTCGTTCCCGTGACATAAGGAAGAGGAAGTATCTTTAGGATATCACTTTCTCGAAAGGAACATTCATCGTCTTCCTTGAAAATAAACGTGGGTTGCCCAGTCATATGATCAACTTTGCACTTTTTTAAAAATTTTGCCTCGTATTCACCAGTCTCCTCGTCAATACTTTCAACAAGACCAATATAAAAACGGGGATTTGCTTTTTTAGTGGGCTTAAAATTGACTAGAACATAATCTCCTTGAACTGGGTGAACTACTTCTTCGGATATTCACTACTATCATCACATAAATTTTGTTCATTAAGCTCTAGTTCTTCATTACTCGAATTCTCATAAAATAGTTTTTTTTTTATTTAAGGGTGCTTTTTTTGGGTTTTTTCTTTTAATATGTTATAGATTCGTGACTGTTTTTTTTCGGGAGTATCAGTCAAAATTGTCGTTTTTCCTCGTTTTCGACCACTTGCTGTTAGATCGTAATCCAGGACGGGAAGAGGTAAAATTTCTGAAGGAGACACATAAGAGATATTATTTGATTGATGGTTAAAAGTTGAAATGGTGGAAAAAAGATTGTTCTCTTGATTTTGATAGCTTGTTTGTGCGTTGTCGGTCTCTCTTATTTCCTTGTTAAGATAAGAACGATTAGTTAATTCAGATGGAGCAAAGGCGCTTTCATCAAATATATCTCTGCATAATGGATAGATACCAGTCGATTTAAATCCAGCTTGTACGTTACTCGGAGTAAATGCAGCTAAGTAAGCTTTATTGACTAAGGCTGGAATGTTATAAATAGTAACTATTTTTCCAGGATAAGACCGCATCCACTCATCCATTGCTTGATTATATTTCGACTTTAAAGGTCCAAACACTGAGCGGTCTAGCGGTTGTAAGCGATGAGAGGTATGAAGAGAGATAGTTAATAGAATTAATCCATTTTGTTTTGCCAACTGAATGAATGCCATGGACACATGACTTTCATGGTTACCCAAGATTAATAACACACCATTTTTAATGTTGCAAGAGATTTGATTTACTATGTGTTTTAAGTACATGGAAAAATTTTTTTCGTTTATCCATCCTGATTTATTTGAAGTGCCAATAGAGCCGGTTGGTCAGTCACGGATAAAATGATCTTTATAGTTTATTCGAGAAAAAATAAAAGTTGGTGAAATACTATTACCAGTTGCACTAATGCAACAAACAAGTGCCACCAACTCACCAAGCTCTCTTGATGTGATGGAGCCAATTTGTTTGGTACCTTTCGCTGCTAACACTTGTTTTGGGCTTTGCACCGTAGTCACACCTGTTTCATCAACATTAAATATTCTATTTGGTGTGAACTTGTACCTGTCCATATCTGAAGCTAGATTATTAAAAAATTCATTCACTGTATAGCGGTTAAATGCTGTTTCTCTCGCTAAAGACGTGGCTTCCGGTGTCCTGTATGATAAGTCATATTTTTTTATGAAAAAACGAAGCCATTCTTTTCCGGCTAGTTTATTTTCCTCCCAGCTCACAAGTGCAGTTATGTTATTTTTTTAGCAAGTTCATATGCGAGTTGACGACATTTTGTAGCAGTAATACCATAAAATCTTTTTAAAAGTTCCTTAAGATGATCTGCTAACTCTTTTTCAATCGGTTCTTGAAATATTCGCTTTTTTTCTTTTAAAGTATCATAGCCGTATAAATTTTGGGTTGCACCACTTGCTTTTTTATCTATGTAGAGTTTCAAGATGTTTCTGGAAATATTAAATGATTTGGAAGCAGACCTTAGGGATTTTCAATTTTTTACACATGTTGCAGCCGCTTCCATTGTTTCTTTCGGCTCATTTCCGCGGTTAGTTTTTCTTGTATAAATTCTCGACATTTTCAATAAAATATATACGCAAAAAAATTCAATTTTTTAATAAACAAAGTCTAAAAATAAACTACATTAACTTTTTGTTGTGATATTGTGCAATAGATGACGTAGTGTTTTTCTTAAACGCTCTAATCTTAATCAGCGCCTTCTGCTCAAACAATTATTGGACACGCGCATCTCCAAGCATAATTGTTACAATTTAAATATGCGCCTTTATTTCGGTTCTTCAGTCAGTTCAGAGTTATCAAGCTACTACAGCAAACGAACTAAAAGCATTCTATTTCAATACGGTTGTTTTTTGGCTAAGTACTTTTGTGAATATTTACTATTGTTTTTTTTTAATAAACCTGTGTATTCGTGCAAAGATACAACAGGCAAAAGTGGCGACGAGGATTCAAGGAACTCCACTGCGTCAAGAAAGAAAAAAGAAAATTTGTTGATTTTGCATTACAGCTTGAATTGTCGACAATGAGTGAAATTTCTGAACTGATTTTGTTGTTAAATAAGCAACACCAAGAGCAGAACAAGCGACACCAAGAGCAAATGACAATGCTTCAAGAGCAGCTGAAAATTTTACAAAGCAGCTTGAACAACCCGCGAGAAAATGTTCCAACACCGATGGCAAGTTTTCAACCATTCGATTCCACATCTGAGTTATGGACTGATTATTTGGCAAGGTTCCGAACATTCGTCACTGCTAACTCTATTCCCGACAACAAGCAAGCACAAATTTTTCTTACCAACCAATCTAACTCGGTTTACAAAATGCTTAGCAACTTAGCGGCTCAGCAACAACCTGTCAAAAGCATACATGAGCTAACCATGAATGATATTCAGACGTTTATGGCAGAGCAGTTCGACCCAAAACGATTTGTTGTCAGAACGTTTCAAGTTTTGGTCTGACATGAAACGCAAACCTGGCGAAACTATTCCTGAACTGGCAAGCAGAATACGACAAGATGCAGCTACGTGTGATTTTCAATCCATTAAAGATCCATTAGATGAAGCCTTGCGAACTAAATTTATCTGTTCAGTAGCAAGCTCAAGGACGATGAACTGAAGTTTAGCAACGCCATCAGAGTGGCTCAAGAAGTGGAAGAAGCAGCCAAGGTAGCAAAGGAAACCGTACACGGTCAACCTTCTACGTCGGTGCAGAAAGTTTTATCACGCAAAGTCCAAAACTTCCAAAACGCAAGAAAAGAAAACCGCCTGCTTCAGGTGTGGAAATTCTGGACATTTCAGCAAAGCTTGTCCCCACATTAAAGCTATTTGCAGCTTCTGCAAGAAAACAGGTCATCTGCAATCTGTATGCATGTCTCGACTAAGAGATAATAAGCTTGTGAAACAATTGGTGCACAAAGTCCAATGTTCTGTTTCACCCATCTATCAAACTATTAGACTTAATGACCACAGAATTAAGTTTGAAATTGATAGCGGAGCCAGTGACACATTTTGCTGTGAAGCGACGTGGCAAACGCTGGGTAAACCCATTCTACAACCTGTATCAGTTCAATATCAAGTTGCTGAAGGTAGCCCGCTACCCGTCGTGGGACAATTCCAATCAACTGCAAGTATTGATGGAAAATCACCTGACGTGACCTTTATCTAAATTTACTAGGTCGTCTGGCGATGATGAAGTTAAAACTCGCCAACTTAACTGATCACTTAGCTGACACAAGTTTTGATGGGGAGGAGATGGAAGATGATGTCGATAGCGTTTGTTTAGTTCGAACAATCAGTCGTCAAATCAATCCTGACAATCCATTGCTTGTGGTCAGAGAGACTGCCAAGGATCCAATTCTTTCCCAACTAATGCGATTTGTGAAGGAAGGATGGCCGCATGCATTTTCGGAAGAGCTTAAAGACTTCAAAAAGTTGGAAAATTCGTTGTCAACAGAGAATGGTTGCGTTTTTTACGGCTTACGGGTAATAATTCCTTCAACCCTACGTAATCATATTCTTAAATTATTACACCTTGGATATTTCGGCATGCAACGGATGAAACAACTTGCCAGGTCAACTGTCTATTGGCCAAGAATTGACTTTGACATCGAGAACTTATGTCGCAAATGCACTTCCTGTGGCCAATTTCAAAATAAGCCGGATAAACCTTCAATCCATCCGTGGATGATGCCAGAAAAACCATGGTCAAGACTCCACTTGGACCATGCGATCAACTTTCTGGAAAGAAACTGGTTAGTCCTTGTAGACGCTTATTCAAAATATCCTTGCATTCATCCAACAACCTCAACGTCTTCGAAAAGTACTACTGCTATACTTGAACAAGAATTTGCTCATTTCGGATATCCCCACACGTTGGTGACCGATAATGCCACAACATTCATGTCTCAAGAGTTCCAAGCTTGGTGCAAACAACGAGGCATTGTACATCTCACCGGAGCACCTTATCATCCAGCAACAAACGGTGCTGCCGAGCGTTTGATACAATCCTTCAAACAGGCATTGAGAAAATCCTCGTTACCTCCAAAGGAAGCTTTGCAAGAATTTCTAATGCAATATAGAAGAATTCCTTTTGCATCGGGACTGTCACCAAGCGAATTGTTGAATGGAAGAAGAATTCGCACCAAAATTGACACTTTGGTTCCATCCATTCCGCATCTCCTGCAGGGAAGACAGTCAAGACAAGCGAGCAAGCATTCAAATGCTGAAGACTCGGAAGTGGTTTCGAAGGTCGAACATCATTACTCACTAGGAGACCCTTGTTACGCACTGCACTTCGGCCCTAGAAGAGATCGTGACCCACGATGGGTGCCTGCGATAGTTACGAAAGTCCATGGTACACGAAGCGTCAATGTACGAGTCATTCCTCGAGGACCAACTTGGAGAAGACATCTTGATCAACTTCGACCTCGATACGGTTCGGATCAAGATGATGATCCCTGTGACATCCCAACGAGCGTTTTGTCTACAGAAACACTTCCAGCCGGGACTGACCACGCATCTAGTTCTTCTTCGATGAACCAACGCAACAATCCGAGATTACCAACCGGAGACGAGTACGGGCGACACAATCTACGACGATCAGCGAGAACAAAGAGACCTCCAAAAAAATATTGTTGCTAATAATGTATATATATTTTTTTGTCGTAGTTTATTTGGGGAGGTGTTGTGATATTGTGCAATAGATGACGTAGTGTTTTTCTTAAACGCTCTAATCTTAATCAGCGCCTTCTGCTCAAACAATTATTGGACACGCGCATCTCCAAGCATAATTGTTACAATTTAAATATGCGCCTTTATTTCACTACAGCAAACGAACTAAAAGCATTCTATTTCAATACGGTTGTTTTTTGGCTAAGTACTTTTGTGAATATTTACTATTGTTTTTTTTAATAAACCTGTGTATTCGTGCAAAGATACAACACTTTTAATGTGCAATAAGGTAAATTGAATTAAGATAGACAAACTTGCGCATTCAGAGAAACAAAATTTTATGTTATGTTTATTATCTATTTTCTAGTCGTAGCTACGCAAATGATCAGTTAACTTTATGTTTGTAATATTTAGTTTTGCAAGTCAAACACTGCATTTTTGCCTGAACAGATATTTTATTTTTAAATTAACGCTGGGGAGCCTGTGGTTCAACTTACCTACTGGTTTAACTTACCTCATCTTCCCCTACTAATCTTGGCTGCTTAGTTATTTTATGTATTGTTTTGTTTGTTTTTTGTTGCTGTGCAATGTTTGTAAATTATTTTTCAGATTTTTTCGGAAATTATTAAGTGTGATAAAGTGTTGAGAACGTACATGTTTTGCAACACCTTGGATTCATAGAATATTTTCTGCACATTATTAGAGCACTTGAGGAAACGTACAAGCCAATTCAAGATGTGATGAAATCTTAGCAAATGCAGTCCAAAAGACGCCAGCTGTTACAATGCCAGGTGTAAAAGTTAGTAGGATTAAATGCAGGCAGAAACCAAGTACAGGTTGGTCTGGTGATTTTATGCTTATCTTTTTTTAATAAAATCTTTTTCTCTTTTTTTACAATGCTTTGTTATTTTAATTATAACTTATTTGACCGAATATTGCGCAATTATTTTTGTTACATGAGTTAATCTTACTACGCCTAAAACAAACTTTATATTGACTTGTTCGTAATTAACATTGATGGGTCTAGAATTCAAGTACTACGCTGACGAATTTAAACTTATATCTATTTATCGCTTTTCACAAGTCGGATCTGCTTATAAAATTTCAAATCACACGTTAGGTAGCGTACCCAACTAATTCCATAGTAATATAAAAAACCAAAAAATTCAAACATACTTTTGCTTTATTTTATTTTGAAGTAGCGTAACCCTCAAAATAAAATAAAGTAAAAGTATGTTTGAAATCTTTTACACCAAAAACCAATTTTTTGGTTTTTATTACTAAGGCTTGATAAAACGAAGTTTTTTAATAATACGTTTTGTAAAAATGTTTTTTTATCAATTAAAAAACGCTACTGACTCGTTAATTGTTCAAATACTACTTTTGTAATACTGTTGTGTACATGAGAAAGCATGCGGCACTTTTTTATGCTTGGCAGTTATAGCAAGCAATTCAAATTTTAGCCATATCATTTATAAAAAAAATTCAACCGAACAGTAATAATATCTTTGCATCTCATAAAGTCGGTCTTGGGCAAACGCTTAAATGGTCGCAGCAAGTTTAACGGCGCGGACGTTGTCCTGCGAGTCAGAAAAATAAATTGGATTTGTTCAAAAACGATTTTTTAAATTTTAAATAGTAGAAAAAGTGTTTGGCAGAATCGAATTGCCTCGTAACATGCAACATACTTAATTTCAAAAAAAAATATTGTCTAAAAAAATGAATTTAGTTTTCAACCAATACAAAACTACACATTGCATCAAATATTAAGCAGGTTGCAAAGATACAAACATACTATTTATTTGTTGAAAAGAGTATAAGCCGCCATATCTTTTGGTTACAGTGCAAAAATGGTACCAGGCCGGCACGACTTGGTTTTATAAGTTGTAGGAAAAGCGTAAATTCTCCGCAGCAGTTTCTTTTATCAATTTGCTTTCCCGTGTACGAAAGTTATTAGAAGACCTCTTTTCAAATTTACTTTGGAAGATTAACTGGTGCTCTGAATATAACTTTCTTGGGCGAGCATTAAAACTGATAGGCATACCCTCATATCACTTATGTTTTTTTAAAGCTACACTTTAAGCACAATTTTTTTTCATTTCTATTAGGGTGACTATATTTCAATGTAGCCAAAGAAAAACGTTATTAAAATATAACCGAAAATAAAATAATTTGCAAACCGAAAAATATCTTGTAAAATTTCGATGAAATGAAAGTCAACTACATAACAAAAAATCTTCTAATATCAATTGGCCAAAGAAAAAGTTCAATAAATTTATATAAAACTTAAAAGATCACTGAAAGACCGAGTTGTATCAACAATGTGTTGCATTTATGCATCTTTGTATTATGACGTCGTTGTGTCAAAGATTTACCTTATTTTGGCCCGAAATTAAAAAAAAATTTTTGAAGCTTTTGTAGCCTGATTTTACAAAACGTTATTAAGTTACGAGTATTATAAATATTTGTTCTACTTAATTTCAAATTCTTTTTTTCAAAGCTTTGTTGGTGACAGCTAAACCATCCAAAAGTCACTCACAACGGTCGATATGTCTCGTGAGGAGTGGGTCGAGTATAAACAGAAGGAGAAAAAAACCACGACTCTCTATACGGTAACCTAACTAAATAACAATACTAAAAATTGTTTTACTTGGCAACATCTTGCTGTTTATTGTCAGTCACTTTTTAGTAATTAAAGCTGTGTTTTCAATTAATTCAAAAAGAACTTACTACACACTTTGATTAGGAGCAGAAAAAGGCTAGCGTTATTTTTAGTCTTTCTGAGCCATTTTTATGGTGCTCTTGGGAAAGGTACTTCACGACAAATTTTTTATAATGTCATACTGCTTACTCACAATAGTTATATTGTTTTAAACTGAAAGCAGCAACCAGGTCGATAGTCTACCTTTGGCCGAATGAACAGGAATAATAACAAAAGACGAAGTCCTTTAATCTTGTCATGTAGGCTACTCTAAATATATTGTATATTCATGTTATATATCTTCAAATCTTCTCGAAACCTTATTAATTTTAGCAGCTTGGTCGCAAGCCAAAAATGAAAACCTTACTATAGACTTTTTTGGAAATTGTAAAAAGCAATTTAAAAATTAATGTTTTTTTAAGCAATTCAAAACATCGGCTATCCCAATTTATGGTAAAAAATGTATTTTCATTTAATAAATTTGATACACTTCTGGTAAAGTAGAAGATAAAATTTTTTTTAAATTGCTTTTTAAAAAAATATTGTAATTTATATGTTTTTACAAAAATTATTTTTAAACAATAACTTTTTTGGCAAATATGCTTGGCTTAAACAGTGCAATCCTTGGAAGTATAAAAAAGCGTAGGCAAATGCGAAGGCAATATTGAATCTTCATAAGTTTTGTTAGTATCGAAACATCATTCAAGATTCAACAGCCTGGCAATTGCCTTTCACCTTATTAGAAAGACGTAATAAAGCACTGAAAAATTAAAAGTTTGTTATCGTGCTAGTATTGGGAGATTAAGCATTTCGAAAATGTAGACTTTTTCGTTGATATTGCAACATCCACACGCAACTACTCCGTCTCGGATGTAGATTGAAACTAAAGAGTTTCCATTTTACCTATTCTTTGAAAAATGTCAGCATGAAGTAGCCAGCTATTTCAAAACGTAAAATTGTTATTGTGATGCAAAAGTTGAATTGTTTTTCTGTAGTAGAATTTTTTTGCGGTGGAATGTAGAGAGCATTAAAGTATGAAGCTAGATTATAAAAGTACATTTGCTTACAGTAGACTTTAAAATTTCAATCAAGTTTTCGTCTGTCTTCGAAACTTGCTAAAGACAATTTTTGCTTTATCAAAAATGACATTCACCAAGCACTTGGCCTTGCGCGAATGCTCTTTCGAATTGCCAAAATTAATTTTGGTCTGACATGTGAGAACGCACAAAAGGCTTCTTAATCCCTGGGTCGCTGTTTAATTTGATTGGATTGTCGACAAGTGTAGTTGTGTAAGAATTAAATAATTTTGGGTTTTGATTCGATAGTGGTTTAATTGATTTCTTTATTGGATCATAGTCCCACTCATTCTTGTGGAACAGTATGGCAGTGGCGTGCGGTCAGGGCATGCAAATCATGCTTTGCATGACCAACGACCTTTTTCGTGATGACCTTTTTTTTACTTAATAAAGAACACAACGGTTTTGGGACGAAAATGAGAAAAATGAGACTGATTTCAAATGAAGATCTTTTTTTTTCTTAGAGGACACCATGATTTTGGGACAAAAATTGGTCTTCGTCTTAGAATCCCACACAATTTTTTGTCCTACCCATAAAGTATTGCATGTCAATTGCATGACCAGCTTTGGCATACCAACTGCATGACCAGCCTCAGAGGTCACGGCACGCCACTGCAGTACGGTTAGACCTATGTTAAATGATCTTATGTTTAGTTCAGTTTTTACGCTTGCAATAACGTCTATAAAAAAGGTTGGGTCGCCGAAGCTTTACTCTCTATTTCCGCTTAACATTTGGGTCGCCATAAAAAAGGTTAAGAAGCACTGACTTACACATTCCCAAAGTTCGGCTACATGCAGGTCATTTTGATGGATTAAAATGATGATCTATGCGTTTTTGATTATTAATTAATAAATCTTTTTATAAATGAATTTCTGAAAATACCTATAGATATGGTAGCCTGCATATAGGCTAAAATATAAAGGTAAAAAATTTAAATTTTTTTGCCTTATGGCTTTTTAGATTAAAATCAAAACTTGCGCTCGTCTTTCAATTTCAATTTTTCTATTTTTTAAAACTACGGGTGCCCAACCGTTCATAATATTTGAAGACATTTTTTTGTTTGAAATCTCAGTTTGGAAAAAACTACAAAAGCACTTTATTTAAAAATTGTTTATGACACATGTGCAAAATTTTTTGCTTATTAATGATAAAAATAGTTTTAATTGATTGTCGGCATTGATTTAAGTTAAGCTAAATTACTAGGCATACCATATGTCCCGTTTTTTTTTTTTGCTTTGTCCCGGTATCCCGCCCGATGAAACACTATGTCCCGGAATTTACAATTTTAAGTGAAGACTTTTTTTTAGAGATCACTACTTTTTAGAGACGAAAATCAAGAAATCCGAGACAGATTCAAAGCAAACGCCTTTTTTTAGAGATCACTACGATTTTGAGAGATGAAAATTAAATATTAAAGTCAATTATATTAAAGTTTTACTTTGCAAAAAAAAGTAAAGTTTCACACGAACAAATTTGTGCGCACACACACAGCTAAAAATTAGAAAGAACGTTGGTCCCGATTCACAACTTCGAAAATATGGTATGCCGATAAATTACGTAAAACTAATGTATTATAAAGTTGTATTAGCGTCGTTTAATCCGATCCAAGTACGTCATGGAGCAAAATATTAATAATGTTTCGCGCGAGTCATTTTTAGACTTGAAACTGCCAAGATTTTGTCGTGACCAAAATTTATTAGCCTATTTACCCGAAATAGAAAGGAATAGCAATAATCATAGTACAACCAGACCAAAACATTTTGAGGGGAGCGAAACAATTTTTCCCGAATTTTATGCACAATTGCTCGTATTGTGGCGAGCTATTCTATTTGTGATGTTTTATATTGGCAACATAACATTGCCACGCAACGTGACTACGCTATGCGAACATGTGCTTTAATTTCGAAATATAACGAGTTAAGAAGCAGACGCGTGTTGGTTGTTATAAACTATAAGTTGAGATTAGTTAAGGTTAAATAAAAGTTAAACGAGACAAGAACACTATATTGGTGACCCCGTTATATTGAATACGTTGGCTCTCACCAGCGCGTTATCAACCTTAGCCTAGACAATAAGTACCGGTAACTAAGCTTAGTCATGTCTCTGGAAAACGAAACGCTGCAAAAATTAGCTGAAGCGATTTCAAATCTCAACGCTACTGCGACAACAGCTACCGTGCCTCAGGCACCCGAAGTACAGGCAGTTTCAGTGAAGCTACCAGAGTTTTGGCCAGATGACCCAGAAGTATGGTTTATCCGCGTCGAGGCACAGCTGAGATCAAGGGCTATTACACAAGATCAGACAAGGTTTGATTATGTAGTTGCGGCGCTAGATAACCGGGCAATTGTTGAGATTAAGGCTGTGTTGACTAATCCCCCACAACAAGACAAATACAACACAATTAAAAAGGCACTGCTGTCAGCATTTGGAAAAACACAAGCACAAAAAGATGCTGAGCTACTGAATATTTCGGGATTAGGTGATAGGAAACCTACAGCGTTGCTGCGACACCTAGAATCTCTCAATAATGATGCTGCCACTTTACGACGAGCGTTTTTCTTAGCTCAGCTCCCAACTCAAGTACGTGCCATTTTAGCATTAAAAGAAATTGACGATATTAGTGAGCTAGCTAATGCGGCTGATAGGATTATGGAGGCTAGTCAACTTACCCCTACAAATTCGACGGCGGCTGCTGTTCATGCACCAAAACTTAAAAGCCAAACTGTGACTTCCAAGCTGCAAAGGCCAGTTTCAAGCACCCAGTTTATTTGCTTTTACCATCAACGATTTGGAACAGAGGCTCGTAACTGTCGTCCCGGATGCAAATTTGCGCAACTACTAGACCCATCGTCTTCCCACAACAGCAATCTTACAACCCAGGGAAACGTAAAGGCCGGTCGTCGATAACTACGGCGGCCGGCGACTTTGGATCAAGCACCCTGTCAGTGTGGGATAGACACACTGGTACTTCCTTTTTAGTTGACACTGGAGCTGATGTCAGCGTCTTTCCAGCATCTGCAGCTGACAAACATACCCGGGCTCCTTCTGGCACTCTCACAGCAGCCAATGGATCCAAGATCAAAACATGGGGACAACGAACCCTCACCTTTAATCTTGGCAAGGGACGCACTTACCAACAAGACTTCTATGTAGCAGATGTTACACGCCCTATTCTTGGTGCAAATTTTTTCATCGCTCATAATGTCGCAATCGATCTTCGTGGCCGCCGCCTTATCGATTTTAATCATGGAGACACCTTCTCCACAATGTCAGAGCCGAATGCCAACATTCTTTCAGGTTTATCATTAGCTCCCTCAAACAGTTTTGAAAAACTCTTGCAAAAGTTTCCAGACATACAGACACCCCATTTTGAACCACAGATGAACAAACATGGAGTTGAACATTATATCATTACTGAATCTCCACCCACTCATTCACGACCTCATCGTCTTCCGGCCGATAAACTGTCAGTAGCTAAGGATGAATTCCAGAAACTGGAGCAAGCTGGAATTGTTCGTCGTTCCAACTCGCCTTGGTCATCTCCCCTACATATCGTGCCCAAAGCATCTGGAGATTGGAGGCCATGTGGCGACTACCGACAGCTCAATGCCGCTACAGTAGATGACAGGTACCCCTTACCCCACATTCAGGATTTCAACAGTCAGTTAGCGGGCTCCAAAATTTTTTCTAAAATAGATCTTGTCCGAGGATACTACCAAATCCCTATGGCAACTGACTCCATCCCTAAAACCGCAATTGCAACCCCTTTCGGACTGTGGGAGTTTCTTCGAATGCCATTTGGTCTGAAAAATGCAGCTCAGACCTTTCAACGGCTAATGGACGGAATTTTTCAACAACTCCCATTTGTCTTTGTATATCTAGATGATATTCTTGTGACCAGCAAATCAAAAACTCAACATCTCACACACTTAGAACAAGTATTCCAACTACTTGCCAATAATGGTCTAGTGATCAACAAGACAAAATGCCTTTTCGGAGTAACGGAACTTGAATATCTTGGTCATTTGGTAACTACCAGTGGCATTCTTCCTTTAAACAGCCGAATTGACACCATACGAGACTTTCCAACTCCAGAAAATTGCCCTACTCTTCAGCGCTTTTTGGGCATGATTAACTATTATCACCGTTTTTTGCCTGACATTGCACCCAAACTTGCACCGTTACACGCAGCCTCAGCAGGACGTGGCAAAGCCATCACCTGGACACCAGAGTGTCAAACAGCATTCGAAAAAGCTAAATCGGCACTAGCACAAGCCACTTTACTTCATCATCCCAAACCCGATGCAGCTACAAGCATCACAGTGGATGCTTCAGACGTGGCTATAGGTGCGCAGTTAGAACAATTGCAGCAAGGCAAGTGGGTTCCACTTGCATTTTACTCGAGAAAACTTTCTTCTGCTGAAAAAAACTATAGCGCCTTTGATCGTGAGTTGCTTGCTGCATATAGTGCAATTCGGCACTTTCGACATTTTGTTGAGGCTAAACCATTTACCATCTATACCGATCACAAGCCATTGGTATTCGCACTTACAAACACCGCAGAACGTTCCCCACGGCAAGCTCGCCACTTGTCTTTTATTGCTGAATTCACAACTGATATTCAGTATATCAAAGGCAAACACAACAAAGTGGCAGATACTCTATCTCGTATTAATGCTGCTACGCTACCATTAATCGACTTTAGGCAACTGGCTGCTGATCAGCTGTCATCAGCTGAAATAGAAGCATATAGAACTGCTATTTCAAGCCTTAAACTCCAAGACGTGAAGTATCATGATGTAACGCTTTTGTGTGATGTCTCCCTTGGCAAACCCCGACCTATTCTTCCCCAAGAATGGACTTTTCGAATATTCAATGCAATTCATGGATTATCACATAGTGGGCCCAAACCAACTCAGAGAGCCATCGCTGAGAGATTTGTTTGGCATGGACTTAAAAAAGACATTAAACGCTGGTGTAAAGCTTGCCACAACTGCCAGTCAGCCAAAATACACAAACATACAAAAGCTCCCTTGGTCCAACGCAATACTCCCAATGGTCGCTTTCGCAGCCTTCATATTGACTTAGTGGGCCCGCTTTCCCCCAGTAAAGGGATGAATTATTTGCTGACTGTTATTGACCGTTTCACTCGTTGGCCAGAAGCAATCCCAATACCAGACTCTAAAACTTCCACTTGTGTCAAAGCTCTCATCCGACACTGGATTTCTCGCTTTGGTGTTCCAGAAGACATTACGACCGACCGTGGACCTCAATTCACTTCTTCTCTATGGTCAGAACTTGGAAAACTCTTAGGACTCAAGCTACACAATACAACTGCTTATCATCCCCAGGCCAACGGCATGGTAGGGAGACTACATAGACAACTAAAGACTGCACTCAAAGCACGAACAACTGACCCTTACTGGATGGATCATCTTCCATTTGTACTTCTTGGCTTGCGGGTAGCATGGCGAGAAAACCCAAATTGTTCACCGGCAGAGTTGGTATATGGATCAAGTTTGAGAATACCTGGTGAATTCATCGACACTCAAAACAACCGACAATGTGAACCTACCTCTCAGTTTTTGCGAGACTTACAGCATGCCATGCATTCTGCTATACCACCACCAACCATGTATCACACGACACCACAACAACATCTTCCACCCAATTTGGCACAATCTGAATATGTTTATGTGCGTGTAGACAGTCATCGATCACCATTACAACGCCATTATGAAGGACCATTTCGCATAATTGCCACATCGGACAAATATTTTACGTTGGACATTAACAGACGATCAGAAAAAGTTTCAGTAGACCGTCTCAAGCCAGCATACATCTTGCCCAATCCGAACAACACTAACAATTCTGCCATACCACAGACTCCTCCCGAACGATACACACAAGAAGAGATGTTACGTACACGCAGTGGCCGAATGGTAGGACCACCGCCACATTTAGCAACAGACTATGTTACAACAATCACATCACCGGAGATGATGCATTGCTGGGGGGAGCATTGTGGCGAGCTATTCTATTTGTGATGTTTTATATTGGCAACATAACATTTCCACGCAACGTGACTACGCTATGCGAACATGTGCTTTAATTTCGAAATATAACGAGTTAAGAAGCAGACGCGTGTTGGTTGTTATAAACTATAAGTTGAGATTAGTTAAGGTTAAATAAAAGTTAAACGAGACAAGAACACTATAGTATCATCAATCTTGCCCGAACATAACTAAGGTTTAATGTAAAGGAGTTTTCTTTGGTCTTCACTCGTTTTTTTGATTGATAGATCGGTTTTGCTAAAAAATTTTTGCAGACCAAAAAAAGATTTTCACATTAAATCTTAGTTATATTTGGGCACAGATCTGGATCTTTCTTTCAAAATTGTGTTCTTCCTGTCCAAAAAGTGCTTGCTCGGTGTCCAAAAAATTGATTCCGGCCAAATTTTTTGCTTCTTGCTACTTCGTACAGTTATGAAAAGAATGTCGCATAGTCTGGCATTTAAGCTTAATTAAAAACCTAGTCCCAGCTCCTAAACTGATGCGCTAGGTTTTATATCTCAGCAATATTAATGTTTTGTGAATTCAAAGCAGTGGTTACACTGCTAGTCCTACAGAAATTTTTTTATAGCCCATCAAGCAACATCGTATTTCGTCGCAAAAACGTTGATGGAAGAACAGGTCGTTATGTTTCAAATCTTGTATTGCGAAATACCCACAAAGATGAACAACTGGGATTCAAAATTAAAACCAACAATCCGTCTCACTATCTCATCAAGCCAAGCACAGGCTTTATTAACGCAAGTAAGACTAGTTTTTTTGTGTTGCAACTGTTACTGATAATAAAGTATAAAAGTATTTTCAATAATTTGTTGGCGGTGCAGAATTTCAAAATGACTTTCAGTAAAACCATGCCAGAAGCTTTCAGATATTAATATTTTTCCCACTATAAACAGCCATACTCCGCACTGTGGCACTAGCGCATTACCGTTTCCAGTTGATTGGTTACGTTTTTATTATAAGGTAAAAAGAAAACAAAAATTGCAATTAGACGTGACGACTTGAGAAAATCATACACCTTACTAATTAATACCCTATAAATTAATTTTCCACTTTATGACGTACTCGGTAAATTCTACGCTTTATGAAACAGAAAAATTATGGTCAAGAATGAATCAAACTATTTTGCTATCAAACTATTCAAAGCCATTTTGCTGCAAAGAGAAGATTAACAACTAGGGCTAGCACTACGAAGTAAACTGTTTCCACCATTTTAAACTTAAATTATTGATTATATCACAAAAATAATCCAAAACTGTCGAAAACTAAAAGAGGTCCAAACTCGCAAAGAGTGGTAGATCCGTTGTTGGATACATAGACCCAGAAAATTATTTTTTTTAATTTTTCTTAACAAAAAATTTCATCTACTGTAAATACCACTCAGCTCTATAAGCTTTCAAGAAGTTTAAAAAACTAAACCTTATAGACCTGAGTGGTATTTAGATGAGATTTTTTGTTAAGAAAAATTGATTATATGATTGCTTTTTCATTAGCAAAGTCATAAATACTATAAATGGCTACAGTAAACAGAAAATGAAAACAAAGCTTTTATTGTTCTATTGATACACCAAACATGTGTCTAGATCACAGTGTGTCACGAGCAGAAGATTTATTTGTAAGTCAGTTTAAAACTACATTAGCATAGCTCAGTGTGATAATATTTCGACTTCCAAGCAGAAAGATGTATACGAGTTGTGGGCAGATCAAACTAAAGCGCCCCGTCTGCGCCATTGTGCATCAGGCACACCGAACCCCAGCTCACTGCCCGGCTATGAGCTCACTCAAAACCGCGGTCAGCAGTAAGCTCGGGTTTGGGATACCTAATGCACAATGTCGCAGATGGGACTCTTTAGTTTCATCTGCCCACAACTCGTATACATGCTTTTCTTTCTGATCGGACAAACAAGATACCAGTTTGGGAATAATTTAGGCTATTTTTAAAACCTGCGGCGTTTAGATACTTTAATTTATGTAGCCTATTCTAGTTATTCTAAAACTTAAGCTCAAAGTTCTAAGCCCGTTTAACACTTATCTTAACAACAGCTTTTTTTTGTTGAGTTTGAAAAGTTGTGTAGCCAAATTTTCGGTTCTTATCTGTCGATAAAACAAAACAAATCTTAGATGGTTCGGCGACCGTAAATATTTTTCTTCTTCCTGGATGCGAACGAAATATGAAAAACGACAAATTCCTGATCATGTATCAAAGAAAAGGTTGTCCGATGTCAAAGTCGAGCCCAAAAGATTTCTGGCAAGTACATTCGGCTAAGGATCAACATCACAAGCGCAGGTTAGTATCCTACTAAACGCCGATCTTCCTGCAAATTTATTTACGAGTACTCTGCTTAAAAACAAAAAAAAAAAGTTCCATACTTTATCTCACCAAAAAAAAACTGAATGTTTTATTTAAGCTTTTGATTTTAGTTTTGAAAACTAAAAACTGATATTTTTAAAAATCGGAAAAAAAAGTCTGGGAAAAATAGTTGATAAATTCAATATCACCATTGCTCTCAAAACTAAAAGTAAATCAACATACATATGTAAACGAGCTTTTGTTTAGCTTTGGTTTTCACATTCAGTTTAAGCACAATGAAAGTAGGATAGGAAAGTAAGTTTGTTTGCAGAATAGAAGTACAAAAACAATCAGGCAGTTTATGACGCATTTAAATTGAATGAACGTTTTTGATGTTTGCGGGCCGTATCGGAAAAATTTTAACCAAAAAATTTGCCTCGGGCCGCAATCCGGTTAGCAAGTAAGATTATGACAAAACCTTTTTTTGGGTCTTCATTTTTATATCAACATAAAAATTTTTTAATAAGGCTTACGTAACACCCTGGGTGCTTGAGTTTTACCACCCAATTAATGCGAAGTTTTTTTGGCCTTTATTTAGATTGCTACGTAAAATCTTAAAATTTCTCTTACTAGGTTCTATAATTTGCGCCTCAAGTATGCCTTATTTTAATATTTTACGTTTAAACAAAGTGAAAATCAAAAAAAGTTCAGCATCTAACCGATGTCGTTTTCGTAATAGAAACAAGTTTGGAAGATTTCGATTGCGCATCGAGCATTTGATAAAAAAATTCTTTAAAAAGACTTCTGAGGGCCGCAAGTATGACATGCCTGATTTAAATCACAGAAGGGAAAAGAATAATAACATTTTTAATTTTATTTTCATTTGGCTCAAGACAATTTCTACGCTCACATCGACAACTACGAGACATCGACAACTCACATCGACATCTCGTATCAAAGAATATTGACAAAAACTTAAAAGTGTGAAAATTCAAGTTGAGCTTGGGCATGAATTGTAACAAAAACTTTGTCATAAAGGGCACAACATTTCCTCAAGTTAAGGTTTAATTAACTAAAGCAGGGTGGTCCAACTTTTTCACTTTTGCGGGCCACTTTTCAAATTTGTTCGAGCTTGCGGGCCTCAGGCGGCTTGAAATTATTGGAAATCATCGTGTTCTCTAAAAAAAAAAATTCTTCACTTCAAATCGATCTCTGATTTTCCAATTTCCGTCCCAAAATTATAGTGTTCTCTAAAAAAAAAGGTCTTCATTTGGAATCGATCTCCGATTTTCCAATTTCCGTCCCAAAATTATAGTGTTCTCTAAAAAAAAAAAGGTCTTCACTTGGAATCGATCTCTCATTTTTCTATTTTCGTCCGAAAATCATGATGTTCTCTAAAAAAAAGCCTTCACTTGGAATCGGTCTCAACCTAGACTCTCTTCCATCAGCTCGCCATGTCTTGTTATACAAGGTTGCCGCTGCTTGTAATTGATTGACAAGAATTGACAAGACTTGAATTGGGCAAAATTGTTCCGCGGGCCGCACAAATTCTATCCTGTAGTTGGACCACGCTGAAATAAAGATTTAAGCAAGTCTAAAAAACAAGATAACGTAATATTATGACACATAAAGGATTTAAGCTGTACTAAACACAAAACAAATGTACTGTACTGAAATGAGCTCTATGAGCTGTACTGAATACAAACAAAGCGATACACAACAAGAAACATTGACTAGAGCTCGTTTCCGTTTCGAGGATGACATGGAGTATTCTTTGTTTGTTTTATTGATTTTTTTGCTTCGCTTAGCGCTCGTTTAGATTTTAAGCGCGGAAAGATCAATAAAAAGAAATAAAAAATGCTCCATTCCAAGCTCGTATTGGAAACGAGCCTTTACGCGGAGGAATGCGTTAATCAAGTCTGTAATATAATGTCAGTTTGAGCTCAAGTCACGTCAAATCTTTTACTGAAATTCATGAAAAGTATTTAAATGCTTTAAACAAGGCGATACAAGTTTTTTCTAGCAGTGAGTTATTTTTCAATTGTGGAAATGAGATTTGTCTGAATAAATCAGTTACGACTTTTAAAAAAGTCTTCTCTTTTACCGTCGTGGTGGGTGGCAAACTAAACGGTGGGAAACAAAAAAAAGAATATCACTGAAATTTTTCGATAAGGCTCGTGATGACAAAAAAAAATTAAATGGACTTGATTTAAGCAGGATCAGAAAATTAGGTCATTTGCGGTTCAGAAATTTTATGAGGCAAGCAATGATTCATTTCTGGTTTTTAACCGAGACTCGTCAGGGGATGCGCCTGAACTTTGGAATATATTAGGTTATAGCATGAAGTGCCCAAACAATATCGAAAGTGTTATTTTATTTTTTTATTCAACCTCAATATTTAACTTTCTGACTCGCTGGAAAGCAACGGAAGCGCTAATACATAGGGTAAACACTAAGCAATTACCCTGACCTGCTTCCGGAGATTTCAAGGTATGCTGTCCACTTGAAATTTAATAGAGACATAACTGAAATTTAGAACTGCTTGCCAAGACCACCAAGCAGGGAGAGTGTCGTAAAGTGTCTTTTCCTAGGACAAAAAAAAATGGCGCCAGTAGGTTTTGATTGGAGACCATGTCGATCACAATCCCGGTGCTCTAAGCACTTCACCACGCTGCCGGCCAAAATAATCTCTTGTGAATGATTCTTGAATCAACTCCATAATCTTTTTTTTTTTTGATACCTTTTTTACCTTTGGAAAAATTTTCAATAGAAAATCTGAACGAATTTCTTGTGAATGCCAACAAAATCGTGCCATGCTCTGTTGTAGACTAATGCAAGCAAATAAACATTAGCTTTATTCAACTAAAAAACGCTGCATCTACCAACTGTGATAACAACAACTGAAAACATAAGAAATTTTACCACGCGCGTAACTGCCAAGGCAACCGCAAGCACCCACGAATTATGCAAGCAAATGACGTGTGATTAGTACAGTACGCGTGCGCATAATGCGGGTTCGATTACACGACATGCTCAAAATTAGATAACAAGCGTTACAATTTGTCAATCAGCTTATTTGGGTGCATAGTCTTATGTTGAATACAATTTGGTGTCAATATATTAACGACCGAAGTATCAACTAACCAAACATCAATTGACCAAAATATCAACAACCAAAATTAAGTCTCGTCGGCACTCCATCGAAAGATGGGACCAGAGGCTTTGAGTTTCAACTAACCTCCCACCATCCCATAATATGGAAGCTTCTGGATATCGAAAGTTGATTTTTCGGTTAGTTGATATTTTGACCGCATACCATTGAATACCGCTGCAATGCCGTTCACCTTAATCATTTTACTCAATGTTGAAAACCTTCAATCCGACCAGTTTCTGCTTTGCATAATGCTATCAATCCAGCAATCTTGTCTTTTTACCTAACATATTCGAGTTTATAACCCGCAACTTGCAGTTCACATTGTTTAAATGACAAAATATATTTGCAACAAACGTAAATTTTCTTTTAAAACATCATACAAGAAACAAGCGCTTTAATTTCTTTTTTTCTGTTCAATTTAAAAAACTTGAGCAACTTTTGGCATTAAATGCTCTAGCTATTTTCACTATACATGCGAAAACTGTGTTTTTGTTATTATTTAGTTTTATGTTGGTTCAAAAATGGATTTGTGGTAGTTGTTGTTGTTGTACTTTTTGCTTTAAGCAAAATTATACAAGCATAAAAAGAGGGGAGTAGGCCTATGTAATATGCATGTTAAAATAAAAGTTTAGTCGCTAAGTTGAATGCATGATTTGTTTAAAGAATATGCTTGACTTTCAGAGTTCGGGTTAAATTCATCCAAGATCAAGAATCGGACTGTGTGAGCGAAATCATCGAAACCGATTACGATGAAATTGAAGAGTACGGTAGGCACGTACCCCACCGTCATTTAAAGCGGGAATGTAGTCCCGTGCCCAGTTGTAATTACAAACGCTCCCGATGCCAAAATCGATCCCCCAAAAACAACTGTCCGCGCCTGATAAAAAAATGCTCCAGAAACGAGAATTTCAAACCTCGTTTGGATGAATCGTGCGTTCGCTTTCAAGACACCCCTTGCCAACTGCTCGACAACGAGTTTCAACGACTTCGAGATTGCGAGTACCAGCGTCTGGTCGAGAATGAAAGGAACCAGCAAATGCGAGATTGTGAATACGATGACTTGTCGTGCGAAGTAAATTGTTTGAAAGATACGGTAAGTTTGCATTGTAATTATATTGCAATTTAAGAGTTAATTTTTATATTCGTTTATTTCTCTGAAAAAACATACTTTTGGTTTTTCCTTTTTTAATTTTCCTTTAAAAAAGCACTACTGTCCAAGAAATGTTTAATTGCTTTGTTTAAATAGTAGCGTATTGACTCCACGAAATTTTCCCGGGGCACAAAAGCTTGCAACTACACACAGCCTAATGAGTCAAATAAAAAAGATAATTTGGCTCCGTATTTTTTAAATAAAGGTCTAAATGTATTTCAACACTTATAGCTGGAAACTGTCGAATGTGGTGCTGAAGAATTACGGACAAATTTGCGATGGTCGATGGGGTTGCACGCGTTCGCGTTTTTTGTTGTGGCTTACTTCGTCATACAATACTACGCTCTTCTCGCACGCAATGGTAAGCTTTTTGTTAATTTCATTGGTAAAGGCCCGTTTTTACTACGACCGTGGAATGAAATAATCTTTGTTTCTTTTTTTGATTTTTTTGCTTCGCTTTGTGCTCAAGGGGCGAAAGTAAAAAAATCAATAAAACAAACAAACAATACGCCTGCCTACTCATTTCCACGTTCGTAGTGGAAAAGAGCCTTAAATCGTAAACTTTTTCAACGCTTTCACTGATGCGAAATAACCGCTGCAAAGCCAGTCTTCCTATATGAGCCGGCGGTAGGATAAATATCCGATCATGAAATCAAAGTGTTATTAAAAGTATTAAATGATAAAAGCAAAATAAAAAACAAAAGTGGGCTCTAAACTTAAAATAAAAATATTTTTGATCGTACCTAACGTAGCTTAATATAAAGTTTTACTAGACCATTTCAAGATTTAAAATCGAAATGGATTTCTTCAGCTCAGAAGACGGTTAATTTTTGGATAGAATTTATCTTTAAACATTTTTCTAGACCATTTTAAGATTTATCAAGAATTTAAAATTAAAATGACTAGATTTCTTCAGCTCAAAAAATGGCTTTTTTAATAAAATTTTTTGTTAAAACATTTTTAATCGACAGTTGTTAACCCCAAAGTAAGAAAAGAGACTACAAGAAAAACCTTAGTTAATACGACTGCTTTTAAAATCTATAAACAAAAAAATAAACTCTATGCAAATTTGAAACAAAAATACACACAAACTAACTTTAAGGCAAAGAAAGTTTATCGTAACATTTTGAATCAAGCAATACAAGTAGCTAAACAAGGGTTGCCATACCGTCCGGAAAATTTCGGACATGTCCGGAATTTCGGTGAAAAACTCAAATGTCCGGAAAAAAATTGAAATGTCCGGAATTTTGGCATCCAGTAAGTTATATTTCAGAAGTTGGACATGAAACTCGTAAGTTCGGTTTGAGTGGAAAATTGAAAAATCCGAGAGGGATTCGAAGCGAAGACCTTTTTTTTTTAGAGGACACCATGATTTTGAGACAAAAATAGGAATAATCGAAGGCTGATTGCAAATGAAGACCTTTTTTTTTTTTTTTAGAGGACATTATGATTTTGAGACAAAAATAGGAATAATTGAAGGCTGATTCCAAGTGAAGACCTTTTTTTGGATCTTCATCCTAGAATCCCGGACATTTTATTTTCTGCGCCCCGCCAAAATTGTTTTGGCTGGTACGCCTATGTCTGTCCGGAATTCCGCTTATTTAATAAGCGGAAATCCGGATATAGTAACCCTAAGCTAAACAAAGTTACTATCAAAATATAATGTTATCGTATAAAAAATCGCCAGATAAACTATGGAAGGTGCTCAATTAACTTATTGGTACAAACAAAATAGAACATATAACTTCATACAAGCTAATTATAAATAATGATAAAATTACTCTTAAACTATTGTTACGGCTAATCTCTCCTTTTTTCTTGTTCCTTACGATTTTCGTAAATATGTAAGTTTCCTGAATGTAGACAGGCTTCTGCCTCGTGTGAAAAGGAGCTCGCTTAATTTTTGTTGAAAGTCCAACTTGAAATAGAAGTAATCGTGATCCCTTGTAATCAAGATAATTTTATTTTCTATTTTTATTTTATCTCTATATTTATCCTCCCCACTCTTAGGAAAGCGATGGAGGCGTTAATACGTACGGTAAGAAATTACCCTGACCTGCTTCCGGAGACGCCTATTTTGCTGTCCGCTTGCAATTTAATACAGATATGACTGAAATTTAGAACTCCTTGCCAAGATCACCGAACAGGGGAAAGTGCCATAAAGTCTTTTTTCGTAATGTTATGTCAATTTATTATTTATTTAATTTAGAGTAACAGATAGTCTTTTTTTCTTAAATCGTACTCTTAACCTAATCGTGTTCTTGACGTAGCCTAATCTTAAGCGTGATTGTGCTACTGACTAATTGATCTTATGATTAGTTTACTGCTTGTTTATTTTAAATATCTAACCCTGGCGGATCAGGTTGCTAGTGCACCTAGAGTGAGCTTGTTAGGTTACTACATAAGACATGCATTTAATCCCAACCTGTCTCTTGTTTCAAATAGGTCTCTTGTTTCAATTGGCTAGCTCGGATACTATCGCTGAAAGTTTAATAATTATTTTGCGAATATAGGCAAAAAATGAAGGCTGTCATTAAAACAAAAGGCTAGAAATGTAGCAAACTGTTAGAGGAGATCGGGGCAAGTAGTAGCATGGGGTAAATTGTAACATTCGTATTTGTCAAAATCTAACATTAACCAACAAAATTTTAAAAAGCCCCAAATAACAGTCATATTAAGACCGATTACTTGCAAATAATACTGTTTAGTTCCAATGACTAAAAATAGGTTTACTGTTAAAACAAGTCTTTTGAGTAGGCAAAGTAAATTTTTCGAAATTCAATTTTTGTCTTCTGGAGAGATACAGGTGCGGTTTTATCGAAATGTTTTATATCAGTCGAACCACAAAACAATAGTCTATTAAATGCCTAACAAGAGTTAGCAACTAAAACTTAACTTTTTGAGATATTAACAAAAACTTGACTTAGTATGAGGTGGTGTAAGTTGTAACATAGGCTGATGGGGCAAGTAGTAACACATATTTTTGTGCATAGGTTTAACAAGCTTAGATTAAAAGTAACTTCGGCAACAACATTTGTGAATAATATGAGAAATTATATAAGAAAGACCAACAGAAACACCAGCTCATCATTACAAGACAGTTTAATAGCTGCTGCAGCAGTTGTTATGATTTAAAAGAGATCAATAAGAGGAGTAGCAAAACAATGGTGTTTGCCATGTAAAACTCTACAGAGTGCTAAAAAAACTTAAAAGTAAGTTCTTGGTGCAAAACAAGAAAAAGTCAAAAATGTGTGCCATGCCAACAGACACACCAGAAAAGGAGGATCTGTTGCAGCTCCGAACAAAGAAGAAATAGTTTTTGAAAAAACACTAAAAGCAAAAAAATAGTTTTGCAATACATTTCTTAAGCCCTATTTTAACAGCGTCCTGATGAGGAATGAGTGGTACAATGCTATGGTTAACTAAAGTGGTCACATTTAGCTTGTGCGCAAGGTTTGAATACATATTTTTGTCACTTTTGTGAATCTGAAATTTATGATTAAGCTAATCCAGCAGTGAAAAAACTTTTAAAATACCTCATTTTTTGTGTTTGATACTCATTTCTATGACTAGGCTATGTGTGATTTCATTGTGTTTACTTTTTTATATTGATGCTCTCTTCAAATTACATTTAAATTTAAACATTTATTAGTGATTTTTTTGCTGTTTCAACTTACCCCATTTGGTGTTAAAACTTTCCCCTTTGACGGAACGCCTATTTTAAATATTAAAATCGTAATTTTAACAACAAAGTTTTGAAAATTACACGTTTATTTTTTTCATATTAGTTGAACAGTGATCTAAATTTTTTATAATAAACAAGAATTTTGAAAAAAAATTTATTATGAAAGAAGTAGCAAAAAAAAAAATTGTTACTACGTGCCCCCTCCCCTATTACAAAATCGCAGCAATTCAATCTACTTTGATGAATAGAATTCATGCGAAGTAGAAGTAATTATCAACGAGCTAAGCGATAAAAAATTCAAGCGCGATTTAGATTTTGAAATAAATTTATTAAATGCAGCAAAACTATTATATCCCCTCCTTTAAGTGATTTATTTAACTTGTGTATTTTGCAAGGTATACATTCCCTAAATATCTCAAAATTGCACAAGTTATTTCTATACATAAAAAAGGGGACAAATATGATACTAGTAGTTATCACCCAATTTCACTGCTGTTGCAATTCGATAAAATTTTTAAAAAACTGATGTAGGCTATGGCAGAATTTGTAATTTCACAAAAAAATATGATTTGCTAAGCAAAACTCAATTTGGATTTAGAAAAAAATTTTTAACATCGCATACTGTTAGCCGTACCTATAAAAATCTGTTCGTCGTCGTAGTTTGGACTATGAAAGCCTGTCGTTGATCAAAACCATTATTCGTGTTGTACTTTTTTGGACTTATCAAAGGCTTTCAATACCGTTGATCATGAAATTTTGCTAAAAAATTAGAATGCTTTTCTGGAGTCAGAGGAAATATATTATGTTTAATGAAAAGCTATTTAACTAATCGTCAACAATACCTTCTGTGGTGTTTCTCAGGGGTTATGCCTAAGTCCTCTTCTATTTCTAATGTAGCCTATATTAAAGATCTTTCCAGAGCTTCAAAATTTCAAATTACAGTAGGGGAGAGTGGGGTACAGTGAATCACAAAAGTTAATTTTTGCATTTATTCAAATATGGGGTAACATAGAAACACCAAACTTTGGTGATCCAAACCAACTGGTCTAAGCTACATTTCACACTAATAAAAAGTTTTTGGGATTTTTGATCATTCAGTTATTTTATATTAAAGGTGAGCAGAAAATTGATTCACTGTGTACAGGTACCGGTACACAGTGAATATAGTACAAGTACACAATGAATCAAGACAACAATTGGCCTATTAACATAATTACTTTTTTCTAAAATAAGACTTGTCTTATATTTTACAAACAAGAGTTAATAATTCAGCTGTGAAGATTAACTTTAAAGTTTAATCATTAAGCTGTTAAATGAAATAGGTTACTAAAAAAATGGCTAAATACCAGTGAATTAATGCACAAAGCCTGCACAACTCGCATCAAAAAACTTTAGAAAATAGAAACGCAACAAAATTAATAAAATTCATTTACATGAAAAAAATTGTTTAGTTTGAAATATACGATGAGACATTTGCTTTACACAAGAAATTTTTATATGCAGTTAAGTCTACTGAAAATGATAGTTGTCTCCTTGCCCTTAAAGTTTCTTTAGAAGTTTGTGGACTTGGCAGTTTAAAAATTACATCTCTTTTTGCTACATCACATATATCTGCCACATTAGGAAACGTAAAGCAACCCCAATACGACTTTTGTAAAAATTTTACTTCATATTCCACACCAACGCTAGTGATTATACCAACATACATTGCGATTCGCCATTTTCCCGTAAAAAATTTGCATAGCACAAAATCGCTAGTTTGCAGCTCCTTTGTATTGTAATCATTGGCATCGAAATCCTCAGAAAAACTTATATCCGATTCATCAAAGCATATTGCAACATCAGAGTCGTCCTCACTGCTGCTTCGTGAACATTGAACGATCTTTTTCTTGCACTTTTTAGATTCAACTTCTTTTTCCTTTTTTTCGGTAAGCATTTTTTTACCACAATAGCTTCTTTCACTGGTGTGTCGGTCAAAATTTGAGTTTTTCTTCTTTTCTTTGCACAGGACGATTTCTTGCTTTTTTGTGTGCACTGAGGTAGTGGTGAGACCGTCTCCGGAGTAATAGTAGCAGCAGATATTGACAAAAACTCAGATGCATTTTCGATTCCGATGCTGGTAGACAATGCAGATGAATGGATTAATAGTCTTCTGTCTCACTGGTTGTATCGCAATCATTGGTGCTACAGTGGGGCCTGGCCGAGACATATGAGGACAAAAATTTATCTTTTCCAAATGCATCTCTATTAAACGGCCATATGCCACTGGCAGCAAATCCTGATCTAATAGTCCTGGGTATTAATGCTTGCTCGTCTGCTTTGCCAACTAGCTCTGCCACATCATAAATAATGATAGTCTTACCAGGATGACTAACCATAAAAGCATTTTTAGCTTGATTATAAAACGTTTTGAAAGGACCATATACCGATCAATCAAGGGGTTGAAGCTTGTGGCTACAATGTGGTGGAAGTGTAAGAAGAGTAACACCATTCTCTTTGGAAAGATCTATTGTTTTTATGCTGATATGGCCATCATGGTTATCCAAAATTAGTATGACTGGGCGATCTTTTGAGCATTTTGTGTGTTTAATAAAATACTTTATAAATTCTGTAAAGCATGCAGCAGACATCCATTCAGACGAATTTGCTACACCAATTAAATCTGGAGGAGCACCTTTCATCATGTGATCTCTCAATTTTACTCGGGGAAAGACAAGCATTGGTGGAACAGAATTACCAGCTCCATTAACTGCATACAATACGGTAACCAAAGCCCCTCTTTCACCAGATGTCAGCTTTCCAACTTGCTTTTCATTACGACAAGCAATCACTTTGGCCTTTCTTACCGACTGCACAGTCGTACAGCCATTTTCATCAGCATTATATATGTCCGACGGACTGTAGATAGCCCTTTTTAGACACTCCTCTAATTTGTCAAAAAAAGAGGACACGTTAGTCTTGTTTAACGAAGTTGCCCTTGCGAGACTGGTTGCCTCTGGCTTCCATAAAGAAAGTTCAGAAAATCTCTTAAAAACCAGAAAGCCAATCTTTCCCTGCAGAATTGTTCTTTTCCCAATTCCATGGGTAGAATTTATTTACTTTTATTGCAAATTGATATGCTAATTCCCGAGCAGATTTTGCAGATAAACCGTGATGAATTTTTGATGCTTTTATAAAGTAGTTCTTTAACATAGTCTCTTCAGCATCCGAAAATACTTTACGGCAATTGTATCTTGGTTCAAAAACAACATCGGTAGAATGCTCGAAAAATTTATACTTGTATACTTAGCGCCACATTGTTGTAAATGATATGGCTTATTTTTCAGATACATTGCGGATTGATGCTTTATTTTCAATAATTTGTTCTATAGCTTCTTTTGTCAAGCCCGAAGCAGTAAATTTTTAGTAGCACTAATTTTTCTTGACTTATTTTTAGCTCTAGGCATTTTTAATATTTGTTTATAAACGTACAGTATACAAAAAATAAAGTACTAGAACCCAATTTATTTAATCATAAAAACCGGTACACAGTGAATCACTTGCGTCACTGATCCACTGTGTACTATGGCCGGTCTATAAGTAAAAGTAATGAAAACATGCCGTTCTACAGCAAACTTTGCTTCACATTTTATTAATATTTATCCCCATATAAAGCTCTTATTTTTCATAAATACAGCTTTGCCAAAGTTTAACCTTGCACTAAAATATAATCAAAAGTGATAACTAACATTTTTTTACTTTTTACCACCAATATTAGTTATTTCTTTCCTGAAAAGTAGTTCTAATTCTGTGGTACCTGGAAGTTTGTTTGTGAAAAGAAAGCTTTACTATCGTCATGCAACAGTGATTATTGCAAAAATATATGAAATATTTTTCAATTTAGATTGGGTGATTCACTGTACCCCACTCTCCCCTACTTTACTTGCTGATGACACATACCTTTGTTTATCTGATCCATGATTTGCGCTCGCTGCAAAATTGTGTCAGTATAGAGCTAAAAAAATCGATGCTTGGCTTCGTAGCAACCAAGTATCGTTCAATTATTCGAAAACAAATTTTATGTTAATAAATAAGCACCTGCATAAAAATGTATGATGACTTCTGATTGTCCATAAATTCAGTGGTGTTAAAAAGAACTGCAAATGTGAAGTACTTTGGCGTACATCTAGATGACAAACTTAATTGGTCTTATCACGTAAAATATCTCTCATTACAACTTGCTCGATATTTGGGTATATTCTATCGAATGTGTAAGCTTATTCTTACAAGTGTATTGCTAATGTTATACTCTTGTGTATAGTCGGCTCAATATAATATAACTTTATGGGAGTCTACATACGAGTATGATTCAATTCTACGAGAACTTGAAGTCAGACAGAACAAGATTATTCGAACTTTCACTAACAGCCGTAATTATGATCATGTTACAAAACTATATAATAGGGTGGAGTGAAAATAATTTTTTTTTTGAAATTGAAAAAAGTGTAGTTCTAAAAACCTGACAAACAGGTAAAATCTACGAAAAAAATTGGTTTTGGCGAGTTGCTACCTTTGGGGGGCTAGCAACCCCCCCAAAATGTGTTTTGAGGGGTAAAATTTCCTTAAAATGTCGTAACTCAGTAACCGCTTATCGTAGAGGCATGATTTATGGCTCAAAATTTGCAGAATCATCATGTTTCTATATGTGCTAAGAGAAAGTTTTTGTCTATTTCCACTAGAAAAAAAGTTATGATAGAAAAACTGTTTAATAAGTTTGTTTGTTTGTACTTAACTAATAGTTATCTAAAAAGTTATTATTATTTTTTGCAGGTATATTGTTAAGTAATTGTGTAAATCAAAGCTTTGGCCAAACTGCGAAGTAGTAAAACATGAAAAGACGGAGTTCAACTTCTGTAAAAAAGATTTTACATAGTGGACACACTTTCTCTACCCGTGATAGTTTTCCACCAGGAGTATTGCCTACCAAGCGACATGTAATATTTGCATATATTACATGTCGCTTGGTAGGCAATACTCCTGGTGGAAAACTATATATGATTAACGACATGTAAGCGACTTGGTTATAAATCCGAATTAAGACCACACTATTATGACTAAGAAACGAAGACGTCGTAAGTCTACTGTTCCTCGTTTACTTACGATCAATCAAACTACTTTTTCTTCGTCCGGATGCTCTCCACCAATATGATGATCTTTTATGCATGTGAGATTCACCTCCGTGGAGTAAGATGAACAATAAACTAGCGCCTTATGTACATATGAACTTTCAAATTCATTATTGTTTGTTATTATTCGCCTTTGTTGACGTATTTGTATTGTGATTTGCATCTTTGCTTGCACCTGATGAGCCCCATAGGGCGAAACAGGGCCTTGTCGTGCAATAAAAATGTAATTTACACTCACGATGTATATATTGCGATTGCTTATGATTTAGCCCAAATCCTTGTTTCTCACTGATTCACCGACATGTAATAGAACGCATTCTTCATTTGAAAAACTTTCGAACCTTCAATGCTGCAAATGACATTGCCAGAGAAATTTATGACAGATGGGTATGGTGCAACGTATATCCCATTCATCTGTACACCATTTCGAAAAAAGTTCAAAAATTTTGTGAATTGTTTCAGTGCACTTGATCGCTGGTCAAAGAAAAAACGACGAGAAGCATTTTTACAAAAGGAAAAAGAATTTATGTCAACTATTGATGAAATATTTGATGTTTTTTGTGCTGACGATAAGCAGCGCAGAATTTTTTGGAGAAACAACATGGTTTGAAAATGACAGATGATGATTATGCTTTTTATAAAGATCAAACTAGTAAGCGAGTTGGAAAATGTGTGGAGGCTGTGGTTCCTTCAACGTCAGCTGACATACAGTTTTTGAGGCGCTCTCGACCCTTGCAATCTCATCCAGAACCACCAACATGTTCTTCCGTTACATCAGTGCCTGAGTCAGCTTTGGATTATCTGTCAGATTCTAGTTCAACCAACACAGACCAAACGCAATCTTCTGCTGCTTCTGAATTTGTTTCTCAATCAATGCCATATGAAAATCAGAATCGAATGATTTGGTCAAACCTTGCAAGGATGAGTGAGCGTTTTCAGATATCCGACAGAGCTGCTGCTGCGATCGCTAATAGTGTGATGCAAGATTTGGGTCTAATTACTGATGATGACAAGACATACGTTATTGATCGTAGCAAGCTTCGAAGAGAGCGAGAACGATGCCGTGCTGAAATTAGGAAAAAGGAACAAGAAAATTTCAAGTTAGTGAATGCCATATACTTTGATGGGCGCAAAGATGCAACACAGGTCACCATGCAAGGGCCAAATGACAAGTTTTACAGGTCTGTGCAACTTGAAGATCACTATACAATGGTTGGGCAGCCTGGTGAATACTATCTTTCTCATTTTTCCACAGAGGATGGCAAAGGAAGAACCATAGCACAAAAGATCTTCAACACCATTGCCAACACCGAATTACATGACAAGCTTACAGTAGTTGGCACTGATGGAACTGGAGCAATGACAGGCAAGTTCAATGATTGCATTCGTAAGTTGGAAAAACTATTGAACAAGCCACTACAATGGGTAATTTGCCTACTACATACCAATGAACTACCCTTGCGCCATGTCTTTACTATGCTTGATGGAACCATCAATAGTCCTGACACATTTGCAGGACCAATTGGGAAGTGTTTAACTGGAGATGTTTCAAGTTGGCCGGTTGCTGCTGATTTTAAGTCAATTTCAAACCCTCAGTTTGTACAGTTGCCAGAATCAGTTGCTAATGATCTGAGTACTGATCAACACTATGCTTACAAGATATGTTCAGCAATAATCATGGGAGTTGTCGACAGCGACTTGCAATATTTAAAAGTAGGTCCCATTGTGCATTCACGCTGGCTAACTCTGAGCTGTCGAATCCTCAGATATTATGTTTCGGTGGATGAACCCTCCTCAAACTTGGAAACTCTGACGAAGTTTTGTCTTCAAGTTTACTTTCCAAGTTGGTTTGAATTTAAGTTAAATAGTCAACTAACCTGTGGATCTAGAAATTTTTTCAACTTGGTTCAACGAATTCTTCAGGTGCCTGACGAAGCTGTTCGGAAAACTGCTCTGAAAGTTGTGCAACGAAATGCATTTGTCGCACACCAGGAAAATGTCTTGATCGCCATGTTGGGTGACAAAGATGAGGAGATACGAATGCGAGGAGTGAACAAAGTGCTTTCGATTTGTGGAAACTTGCCATCAATGGTTTCATTTGATAATCATGACTTGGTTGACAGTCGCAGTGAAGAATATTTTTTGGAAGGAGCAAAATATTATGATACCGCCTCAACTGTACGACTGTTTGAACTGCCCACACTGGATCTAACAGTGAACTCGTACTACAAGATGGTGAATTTAACATCTTGCCATCAGCAGCCTCCGGTAATTGAACATTTAACTGATTTAGATATTGAACAATGCCAGATAAGACCACTGCAGCTCGACCACCCATGTCACAACCAATGTGTAGAGCGCCATGTCAAAATGGTAACAGAGGCCGCAGCACAAGTTGAAGGATTTGAGCGAAGAGATGGGTTGATTCGCCAGAAGATTAAATCTCGAAAACTTTTGAAAAAATTTGACATTAAAGTGCAATTCTGATGCGCTTCATTTTGCGTAGGGTATTTGGTGTACTCTAACTTGCTTTCTTATTTTTCTCTCACTCCTTAGGCAAAACAACCCAATATCAGCATCAACAGTTCGAAAGTAATGAGATGTAACAGATTTTCTTTAAATTACTGAAATACTAAACATTTTATGGGCAGTAAAGCTAGCACGTTCTGTACCTTATGAGTAGGGGAAGTGTGGGACCTATGGAACGATTTTTTTTAAACGGTTGTAACTTTTATATTTTAACTAAAAATTGCTTGAAAATTGGTCTGCATGTTGTGATTAGGTAGCTCTGCATTGGGATAAAATGGTTTAGCTGTGTGGTAATTGGTTGTCAAGTTACAAGCAATTATTAAATTTTTACATTTCGTTCCATACGGAAACCGTCTGGGACCTATGGAACACTTCTTACAAAGCTATTAACCGTTGTTTTTTTTTACATTAACTTCAAATAAACACAAAAATATACATAAACAAACATGCACACACAAAAAAATTACACATATGATAAATCAACGTTAAATTTCATCACCCCACATAACCGTTTAGTTTGAGCAGCTGCATGAGGTGGGGGCAAAATTTTTTCAATATCTGTTTTGCCAATGCAGGCTAGGTCTTCCATTTCTGGAAAGACAAATCCATTTTTAATTTTTCTTGACCTCTCCAGAAAACTGATTTCAAAGTCTTCATCTTCATCTGGTCCACTAACCAGCTTTCTAATAAACTTTTTACAATTTCCAGCTGCAGTGTGCACATTAGCAATAACAAAATCACCACATTTGAGTATGACAAGCTTGTCAGTTTGTCGAGCAAGGCTGGAATCACCATCAAACAGACTGGCATTACTTTCTGAATCAGCAAATACTTCTTCTTCATCAGTTGAACTATCTCCTGGTTGCTGAGGGAAAAGTCTTTTTTTCACAGGTGTGCGTGTGATGATGGCAGAAGAAACTCTCTTGCGACGCCGAATTTTTCGTGGCCTTGCTTTCGGTAGTGGGGCGATTGATTCAATTAGAGGTTTCAGGGACTGCTTCTAGGCTACAGCCTGGGTTTGATGACGCTGGGGTAATTGTAGATTGAACAGCAGCCTCAGTGGTGTCAAGCACACTTGCGTCGATGTTTGTCTCGCCTGAATAAACGTTTTGCACCTGATCAGTTACTGTGGAAGGTAAAAATTCATCCTCTGTAAAAATTTCTGAATTGAAGGGAAATATTCCAGTACTCCTGAATGAAGAAGTAATATTTTCCAAGGTGCAGGATTTAACAAAAGCTTTATTAGACAATCCAGCAACATAATATAAAGACAGTGTTTCCCCAGGATGTGACAGATGCCATTCATTACAAAATGAGCTGTAGAATTTCTTGAAGGCTCCAAATACACCCACATCTAAAGGTTGCAGTTTGTGGCTGCAATGAGGCGGCAGGGTAAGCAGATCTAAGCCATGGTTTTTAGCCAGCTCAACACCCTCTAAAGTTATATGGCTGTTATAATTATCCATGATCAGCATTCCCGGTTGATCTTTGGATACTGTCATATTGTCAATAAAATGTTTCAAGACTTGTGGGACAATAAAATGTCTTGTTTCATCCATCCTGATGGATTGGCCAAACCAAGACTACCAGCAGGAGCACCGCGCAACATGTGGCTTGCAAATCGAACCCTGGGAAATATGAATGCTGGCGGTAGAGTCATTCCAGTAGCACTGACACGGCAACACATTGTAATGTTTAAACCACGTTCCCCTGATCTTATTTGGCCAACTTGCTTGGTACCGGTTCTACATAAAATATTTCTGGAATTGGGAACTGTGTTAATTCCAGTCTCATCAAGATTCCAAATTCTGGTTGGAGGGATGTTTGAATTGATAAGAATACTTTTGAGGTTGTCAAAAAAAGCATGAACATTGAGAGGATTGAATGCCATGGCTCTGGCAAGGCTTGTACAGTATTTTCAGGTTTTCTCAAACTTAAATCTCCCATTCGCTTACGAAAGTCTTTTAGCCAATCTTCATCAGCAATTTTTTTTTCTTTCCATGAATTAGGAATTTTTTTGTTTTTTTGTTTTTGCATATTCATAAGCAAGTTTTTTGACTTTAATTTTGTTAAGGCCATAAAACAGCTTTGAAAGTTTAATGATGTAATCCTTTAATACATGTTCTTCATCTTCTGTAAAAATCTATAAAAATACAAACAGTAATTAGCCTATTAACTGGATATGAAAAACTAGGTTAATAAATTTCTTATTTAATAATCTATAGTTAGGTTATTAAAAATTAACTAGGTTTTTAAATAAAGTATTAAATTAGGTTATTAAATTCCTTATTTAATAACCTAATTTTTCGTTAGGTTACATTTCATTCTTAAATCTTAATTAGGCTTAGATCAAACCATTAGCCTAACTGACAAAATCTGTTAGCCTCTTTGTCAGTATAGGCCTAGGTTAGAAGCATAAAACTTAGCCCAACAAAAATTTACTTACTTGAGTTGTAGTCATAGAGATTTTCTTAACTTCAGTGTTTCCTGGATGCATCTTTTTCTTATAACGGTGCAAAGTACCTATAGGTATTCTGTAAATTTTCGAAGCTTTTCTGAAACTGAGTTCATTAGTAAGAACACCTTTCAAAGCTTTATTTAGGTCCTCTTCACTAAACAAACCCCTATTTGATAATCTAGATTTAAATGTAGGCATGACCTGAAATACAAGGAACCTATGGAACGCCATGTTCCAAAGGTCCCACATAGTTATAATTAATGGAAAATAGCTTTTAGTTCATACACACTACACTTTGACAACTAAAACTTTTGATCAACTGATAGCTAGATAAGTAGTCTTTTCAAAGAAACCAACATTAATAGTTTTAGTAACTTCAAGAAACTATAAAATTCTTACAAAGATTAACCTAAAAAGGACATTTTTTACCCCAAAAATTAAAAAACAGCTTTACTGCCTTCTAAACTAGCAGTTCCACGAATTTTAATTTTGGAATAAGCATGTCTTACAAAAGTGTGTTTCCAAATGCAAAAATTTTAAAAAATCCGTTTTCCGTTTTCAAATAAATCCGGTGTTCCATGGGTCCCACACTTCCCCTAGGCCTATTTAGGTATTTGTCTGGTGACCAAAGTTATCCCAAATCATCTTGTTAATATTGTGATTGTCGTAATTAGTCCTTATATTGTGATTGTTATAATTAGTCCTTATCAGTTAGACATATATCATTTCAAATGTTAGATCAAAGTTATTTCCATACAGCGCAATTTTCGAGTATTGAGCATAAAAAACGGTTTATCGATTATAACTTTTTTTCTTGTGGAAATAGACAAAAACTTTCTCTTAGCACATATAGAAACATGATGATTCTGCACATTTGAGCCATAAATCATGCCTCTACGATAAGCGGTTACCGAGTTACGACATTTTTTGTCAATTTTACCCCCAAAAACACATTTTGGGGGGTTGCTAGCCCCCCAAAGGTAGCAACTCGCCAAAACCAATTTTTTTTGAAGTTTTAGCCTATTTGGCAGGTTTAAAAACTACACTTTTTTTAAATTTTTTTTTCACTCCACCCTACTATATAATACCCTAAAATTACTTAAGTCTTCCAGGAGGCGGGCCCCTTCGGCTTACGGCTAGGCTTGATAAATTAGTTTGAAGTATTGTGAACGATTTTCGATTTTGAAAATCCTTTAGCTTTGTTTCGAATAGCTGTTTTTTGAATTTTGGTAATTTTGTTGTTTAAACCGTCACCTTGGTACCTTATGCATCTTTGTTGCTTCTTTTGACGTTCATTGTACAACTTTAAGTGTTTTAACTCAATTGTACAACTATACTTGCTGAGGAGCATTTCGACTCTAAAAGTTCTGTTTTTCGATGCTCTTTGACCTAGCCCAAATTTAATTACATTTATGTTTGTTTTTTTGTATGTGTGTCTTATTTACTTCGTGGCTAAGACCAAAATAAATTTTTCTAATATAGCCCATAACTTTTTGATTACTGTTTCGCCTTAAAACACTTTATTAGAAAGTAAAAAGAACCGTTTTTAAAGTTTTTATTAAAAAAATATTTTAATTGCTTTTTTGTTTAAGCGTGTCAGTTGATCTAGTTGCAATTAAGACTAAATGTTTGCCATGGTTTCATTTACTTAAAATTGTGGTTAACTTGGACGTAACCTATATTTAGACTCTATTTTTCTACTTGTACCATTTAAATTATTGTTTTTAGGTTGTTGCGATGGTTATTACCGGTAACACAAAAAAAAAATTAATTTTACAGGTAAGAATACGTAAGTTGACTTTAGTTTTACTGATAAAATTTTCCAAAAATTTCTCAGAAAAGTTTTATTTCATACCTAATGTTTATGGTTTCTCAAAATAACAGTATTTCTTTTTGTTTCAGAAGATTTTGCAGTGACGAAAAAAGTTTACCGCAGCTTTGTTATAATTGTTCCATCGTACTGTCCGATTGGTTGCTTAGATAAGACCGGTAAATCCCCGCTGGTTGCCATTATTTTTATTAAAACGTCTATTTATTAAGACTCGACTGCCTAGGCGTAGAGCTTCGGCTTTCAAATTATTTGCAAAAGATTTGCACCCAAACCTATTTGGTCATAAGTAATATCTATCAATTACATTAGCCTTGAAAAATCTACAAGTGCTTTGCAAGTCAAAAGACTTTGACAACAGTTTAGAGCATTCGTTTGGAAAACCTATTCAAAATTTTCTTGGTTAAGTTTACAAAATATGTAAAAGTGTATAAATAAAAACATTGCTTAAAAAGTGGTCGATTTTCTCTTGCCACCCGTAAGAGAAGGATGAAAGAAGCTGTTCGATTTTCTTTAAAAGATAAGAAAGATAGCGCTTATAGCTTTTTTGGTGCTTTTAGCTCAGTCCCGAGCAATGGTTCTTCAAAGTTGGCAGCAATTGACATAATTTCGTTTATATGGCGGATAAACGTGATTAAACTCTGCTAAAGTCCAACCTTTTTGTTTTGAGCCGAGGGCCATTTTGACGCACAAAAAATATTGGTGGGCCATACAAAGAAAACACCCAACTTTTTGCATTAATATTATAGTAATCTCTAAAAAAAAAGGTCTTCACCTGAAATCAGTCTCCGATATGCTACTTTTTGCACCAAAATCAAAATCATAGTGACAGAGGGCTTCAAAAAACACTGTGCGGGCCACTCAAAATCTTTACGCCGGCCAAACTTGATAAAAATCGAAGAAAAAAGGGCCTTCACATCAAATTTGTCTTCGACTTCTGCCAAAATTGACAGGACAGAGGGCTTCAAAAAACACTGTGCGGGCCACGGGTTGGACGCCCCTGGTTAAAATTAACCGTTGAGCAAAGCTTTTGATTTAAGGATGAGTCACGTTCACGTACTAGTAGCTATGCTTATAAATAACAAAGAACGAGAGGCACTTTACACAATTTTCATAAAGAAACATGCGACAAACTGATCTTCAAAAAAGCAGCAACTAAGTCAATATCAAATGTTACGTAACGAAATCTGATCATACAAAGAACGAGACAAAGAAACTCGGGTATGAAATAGGAATTTGTTTGAAAATTTCTCATAACAGAATCTACATCATATAGGAATTTGGTGGAAAATATAAAATAGGATATAAAATCGGGTATAAAATAGGAATTTGTTTGAAAATTTCTCAAAACAGAATCATAACAGAATTAAAACATGTCGTTGTCGTGTAAAAAGTAGGCAGCGTGGTCCCAAATGTTTCAAAAAAATTACTCAGTAACAACAATTTTTGTCGTAAGAATTTTCAAGCTGGCTCGTGCAAAATTAACTAATTTAAAACTATATTTGCAAGCATTAAAAAAAATAGTTTTAGTACACAGCAAACTCTATAAAATGAAAAAATTGGACGAATACATTATCACAAAATTCATAACCCTATAAAATTGAACAAAAACTAAATTGTACGTGTAACAACATAAGTTTATAAAAATAATACTCAACAACAGTCATACTTAAATTTTAACTAGCAAAATTTGTTAACTTTTTTTTTGTAATGCTAGAAAAGATAAATCTTTAAAAATTTAAAATGTTTTAAAACAGAGAATGTTATTTTATGCTTAATACATAATTTTAAAACTATGGATGGTTTAAAATGAGTCATCCAAAAAAAAAAAAAAGTTGAATAGATTTCGTTAAAAACATCTATCATGATGCATCCCAAGAAACGCAACCAAGAAAATTAAACTAACTAGATGTATTAAAGCAGTGATTCTCAACCTGTGTGCCGCGAGGAATTTTTTTAGTGTGCCGCGTATATTTTTGTCTTTGATCGCTTATTTTTCCGCAAAACCAAATTGAATTATTCTATTTCTTGGCTCAATAACAAAAAATTAGTTGTTTTTCCTTGTGCAACTCGTTTGCTTATTTCTTCTTTATTATTAAACAATACAATTGTTACGTCGTAAAACATCTTTCATCTATTTTCAGTTTCCGATAATTCAGCAATCAAGTCACATCAAATAAAACAAGGAAGTGTGATGAGTTAAAGGTAGAGAAGCTCTGAACGTAATCCAGCGTCGTTAAGATTAAAAGTTACCATTATTTCTTGTTCACAATTGCATTTTCGATTCTTAATTCTTTAAATTGCTGTTCGTTTGAAACCTTCGAGCGTAGCCAGTACAAGCCTAATCGTGAAGCAGCTTATCGAAGGATGCAACAGCGTGACTTGTGTGACAAAAAAAAGGGTGAAAGAAGAGAGTCTGATAATCTTGGTCGCAGATCTAGCTCAGCTAAGTTTCCGAAATCATGAAAATTATCTCATTCTAGCAGAGTCATGTGGATATAGAACACGAAATCTTTTTTAATATAGAAAGACAAGATAACTTTTTAAAAGTCAAAATACAATACAGTGAGCCATGAAATAGTCTCGAGAGCTGCTTAAAGCCTAAGTAGGCAAACTAAAGCTATGCCTGATGAGAGCGGTTTCTCAGAGATAAAAGCAGTTGTTTTATAAGCTACAACTGCATTAAGAAAAAAATCTAATCTTAATAAAATAGCAGAGCCAAGGTTACGGTATTTGATCATATTTATTAAAGTAGACGTTTAGAATAAATTATAATTCTATGCCACTGTTATTCAAATAGTATCCGTATTAAATATATTTAAAATAACTTTGGCTCTGCTATTTTTAGTGAGATAATATTTTTAAAAATTCATGCACTGCGCGGTTTTTACCACGTTCGGAAATTCTACAAATACATGATAGTATGGCGTTCTCAGTTATCACGGCCATTCCAAATAATGTGTTATACCAGGAGCTTGCTGTAGTAAAGCAGGACGTCATAGCACATTGTTTTTATGGTGGTAAGTTAGCAAGGCTACAGTAATAAGGTAAAGCGAGGGGGTCAAATGGAGAGTCGGCCGTGATTGAAATTTAGTTGAAAACAGAGAGGATGGAATTGGAATTAGGGTGCGGGTAAAATGGTCAGGGAATAGAAAACTAATTAAATTGAATCCATTAACGACTTTCTTATTATAACTTATAATTAACATTAAAAATCAGTGGTTACGTCTTAAAAAAAAATTATCACGGCTGACTCTCCATTTGATGCAAACGACGTGGATAGGTCCAACAGATTAATTCAAGTTTAAATAATGCATGGACTTAGTTTTAGTGACAAAATTTAGTCATTAGTTTAGTAGTCAAACCATGAAAAAGTATTTAAAAATAAGCAGTACCAGTAACAAAAGTGGTGCATTGCAACAGAAAGTACCTGCAAAAAAAGGAGTCAAGCGTAAATATAAAGACTACATAAAGTACGGTTTTGTTGCTTCTGGATCCTACGATCACCAACTTCCTTTGTGTATTATTTGCAATCTTTCCTTGTCAAATGAGGCCCTCGTTCCTAGCAAACTAAGCAGACACTTAGAAACCAATCACGAATCTTTAAAAGATAAACCAAAAGCATACTTTGAGAATCTCTTGTTACAAAAAGATATAGAAGCCAAACGATTTAACAAGTACATGAAGTTGCCAGAAAAGGGGTTAGTCGCCAGCTACAAAGTGGCTCATTTGTTGGCTAAACGCAAAAAAGCTCACACTGACGCCGAATCTGTTATTGCACCATCAGTATCCATTATTGTAGAAACTATGCTTGGAAGTGATGCTGCAGATACGGTAAGCAAAGTTCCATTATCAAATGACACAATTTCGAGAAGAATTGAAGACCTATCTTCGGATATAAATGATCAAATTCGTGAGCATTTTGATGTGCAAGGACAAGATGACAAGTTATCTCAACTTTGGGCACTGCAAGTTTGAATCTACTGATAGTACAGGAAAAGCGCACCTTTTAGCTTTTATTAGATTCGTAAAAAACGGGTCGTTTGTAAACCAATGCCTATTTTGCAAAGAGTTAAAAACCACTGCTAGAGGGAAAGACATATTTACACTGGTCGACGAAAACATTTTGTTGTTGAACTTACAGTGGAAAAACTGTGTTAGCATTTGCACTGATGGCTGCCCATCCATGCAAGGGAAAAACAGGGGATTTGTTGCTTATGTTCGCCACCAAAATTCAAACGTGTTTGTAGTGCATTGTATGATACATAGAGAAGCTCTCGTCTTTAAATCATTGCCAACAAATTTACATTCAGTAATGAAGCAAGTTATTGAAGTCGTAAATTTCATAAAAACTCGTCCCCTCCAAAGCCGACTTTTTACGCAACTTTGTCAAGAAATGGATTCAAAATTTAAATGCTTGCTGTTTCACACAGAGGTCCGATGGCTCTCGAGAGGAAAGGTACTGAAACGTGTATGCCAACTAAAGGCTGAAATTTGTTCTTTCCTGGACGCTCAGAAAAAAGACTTCGGGTTTTCTGTACATGACGAACTGTGGTGGTTACGAGTGCAATTTATAGCAGATTTATTTGAAAAAGTGAATGTTTTGAATTCAAGCTTACAAGGGCCATCCGAAAATACAATAACAGCTACATCAACATTGATTTCTTTTGACGAAAAACTGTCTTTATGGAAGAGAAAAGTATCTGAGGAAAATGTAGATGCTTTTCCTACAGTCAACAAGTCTTCTTTAAAAAAAAGAATAATTCCGGAAATTTTAAACACTTTGTCAGATCTCCAGTTTTCACTCCGAAACTACTTTCCAGAATTCAGTGTTAAAGATTACGGGTGGGTAATCAATCCATTTGGAAAAAATAACGACACAACGAATCTATCTACCGAAGAAGAGGAGCAGCTTATTGAGCTACAAAACAATTGTTTTTATCGGTCCAGTTTTTCCGAAGAAAACCTACATGACTTTTGGTTGTCCATCGTAAAAACATATCCTTTGCTAAGGATAAAAGCAATCAAAATTCTTCTTCCATTTGCATCATCTTGGCTTTGCGAATTTGGATTTTCCGCACTCATTGAAATCAAAAGTAAAAAAAGACAACGCCTTCTTGCTATTGACGATGAAATGAGAGTATGTCTTACGTCATTAGAGCCTCGATTCGAATTGATTTGCTCGAAAAAGCAAGCACAACCGTCCCATTAAACATGTATGTTTGGAGTATTTTCATTTCATTTATGTATTCATTTCAATTCAGTATTTCATTTCAATCTCATTTCATTTATGTTTGGAGTATGTTTGAGTTTTAAATTTTGTAATGTGAAAGTGTGCCGCGGATGAATTTTTGATTCTTTAGTGTGCCTCAAGCACAAAAAGGTTGAGAACCACTGTATTAAAGGCAATTTGCACTTGAAGTCCGCGATACATAGATTAAAAACAAAATAAAATCAAAATAAGCAAAAGCAAAATACAAAACATAACCAACGTTTGAATATTTTGATAATTTGGTTTATTTTTTATAAGTATTTTTGCAGAGAATTTTCAATTAGCCGTTCAGCATTTGGTTAACTGAGCTTTAAAAACGTTAGGTATATAAATGTTATTCAAAGAGCTAGGATCTTTCATTTTTAGTTAATGCATACAAACCAAATTGCTCTTAAACAAAGCTTATAAGTTTTTATATGATCAGTCACTCCCAACACTAAGGTAAACAAAATTAAAAAATACTCCAAATCACGGTGATCAAAATCTTATCAAAAAAAAGATATTGCAGCTCATGTAAAAAAAAGATTAAAATAAAAAGTAAAAATATAAAACCTACGAAAAAAATACTGCACTTAACATGAAAAAACCTTAACAGACGTATATTTTATTCTACTAAATAGAATAATTTCTAAAAATTACCCTAGTAACCACAATATTCTGTTGAAAGCATTTTACAAACTTGTTAGTGCCAAGCTAAAAGTTTTTAGTAAAAAAATGAGAAAACCAAAATTAGGCAAAAGATATTCTGCGGAATATTAAATACAGAATATACAGACAAATCTAGTTAATTGCATAGCCAATTTGCCAAGCTTTTTTATGCGATACCGGATTATGCGTTTATCCGGATTTAGTAAAAACATCTTCTTTAAACCGTAATTGTTGCTAAATCGTGTCAGTATCTGTACCAAATCATGACGGACATTTCAGAATGAACTCTTGATAGCATCACCTAGGAATTATAGAAATTTCTACATTCCATAACACCTATAAATTCTGGTGCCATTATGCTTGGTTTCTTCTTCATTGCTTCGACAAGCAAAGCAAGCTGTGTTCTGTTGTTTTGCATCGCTTGATGTCTACTCATGAATGTACAGCTAGAACATTGTGCATTTGGGCTCACAATGCGTTTCAATCAGCAGTTACTTTTATTGATCTGCAGGAACGTTTGATTAAATCGAATAAATAAATAGCTTTGAATTTCTATTTAATTAACCGAAGTACGCAATTAATCAAAGCGTTTTCCTATCAAATTTTGCTTTGGGATTTCAAACTCTATGCAATAAAGCGGATAATACAATAATCCGAAATGCAAATATCAGATTTGTACTACATGAACATTTGCATTGAGTAAAGAAAATATACCAGTAAATTTTTTTAAATCACAACTAGCAAAAATTAATTCCTGGATTAAAGATGATACATGTATAAAAAAAAGTATTTGTTTCACAGAGAAATTTCAAAAAGATTTTTACTACTTTACAAAACATTTTCTTATTTCTTCTTTACAGTAATCTTAACAAAAATTTCAGATGCCGCAGGGATTAACTCACTAGTGCCTTGAAGTTGTTACAAAGATGTAAACAATATGCAACATGCATCCATATTTCTGTGCTCAATTAATAAAGTTTTAGTGCAAGTTAAGATTACATAAACAAAACACTTTTAAATACTGTATATATAAAGCACTAAAAAACTGTCCTATAGCCAGCTTCTTTTTACTGGTTCATTAAAGTGGATTTTATTAAACTTAAAAAATTTATATAAATACTATTAATATAAAGAAACATTAAGGTAAAACAGACTGTAGCGATTTTTTAACGTTCTTATCTGAAAGTATGCCATTAAGGTAAAAACAATTTTAATATTTTTTGCAATAAACTTGTTTTCTTTTGGGTTGTAAAATGATAATAAGTAAATAAACAACATAAATGTATTTGGTATTTTATCCTCCTGACTCACGCGAAAGCAACGGAGGTGTTATTACATAAGGCAAGCAATTACCTGGACCCGGTTCCAGAGATGCCAAGATATTGCTGTCCTCTTGAAATATTTTATTTTGTTTTTTTAGTTTTATAGAAATATGACTAAATTTAGAATTGCTTGCCAAGATCACCAAGCAGGAAAAAGGGCCATTAAGTGTATTTTCCAAGGACAAAACAGCGTGAGTAGATTTTGAACCAAGACTATATCAATCACAATCAAGGTGCTCTAACAACTCAATTATGCTACCGACTATAATGTCAATAAACATGTACTTCGTTGAGTTTACTTTACAACACAGAAGATGACAAATTTGCAAGTAGTGAAAGTAGCATAGGGTACAGAACCTGCTACTTAAAATTAAAATTGTGTTAAAACAAAGAAGAAAATTATAATTGCTGAAAACTTAAAAAATGGGTCTTTAATAGCTTTAGAAAACCTCAAGGCAATACAATAAAATTATCTTATAAATTATAACATTGATAAATATATGGAACCAAAACTTCATTAAAAACTTACAGCTCTAGATATGGATTCCTAACTGCTACAAGGCATGGCGCCTGTGGAGCAGAAGCAAGAGCCAGAGACTATCATTTATAAACACTAACTTTAAGTCGACAATCATAAACCAATTAAGGTTTTTTCAGACATATAAAGTCACAAAAATTAAATGCAAGTTCAAAAAAAGATACTGTAAGGTATGATCTTATGTATCCAACTTGATATTGGTTGATACAGATTTTCAAATAAAGTTAATCGACAGCATATGGCATTCAACGCAAATATTTTTCTTCTGGGTTAAAGTAACAATGAAATTGTTTTTCTGGCATTTTTCACACTCACTTTTTGACAGCTTTTGAACAACAATAGCTTCAGCTCCTTTTGAAACAGTGAAAGTAATAAAAAATTCAACTTTACAGCATTCATCAACATAACGTTGTCCAATAAAATTGTACATCATAGGCACAAAAAAAACTTTAACAGAAGCTTTTAAAGAATTTTTTAAATCAAGGCAAATTTTTCCACTTGTAGAATTATTTATTTTAACAATTGTTCCAGTAAACACTTGAAATTGATTGATCAATTTATGATTTTTCCAAAAATTCAATCCTTTATTGGCAGAATTATTTTTGCCTAAAGATAAAAGTTTTCTAACAGTAAGGTTAGAAGAGTTAGAAAGCACAATTTGGTCAACAGATATGTATTTTGCTTGTGAGAAATTTTTAAGAGCTTTGCGGCAGTTTTTCATTTCATCAAGAGATAAACGTTGTTCAACTATGTGATGACTGAATAATGAAAGAATAAAATGCACAATAAGAAGATAATAAGTTGAATGAATTCCTTCTTTTTTATTATTCCAAGATCTTATAACAGGCAAAATTTTTTCAGCTAAGTGATAGTTGTCTTCAATCAGTGGTTGTCGAATTGCATCAAGCCACTGCAGCACATAAACAGAGATAGGAAAAGGCTTTTTACTGTGCAAACTTTCGTTAATAGATGCCTCACAAAGCTCAACAACTTTTTTTATTGCACTAACTTTAGTGATTTTTTTGATAGAACTGTTATAACTAAAACTTCCATTTGAACAATATGATTTTAATTGGGCTATTTCACTATATCTTTGATATTGAGGATTCCACCCAGGAATAGATTTGATGCTGTCAGGAAAATATAAACTAAAATTTTTTTTGCAAATATCAAGATCTTTTTCTGATCTCTTTGCATCAATTGGATGCAAATAATAACACCTATCAAACAAAGTAGCACAAATGGGATAGGATTCTTGGACAAAAGATTTCAGCTCAATTAATTCTCGTGGCCACGTGCTTTGGACAAATGCTGCTTTGCATTGTTTTGAAAAGTTGAAGTGAATATACCTTGCAATCACAAGTCTTGCTTTAATTTCTCCCATATAGCTATAGCTAAAATTGTTCTGCAAGTAATTACGACTAAGCTTAAAATGCTCAATTGCTTTTTTTACAAATTTAAAAGGCCCTTGGACAATTTCTAAGGCCTCAGAAGTTCTTATAGATGAATTTGCCTCAGTTAAACATGCATAACCATACATATTGTACAATTGGCCAAGATCATTATCTTTTTGATATTTTTTACCACTGGATTTTTTAAATAAATCAATTGCTGTTTCAAATGAATTTGAAGCCTCATCAATTTGGCCTAGAATTCCCAAAAGTCTACCTAAATGAGCATGAAAATCATAAGATTCTGGAAAAGATGCTGTTAATTCTTTTAAAATCAATATCTGATTTTCACTTTTGGGAATGTCTTCAAGCAGCTTTGAAAGTGGTTTCTTACCACCATATTGATTAGGTTTGTCGACACCTCGCACATCCCTACGAAGAATCATATCAAAAAGTAATTGCTTTAAGCGAGTAGACATAAGATGACCAAATACATTTTTAAGCATTTTAACAAAATCAATAACTAATTCATGCAAGTTAACTTTGGCCTCATTAGATAAATCATTACAAGTATTGGGATTCTCAGAGAACTTGTTTAAAATTTGTTCAAGTATTTCTTTGGCAATAATGTAGTATCTTATACGCCAAAATCCATCTTTTTCAAAAATAAAGCAGTCATGGGCAGCAAAACTTAAATCTTTTTTGGAAACACATTCATACCCTTTTACTTGAAGAACTTTTCGAAACACTTCTTGATTTACACTACCTTGACTGTAATAAGTTACTAGCGAGAGATAAGCCAAAACTTTTTGCCAAGGTTGCAGATTCATGATTTGCAATCCATGCAGTTGCAACTCGAGATAACTGCGCACAAAGCTTTGTACAGTAGTGAACTCAGAGTCAAAAGCAGTCAATCCATACTCAATCAAATAGTGCTTGTTATCTTCTGCAATATCAGCACAGTATTTTAATTTTTTTATTTTGTCAGGAGAGACAAATTCTGAGAAAAGTTTTACAAGTTTTTTTGCTTCATTATGGGTCACTAAACCTGAAAGTGTGCACTTTTTCTGTTGAGAATCAAATGAATTGTTAAGCAAGCTGCTGTTAATTTGCTGTACAAAAATGACAACCACTGGACAAGTAGATACATCCAATACTTGATAGACAATGTGCTCATGCTGTCTTCCATCAATCAAAATAACAACAGGCAATGAAGATGTTTTGTGAATGAAATCAATTCTTTCCCATAATTCATTCACTGTAAGTGTAAAACTGGGTAGCACAACTCCACAAGGAACTTCTCTGTGTAATAAATAAAGAAGCTGTCTGCCAAAGGTTGTTCCACCACCACCAGGTTCATGAAAAATGTTGAGGATAAAAGACTTTTTAAATTCCAGAATTTCAGTTTCTAAAATATCATTTATATTTACCAAATGTTGTGCTTCTCTATCAACAGCAACTAATCCTTTTTCTAGATCTTTCCATGCTATTATTCCTCCTTTTAAAAATATTTCACTTGAGTCGTTTGAACAATCAGAGTTAAAGTTATCATCAACTTCAACAGGCACAATTTCAATATACTGTTGAATCCAGCCAATATCATTAGGTGGAATAGTGGTTGTTCGATCAAAAGATTCTTTTTTGGAAGGAGCAAAAGGAATTTTGAATTGCTTAAACGTAGAATCATGAAATGAACTGTTTTGCTTCAGCCATGTGCATACTTTTTCAAGAGGTATTTTAAATGATGTTTCTGTCAATTTAAATTTTTTTATATCATTTAAAAGAGGATCAAAATCCATAGTTTGGTCATAGCAAAAAATAACCATTCTTCTGTGCTTCTTAGAAATTTTTGTGAACAGCAATGACATAAAAAAACTAAGGCATTCTGAATGGAACTTATTATAGTCATACCACAAAATAATAAATACTGGAGAAGTAGTGCAAAGACAAAAATCAGCAATATCAGAAAAATGCATTACTAGTGATTCATTGTTGAGTTCAAACCAATCAATAGCATCACCTTCAAAAATAGTATCTTGATGATCAGAAAAACCAAGAGGAAACACCCATTCAATAGCCTTGTCTGAAAGCTGTTTTTGTGTTGCTTGGCTAAAATTAAACTTTAGTGCTCGTTTTGATTTCAAATCTGATTCAAGCATGGAAAGAAGTCCTGCATTCCGACTATCAACATCGAAATCAAAGACTTTCAGCCAAGGAATCTTGGAGAGATCTTTCAAAGCTTTACATGATGGTGTAAGTTTGCTAGTAATAAGAAAAAAGGAATGAGAGAAATCAAAATTGTTCAGAATATTTTCCAAAGCTACAATATCAGGATCTGTTGTTGTTTGAAGTGTGGAAATTTGATTAACTTTTGCATGAGATTGAAAAGAAAATGACTTGGTATTTACACTATCCAACACTGATAAATATCCAGAATCACTCATTATTTGATCATCATAACCAGTTTTCAGATAAATGGTTGTTGTTTCAGCAGAAAAATAGTCTTCTTGGGTTGAATTAACAACACTAGCAAAGTCATTAACAAAATCTGGTAATAGCTTGCCAAATCGCTCAAGAAACTTTTTTTTTTTCTCATCTACTGTGGACCCATGTAAATCAGTTTCATCATCAAAAAGAATTTTGAGAAGTTTCATGCAAAATTTTTGCTTGCAGTCACTTGAATTACCTGTGATATAAAATAAACAATAAAAGAAAGTATTCAAATACTCAAAATATATAGTATAAAAATTAATTGACCAATAACTAAAAGCAGTGCTTATAAAATGATTTTTAGTGTTTTATGGTTATAAGAACTTACTAAGTGTTAAATCTTACCTAGTTTTTCAGTTTAAAAATCTAACATAGAGACTTGCAATGACTGCTGTTACCCACAATATGTAAGAAAGAGCCAAATTTATTATAAAATTCCCTTTTTAATGTTTTGCATCTTAACTTTTTTTAAAAGTGATAAAAATATTACCATCTAGCATCTGTAAAAAATGTAATGTGACAGTTTACACCCAAAGCTACAAAAATCTGCAATAATTGTTTATGTTTATTAAGAAGACATGTCTGGAATGCAAATGATAATAGCAGCCATAAAAAACTCTTATCAATACAATATAAAGGGAAATGAGGTAAATTTTGGCAATGTTCAAGTCCATAGTAAATAAATCAATATACATGTTTGGAAAAAAATACAGGTATATACTTTAAAAAATTGCATTTTGGGAAAAACTTCAGAAAAACAAGCTAAAACTGTATTAACTTTAATATGATTCGTTTTAGTAGTAGCTCAAGCCAAAATTGAGGAATCATTTTGCAGTCAGCATTTATTATTTTACAAATGCAAACAAATATGCTAAAAGGGGTATTAAAAGACAAGCTGTAATCAATTATATTAGCAGTGGTCTAAGTTGAAAAACTTGTGAATAAATACTTTTTTCTGCCAACAACATACACAGAAAAAATAATAATGTTGAACTTGGAATGTTTCTTTATCTTTTAATTCCATTGTTTTTTCAGTGAAAAATTTTCTAGTTGAAAATGATGCCTGTTTTTATGATCAATAAAGTTTTTTTTTATACATTGAAAATCATCCATTGTTGATGCAGATGGTCTGCCCACTTTATTAACCAATTAGATGGGTAGCTTCCTTGTCAAATCAACCGAGTCAGATCAAACTTTTATTTTGATCATTGTCAATGACTTCTCTTTTTGTGAGCTGACTAAAAAGTGCTTTCAGAAACATTCTTTGAATATTACCCCTAATCATAGAATTAAACTGTCTTAGAGTAAAAGCAATTAATATATATAAAAATGATAGATACACCATTATTATAAAGTTGTTTGTTAAGTGCTGTTGTTTTTTTTGACTGCTAAAGCTGCATGAATTTTTGAGAAAATATGAGTAACTCTGTTTTATTATTATAAAGTTGACAGACTAAGTTTTGGTTTCAGCTTATAAAGTTAATTTAGACCCAAACTCAATTTTTCTAAACTAGTTTTAGAATTATTTTGCCAAAAGTAGCTGAACAAAAACTTTTTTAAAGAAATACCTTAACTAAACCAAAGTCTAAAACAACTTCAAACCAATCCAAAATAAAAAAGTCAACTAAGCCGACTCCCTGAAAGTACTTCCTAAAATTAAATTAAGCTAGTCATTTGTAGCACTAGATTGATTGTTTATACACTAACATAGATCACAAAACACAAATTATATAAATAATTCTATTTACTGATAACACACCTTCATGACAAAAACTGTGAATAAATGCCATTATAACTTTGGCATTATCCAAAACAGTTTTTTGCAATAAAACTTTTATTGCATCTTTAAGAGGCATCTGAATATTCTTGCAGTTGTTTTCAGTCTCATACAAAATCAAAGTTGATGAAACTTCCAAATATTCTGCTTGTTGAATAACATCAAGAGAATTTAAAAGTACTTGGGTATTTGCAGACAACAATATAATTCTATAATACAAATAAAATACTTAAATGTTTAGAAGTTATAAATATAAAAGCACTTTTTGTTTCAGCTAAACAAAAATATCTAATGCTAACAAGGATAAAAAGTTTGCAAAATTGTTTGAAAATGACTATAATGCAACAGTCAAATAATTAAAACAATTATGGCTTTGTTTTAATTTAAGATATTTTTTGAGTAAACAAAAAAAATGAAAGATGTAGGTGAAAGAAAAGTAAAATCTTAAAATAATTGGTTGACAAATAGAGAATGCTAAAGATAAAATAAAGTGACAAAAGGATGTGCAGTGAGTCTTTGGGAAAGTGAAGTCAAACTGACCAGCTTGAAAACAAGAAAATCCAAAAAAAATTGGAAAATTAGCATGTGAATTTAGTCACTTGTGGAAGACACTTCATGACAACCATTTTTACTCTCCAGGAAGAAGAGTTAACTGATATCTCAGCAACAGGTCTGGAGTGTCAGCAAAAAATATGTCAACACCAACATCAACACTAGTGTCAGCATTTTTTGCTTTGCTGACACCAACATTGGCACTTTATAGAAGTTTAATATGCCATTTCATCCTTATCACAAGACTCATCAGGCAACTTTACCAATTAACTAGGTATACATGCTACATAAAAGGCTATAACTATACTCAAATATGATTTTTAAAATATTAATTTATCTAAAAATTTTTTTAATAAACCAATAATTATATATCAGAATTATCAAAAATATTTGAAGGGAAAAGTTTGCCAACACCAGCAGCACTTAAAAGAGCTGATGCCTGCTGACACTTAAGCCTTACTCAGGAAACTGCCAACTGCTTACTAATGTCATGTTGGTTTTTTTTGCTGAGAATCTTTAGCTCGCACAACTGTAGCTGAAATATACAATAGGATGGAGTGAAAAAACTTTTTTTTTAATTAAATTTTTCTGTGTTCTGGATACTTGGCAAATGAAACTATTTTTTCAATTCAATTCAATTCAATTTTATTTGCAATCAAGGTATTACGTTTTAAAGTTTTTATTGAAAAAGTGATTGCAAAATAGGAAACAGCGGCTAAACGATATACGTTATTACTAGTGTTTCCAACCCGGGTTTTCCCAAACCCAAAACCCAGGTTTTTTGCTATTTTTTAACTACCCGAAACCCGGGTTTTAAAATTTAAAAATTTCAATGTTACTTAGGAATATTAACTACGATTTAAGCACCCGCAGACCACAGTGTACAAAATTGAACTTTGGAACAGTGAAAAACACGTGCAGTGTTAGCTCCACTTGCCCTTATTAAGCAGGTGCCGGTTAAAGTATTGGCTGAACATCAAAGTGAAAGCGATCAAACGATTGTCACGTGTTACAGCATCACATGATCAAAAACAAAAATAGAAAGCTGTCTTTTTTAAAAGTTGACTATTTACCATTTATATTACATTGCTGAATTTTGTAGACTCAAACAAAACATGTCAGACATTCAGTTTCAAGACGTTAGTGACCATAGAAAATCAGATGTTTGAAAACATTTCTTATATGACAAGGCTCAACAAAGAGCACAGTGCAAGTTATGTTCAGTGACACTGAAAGCAGATGGTTTAAGCACCAAAAGTTTGATCAGTCACTTGAAATCAAAGCACAGAATTCAAGTCAAAAGATGCTATGAAATAGCTGCTGAGGAAAATCAACCAATATTGAAAGTTTCACGCATCGAGTCTTACTTTAAGAGTAAGAAGGAGTCCATCAGCGAGGTCATAGCTCAGTTAGTGTCTGTCGATGGTCTTACTTTTAACCAAATTGCAAACAGTTCTCTAATTAGTAGAGCTTTCAAAGCTGATGGTTATTCTATGCCCAAAAGTCCCCAAACCATCCGTGATCACTTTGTTAAAGAGTTTAAAAACACTCTCATGACTGTCAGTGAAAAAGTTAACACAGCCAAGAAGAACGGAGATCGTTTTTCATAATTAGCTTTGACGAATCAACTTCAGTCAGGAATCATTGATACATGAATCTCAATCTACATGACGGACAAAGTTTTCAGTCTCTTGGTATGATTCGTATCAAAGGCAGCATGAAATCTGAAAAAGCAATCAAGCTTGTTCAAGGAAGACTTGCCAAGTTCAATCTTAACTTGGACATGGACATTGTGGCCACAATCACAGATGGAGCTAGTGTTATGATGAAAGTCGGTCAAGAAACAAGTCCTCTACACATTGCTTGTTTATCTCATGCAATTCATTTGTGCATTTGTGACGTACTATACAAAGAGAAGCGAAAAATTAATGAATTTAACAACAAAAATAATAATGCCAATGATAATGAGGTTGAGGAAGAAGACAGTGATATAGATGAAACTGAAGACAATCTCGATGAACTTCCAGACATAGTTTTGGTTTCTCTGTTTTGTACAATTGTTACAAAAGTGCGCAAGACAGTTAAAATGTTCAGAAAATCTGTGGTGTGCAACGATGACAATCTACAGCCTCAAAACATTGCCTCCTTTGGAAAAGAGAAAGCTCTATTCCTGGATTGCAAGACTCAGTGGAATAGTTTTCCAAAATGCTCTGGCGCCTTTATGAGCTACACAAGGAAATAAATGTAGCAATGGTTGAGCTTGAGCAAGAGTTTGAGTTTTCCGATGATGAATTAAAAAAGATCAACGAGCTCTGTGAAGCCCTTGCTCCAATAGAAATGACAGTCGAATACCTTTGCAAAGACAAAGCTGACTTACTTCTGGCTGAAAATGTGGTTATGTTCACTCTAAAGAAACTAAGAGATCTGGATACAAAGATCAATAAGGCCCTAAAGGAAAAGTTTCAGATACGGGTGCAAGAAAGGCGAAACACGGAACTGATCCACTTACTTAAGTATTTGAGGTCTTCTAATTACTTGGACAATTATCAGGACCATTTTGGAAACAAAATCAGTAAAACCAAAATTGCATCTTTGGCGATATCTCTTTTGAAAAGGCTCTATCCACAGAGCCATTATAATCATGTGGAAGAGGATCAAGAAAATGTTGAAGACAAACTCGTTACCACTAAATCTGGCCAGCCTGACCAGGCACCTAAGGTCATGACTCTATCTGAGGAGTTTGTTTCATTTCTCGAGAGTGAAAATCACGAGTGTGAGGCTATAGGCTATTTCGGCACAAGAAGAGAGTCGATCACAAATTGTAAAAAAAGAAATGAGTCTTTTTGAAGCTACAAAAAAGAGACCTGAAAATCTTGAGAAGCTGTATCACACATTGCTAACAATCAAGCCCACATCAGTAGAGCCAGAAAGGGCTTTTTCAGCTATGGGACTATTTGCCACGAAATTGAGAAATAGACTAAATGATAGAGTCTCGACACTTTGATTTTCATGCGTCAGTACTACAAAAATCAGTAAAAGCTCTACTTTAGCAATAAAGACTTAATTAATTTAGGCATTCTTCTTTTCGATGTCTTCATAATCATTTGCTAAACTAGTTTTTTTTGGTTGTTGTAACAATTGTTTTTTAATGTTTAACGTGGTAACTTGGTGTGTATTTTTGAAATTTCAGCTTGTTTTATACATTTAAACTTCAGCAGTCTGCACTCTGCTATATGATTGATGTGGTTGACTTTGAAAGCCATATTGTTGGAACAGACATTTTGCCGTCTCCTTTGTGTTATGTTTCCACTATAGAGAACTAATGAGTTGCTAATAAAGTACGCATTAAATACCAGTCAAACAGTAATAATTTCAACGTAATAATGGGTTTATTTTGTGCAAAATCACTTTTTTATCAAAACCTGAAAAACCCGAGTTTTCCCGGGGTTTTTCTCTCAGGTACCCAAAACCCGGGTTTTAAAATTTTGCCCCGAATTGGAAACACTAGTTATTACATGCACAACGTCAATTGTGCGTGGTTACCGTACCTTTAAAACAAAGTAGCTACTGTACGTTAATTATTTTTTTAATAAAGAAAAAGAGAGGAAAAAAGAAAACAATTAACTTAATTTGTTTTTTTAAAAAAAATTAATAATAAAAAATAAAAGTGTATATCAAAACACAAAAGGTAGAACTAAAACTCACTTTAAAAATATTTTCAACTTGTAGTTCACATTGGTGGCCAGGCTACCCCAAAATTGTAGCAACACCATCCCAAATTCAATTCCTCATAAATTCTAAACTATGGGGGAGAGAATGTTGATTTTGGTATCAAATGATTTAAAAGACGCAAGTTTCTATCTGACTTAAAAATATTTTTTTCTCTGTTTGCAACAGAAAACAACTTATATTAAAAAAAGCATTTTTTTGCTTAAAAATGAACAGTCTAGGATAACACATTTTCATGACCAACACATTCTTGTTAATCTGAAATATTAACAGATTATTTAGCACTTCAAGTGCCAAAGAACGTAAATTTGTGTTTAAGACAGGGTGTCATTCACTATTTGCCATGAGCTTCCAGGATTAAGCTCCCAAGATTTGGGGATTTCCCAAAATTTAAAAGGTAATGAACTAAACTCGGTTAATAGTGAACGAAAATTGATTTACTATGTCCTTTCGGCAATGAAAGTGTTAATTACCTTAACACTTTCAGTGTGGAAGGTTAAGCAATTTGGCTCTTGTTTACTATTTGCCAAGTTTAGCTAATTGTTTTTTAATTTTAGGGAAATCCCCAAAGCTTGTTGGGTTAACAACGGTTAACGATAAACAAGACCCCGTTCTTGGACATAAATCTACATCTTTCGCACCGAAAGTGTTAATAGCAATGTCAAAAACAGTGGTGTAAGGTATCTCTAAGCATTAAGAACAGCACAATATGGAGCATACCAGTATGGGAATAAAATATTGAAAAACAAGTCTCAAAATTAGCACAAAAGTTGATGTTAAGAGTCAAACTCTTTTATCATCAGACAGGATTTAATTCTTTATTGTATTAAATCATGATGATTATCATATCTAATAACTGATTTGGATGCTTCTGTTACAAGTTTTATGTGGCATTCAACATTTTGGTTGTGGCAAGGATGTAAAAAAAGTAAAGTTTTACACCTGAAATTTTCAAACTCAGATATAGTCATATGTCTAATCTGTTGTTTTAGAATTAACATTGATTGCTGGTACAACAAAACACCAAATGTTTGTTGCTTTGTCTGCGTTAGATGATCTCAAAGATTTGTTTTGTATTGGTATTATTTTTCAAGTGCAATTTCTACAATAGACCTCGGTTAATCTGGATTTGATTTGACAGACAAAATCATTCGAATTAGGCAAAGATCCAGATAATCCTAGGCCTTTTTAATAAGAATTACAGTATATAGAAAATCATTTGTACTTTCAGATTATTCAAGGATTAACCAAGGCTTACTGTATATTCAAATCTATCTGACAGCATTTCAAGAAGAAAATTTTCTGGATGAGCATAAAATGCATTTCTTTTTAATACCTTCAAAGATATTTCCTTTAAGTTTTCATTAAAAAATTGTTAATGACTTTGATTAAATCAAAAAAAATGTTTTGAGCCATCTGTCAATCTGCTTCAAAGTTTACTTAGAAACCAAGTCGGAAAAGAAATGTTTATGCAAAATATAGCAAGTTGATAGTTCTTCTTGAGATGATTTACATCTTAAAATTCTGCAAGCAAGAGTCAACCATCTTGAGTGAACCATGAGATCAACTTTGAGCTATGCCAAATCACAATCCATTTTTTCTAATATGACAGCTAACTAAATCTTGTAGGCATAATATTCATCTGAGCTCAAATTACACAGCTCAACAAAAAAATATTTTTTTCTTTTTGCGATAGATCTTTCAATGATTTTATAGTATATCAGGTGCGCTGATTCCAAAAATGACTTTACTTTTGCTTAATTGGCTCTAGTTTTTGAGATAATGCAGACACAATAACTGGCTATAAAAGCTCAGATAACGGCCATATAAACTACACGTAAGAAGCAATTGTGCTGACAAGGAGATTTTGTTTTGCAATAAAGGACCAGTTGTCTCATTTTTAGAAAGGTTAACAAAGCAGAAAAGTCAATAACTGACCATTAGCAATCTTGGAGTCTAAAAAAATTCTAATGAAAAGTTGAAATGCAGTAACTTTTACTATATTTAGGTTTTCATGTTTTCAGTTTTAATTGAAGGGTTTAGAACGAAAAGTAACTAAGTCACATTTTTATCCGAATTGAGTTAGCCATTGTAGTGCGTTGCTTTCAATGTCCTTAATCACCATGCAAAATATTATTTCTAAAAAATGTTACTAAGTCTTTTTTTTGAATGCAAGGTTTTGCTGGAAATGCTGAATTTTTCTTTTAAAAGTTTCTAAGTCCATTTTATCCAATCACATTGTAAGGTTTAGTCACGTGATACGAAATCAGTTTTGTTAATACTGTAGCTTGGTGCTTTGACTATATAACATAAAAACTGGTAAATTAGGTTTCATTTTTAGTTTACTCATATATAGGTGTAGGCTTCAAAGAAATATGCACGAATGTTCTATTAAAATGTTTGGTTCTTAAATTGAATACAGTAATCAAGAATGACGTAAACACAGAGAATTTAATTAGAATTAAAAGCTAGGTTGGCAAACCTTTGCTTACTCATAAGCGTACTTTGTGAGCAATGGTAAAATCAAAGTATTTTAAATATATGTCGGACATTTTATTCATTTTCAAAAATTTTTAACAGACATTTCCTGTTTGAGAGGGTTTAAATTTAAGCATCACCTTCATCAATAAACTTTTTGTAAATAAAAGTATTGTTTGTAATGAACAGAAGGAGAGGCTTAAATTAAACTTCACCCTATGTTTACTGCTTCGAATTTTTTTTTCATAAATCTTATTAGTGCTTTGACTACGGAAACATTGAGAAACAGTTTGTAAGTATTATTGTTATGGAGCATTTGATTTTACAAGCCTTACGCAGTGATGAAATGGCAGAATATAGCAGGACAACTGCAGAAGTTATAGCTAGTTTTTACCCAATAAATCTAATAAGGTAGTTACAAGGACAATGAAAAAGAGTGATTACTTGGATATTTTGACGTGTCCTGAAATTCTCTTTGTAAATAATTCAATATTAAGTATTTTTACTTAAATATGACTAATGGACTTTAAAAGCAAAGTTTTTAAGTCCATAGTTTGTGGTTAAAAGTGCCTAAGTCCATAAAATCACAATAAAAGTGCCTAAGTCCAATCTAGTATTTTATTAATATCATCTGACATGTTCATCCAAAATATCTGTAAATGATGAAATAAGTTCATTATACAATATGTAAATGCTTAATAATCCTAAAAACAAAAATCGCTGTGAAACCTGATTTTATGACTCATTTAAAAACTTTAAATGCAATTTACTCAAAAGCAGTATTTTGTGACTTAGTTACTTTTTGTTCTAAACCCTTCAATTGCTTTATGTTGCCTGCTATGAGTTGTTCAAGAAGAAGAAGTTGTTGTAATGACCCTGACAGTTTCCTGTTACATATATGGAGAATATATTCTTAAAGAGTATAAAAGGTCTATTACAGATTTTGTTCGCAAAGTATACCGTGCTTACTTTGGAGTTAAACTTGGTGACCAAGACAAGCCATGGGCTCCACATGTTGTCTGCAAATCATGTGTTGAGCACTTACGAATGTGGACAAAAGGAAAAACTAAAAGCTTTAGATTTGGTGTGCCAATGGTGTGGCGAGAACAGAAAAACCACTTTGATGATTGTTATTTTTGTATGGTAGATTTGAAGGGTTTTATTCGTCACAAGAAAAAATCATGGATTTACCCGGACTTAGAATCTGCTAGGCGTCCTGTACCCCACTGTGAAGATATACCCGTGCCACAATTTAGTCATCTTCCAGAAAAACCATCAGAATGGAACTTTGTCCACCAAGCTTCAGAAAGCTGTAGTGAAAGTGATGTTTCAAGCATTTTTGAAGAAAGTTCGACCAGTCCGAAGCAGTTTAATCAGGAGGAACTGAGCGATCTCATAAGAGATCTTAATCTATCTAAAGAAGCTTCTGAAGTATTGGCATCCAGGCTTAAAGACAAGAAATGCCTTAGTGTTGGTACGAAAGTAACCTTTTACCGCACAAGGGAGAGCGACTTACTTCCGTACTATCGTTCAGAAGAAGGGCTTGTTTTCTGCTCAGATGTTGAAGGATTTCTTTTAAAAATGGGAATACCTGAATATAAACCTCAAGATTGGCGTTTATTTATAGACAGTTCAAAAAGAAGTTTGAAGTGTATTGCTGCACAATGGAAACAAGTATGCCTCGATTCCCATTGGCCACTCTACATTGCTCAAAGAAAAATACAACAATATTAAACGAGTGCTAGAAAAATTGAACTACTGTGACCACCAATGGTTAATATGTGTTGATTTGAAAATGGTCAACTTTTTGCTTGGTCAGCAGAGTGGTTATACTAAATATCCATGCTTTATTTGTTTGTAGGACAGCCATGCTTGCAGTGACCACTGGGTGAAGAAGGAATGGCCTGAAAGAATTACACTAACAGTTAATGAATGTAATGTCATCAATGAGCCCCTTGTCCCAAGAGAAAAAATCATTTTGCCACCTCTACACATCAAATTGGGTATAATGAAGCAGTTTGTGAAAGCTTTGCCAGTACACGGAAATTGTTTTAATTACATTTGCAGAGTATTTCCAGGGATGAACAATGAAAAACTAAAAGCAGGAATATTTGATGGTCCTCAAATTCGAAAGCTGATGAACGATCCAAACTTCACTGCATCTATGACTGAGGAATTTGCTGCTTGGATTTCTTTTACTGTGGTTGTAAAAATTTTTTGGGAAACAATAAAGCAAACAATTACATTCAGATAGTTGAAGATATGCTTTCAAAATTTCAAAGTTTGGGAGCAAAGATGAGCATCAAGATTCATTACCTCTTTAGTCATTTAGATAGATTTCCAGAAAATCTTGGGGAATTAAGTGAAGAGCAAGGAGAAAGATTCCATCAGGACATTAAAGTAATGGAAGAAAGGTATCAAGGACGATGGGACACCCACATGATGGCGGACTATTGTTGGAATCTTCAACGACATAAGCCATTTGCTCCTCACGCTAGAAAGTCTTACAAGAGGCGATTGGTTTCGTAGATTTGACAGAATGGTAGTTGTTAAAGCTCAGTATTTTCAAGCTTCGTTTGTTTAAATAAATAACGGCAACATACATTTATACGCTGTAATACTGGGTTTTAGTTCCAATACGTTTCTTGCAAACTAACGGTAAATATTGCTGTTGCATCCTTTTTTAGCATTGTAGTTTGCATGGATGCTTTGCATTTTTGTTTTACTGCGTTTACAGGGTGTCAAGAAAGTTCCCGATCGAATTTTAAATTTAATGTAATTCAAAAACTTTAATGAATTGTGATAAGTTCTGTACGTCATTTTTCCACTTAATCCTTCTTTTCAATGTTTCAGATACACTTTTCAAATTTTTTTGGCTAAAATAATAATAAAATGAGTAAAAGAGCTGCAATCATTCAACTTCATCGTGCGGGACATTCAAATTCTAAAATTATGAAGTTGCTAAAAGCACCAAAATCGACTGTTCGCGATACAATCTTGCGCTTCCTTGAGGAAAACGGCTAAAGACATGAATATCAGCCATGAGTCTGTCAGAACAATTGTTGAACAGGATCTCAAAATGTCCCCATACAAAATCAGGACAAGACAACTCCTAACTGACCTCCAGAAGCGAAAAAGAAAGGAGAGGGCCAAAATTCTGCTGAACCGTCTGAAGGGAGGCACGGTGAAAGGCGAAATCGTTTTTTCAGACGAAAAACTCTTCTCGGTGGAGGCAAAGTTCAACACCCAGAATGACAGGATTCTCGGAAAGTTGCCCAAGGACCTCCCTGATCATCTTCGATTCATTTCACGCCGACAGAAACCCTCGTCTGTGATGGTATGGGGTGCGATCTCCAAATCTTGGAAATCTCCCCTCATTTTTGTTAAAGAGGGGGTCAAAGTGAATACAGATTCGTATGTCAATGATATTTTAACCCCTGCCCTCACATCGATAAAGGAAAAGTTCAAAAATAAGTCCTTCACCTTCCAACAAGACGGCGCGCCTTCTCACACATCAAAGACACAGAAGTGGTGCGAAGAGCACTTTCCTTCATTCTGGACCAAAGATTTGTGGCCACCATCTTCGCCTGATCTCAATCCTATGGATTTCTGTGTGTGGGGTATTCTGGAAAAAGAAGCCTGTTCTTCACCCCATAACAATCTGGAGGATCTTCGAGCTTCCCTGAAACGAGCATGGGAGAAAATTCCTCAAGATGCCCTTCGTGCTGCTTGTCAGAATTTCCGACAGAGGCTCCAACGTGTTATTGATACAGATGGGGGTCATTTTGAATAAACCAGATTTTTTTATGTTCATGGAGCTTTGTTCTATCACCACAATAAACCTTTTGTTGATTTAACCTTCTGTCATTAGCCCTATATAATTTTGTTTAGGATCGGGAACTTTCTTGACACCCTGTACAAAAGAAGATCGAAGCGTACAGTATTGATTAAATAGCATTAAATGAACAACAATGCCATATAACACAGTCTAAGTAATATTTTTACAAAAAAATGCAATTATCTCAAAAACTAGAGCCAACTAGCAAAAATGAATGTCATTTTTGAAATCTACACACCTGATATACCCTAAAATCAATATAATATCTGTGGCAAAAATTTGTGTGTTGACCAGTGTTATTAATAATATAAGCTGACATTAAAGGAAACATTGGATTGGTTTTGGCTTCAAATCTTTCCACTTTGATTCTGAGGCAATGCTCTTGATTTATTTTCCAATTAGTTCAGAAAAGGCAGCTGCTGATATTGTCAGACCATCATAAGCAATAATAATGTGTCGCAAAAGCAATTCACTTAAATGGCACAAACAGACAAACCACAGCAAAGGTTTTTCAATAGGTTCTTCTAGGTTTCTAATAAAACCATTAAATAGGCCAATCATGACAGCAGTGCCATCAACTCCAACAAGATAATTTTTGATTCCAATGATTTACTCTTGATATATTGAAAAACAGCATTGGCATTGGTTTTTCTCTACCATTATTAGTTGTTACATGAGTCAAATAAATGGCTTCTGGTTTATGTATTAATAACATAGTGTTCTTCAATAACTACTTTTCTTTTAAATTTATTTGCTATCTCTTGCAAATTATAAAATAGTTTTTACTCTTACAGTAAATATAGCTTTTACCACAAAGCTATTGAGCTAAGCATTTTTGCTAAGCAGCTTTTTTTAGATTTGCTTTATAATCCAGTTATAGTGAAATATCAGTTTTAACACAAGGAATTTGAAGCAGTTAGAAGAGCATGATGTTTGCCTTTATAATTTAATTAAATGTACAGCTAAATCAGCTTTTTTATTACAATGTACAGGTGGTGCAAGAAAATACACTCCAAAGGTGCAGCTTTTGAAACTATCCATACCAAAACCACAGCCAATTTATTCAATAAAATACAGTTTTTGAGATTTATCTTTTTTCCTGTTGCAAATAGAGAAAAAACTATCATAAGTCCAATAGAAACTTACAGTTTCTGAATTGTTTGAACCAAAATCAACATTCTCTTTCCTGTAGTTTAGAAGTTATGAGAAATTTTTAAACTTGGGATGGCATTGCTACAATGCTGGGGGTAGCATGGCCACCAATGTGAGCTACAAGTTGAAAATAGTTTTACATTGAGTTTTATAACGTTTGCCAACTATCCAAAACACAAAAAATTTAATTTCAAAATAAAATTTTTTTACTCCACCTTAATATATCTAATACAAAATAACAATAAAATTTTTCAAATAAAAAATGTTGCAATAGAAAAATTGCATAAGCATATGCACAGTGCACTGATGGTTCTGCTGCAATGATTAAAAAAAGCATGATTTTTTTTTTAAATACACAAATAAACCTTAATGTTCAAGATTTCAATTGCTTTTACAATACAAAGCAGTGACGACATAAGCTTAGCCTGTTCTTTGTATGGCTATATTGGCCTACTTGTTGCTTTTGTTTTAAGTGGCATAAGCAGCATGACTACATTGCGTTTTTGTCATGAGTATGAGTAATTAATTATTCATAAATATTTAAACACATACAATAATTGAAAATTAGTTAGAGATATTTTAACCTGGTAACGGTTACTTTCAGCTAGCCAGGGTACATCCATATGGTCACATTCATTTGCTTATATCATGGATTGGTATATGTCAACAATAATCATTAACAGGTTAAAAAATCATAAACTAACTAAAAAGCTCAATTCCAAAAAACTTAATAACTGCAAAAATGAAAATGCACTCTTAGAATGATTCTTATTTTCACTATTTTTGAAATTTAAAATGCCTGGGTCTCAAATGCTGGGATTTTCAGTAAAACTCAACAACCAGAACTTTAAGTCATTACGACATCATCATTAAGATGTAGCATGCAATGGTTAAAATTCCAAGTTTTTAGCATACTCATATATCACATATCTCAAATATCATTTGCTGTAAAGAGATGAAACTGATATGAAAATGTGCAGCTGAGTCAACTTCTACCACTTAATACAGTACATGTGATAGTCTATCTCAACACAAAAAGTTATTTGAAAACATGTTTTTTAGAACATTTTTAGTTATACTTTAACAAATTGGTTATCCATAATTTTTTTGGTTATCCATAATTTTTTTGGTTTGTTATCCATAATTTTTTTGGTTTTCATTCTTGTAGAAGATCTGATGCAAAAATATTTATTGTTATTTTCATTCAAAGCTTAATTTAGACAAATAGTTTGATGGCATGATTATTTGCTACTATGAAAAAATTTTAACACAATGTTTACAAGTTCTAATATTTGTAAATCTATGCACCAACTACAGCGCAATATGGTTTCCTAAAATTCTAATGTAATAGATCACTACTTTTACTGAACACAAATTGCAGATCCCAGATTTTAAATATTTAAAAAAGCAATGTAAGGATGTTATTGCCTTGTGAGAGAAAGGTGGTCTCCACATTGTGAGCAAGCAAAAGGTGGAGACAGATACAATAGAAAATTGGCTGATAGGCAAATGCAATTTAGAGAAAAAAAAGGATAATGAGACAAGTAACGAAATTATAAGAGTAAATGAAGAGTCTGTTTAATATCTGTCAATGTAGGGCTATTTCTGATGATCCTAAAGTTACACATAATAAATAAGCACAAAAAAAACAGATTCTGGAAAAATCTAAATTTTAAACTACAGTTTGCATGGCACAATTACCTGTGATTACAGAAAAGTTTTAGTATAATGTTTCTGAGATCTGATTTCAGTAAATCTATGCACCAATTATAAGGAAATATGTTTACCTTAAATTTTAATGAAATAGATTTGAGCAAGCCAATTACTTATCTTTTGCGTTATCCAAGTAAGTTTTTTCAAAACTTGCAGTGTGTGTCAGCCAATTGTTTTCTAACCTTGACTAAATGTGTTACAGCAAGCTTTGTTTGAGTTTTGAACTGCTTTTTTTATTAATGATCCTTTGTTATTAGTGATCCTTCTGTTCACTTTAATTGATTCTTTCTTTTTACTGTAGATTGTTCTTTGAAGACTACTGTGAGTTATTGATAGAGAAGAGTTGGCTTTGTAAGTGATTATTTGTTTCAAGAGTAGAAGATTGTTATGATGTATACTGTTCCGAATTAATTTGTTATAGCTCCAGAAGTATATTTTGAGTAAAAACAATTTAAAATCGCATAATTTCGCATCACTCTGCATCATTTGGAATTAATAATTTTGGATCACATTGAATCATTTTGCATTGCATCGTAATCGTATTAAAATGCTTCCTTCACATTGACATTATATTCAATAAATCAACTTCCGTTTTTGGTGTACATTTTAAACAACAAAAATTCACTATAACACAATGTTTGTAAGTGGTGGTCTAACAGTGGTTTCAATGTCCTTAATGCTTGTACAGTTGAAAAAGCTATCCATCACTTCACATTTATATGTTGAAACAAATGAGATACGAGCACTTAATGCTAAATTAGACAATGTTGTATATTTTCCTTTGGAATTAAGCCAAAAAGTGCTCAGCTTTTTTTGGCAAATTCATGTTGCAACTTTGAATCAAACAAAAGTTCAGCAAATTCTTCTTAAAAATTAAGAGAAAGATGCTTAATGCTGTGATGTAACATAATAAATAGGTTTTCAGCCTTGCAGGTATAAGGCTTTTATTAGACAAAATTAATTACACTGCAAACACATTAGATGTTGCTCATTGTTTTTCATTATAAACTTAAACCCATACTGAACAAAACTTTGATCATATTTCCTCCTGAAGACACTGTGATTTTTTTTAGAACGTTTAGTAATTCTGCAAATCAATATTAGTTCTTCTACATTGTTAACATTTTCTACACCAATATTATTTCCTGATCTTTTTATCAACTATCAATTCAGTTTGTCTAATTGCAATTGTAAAAGCTAAAATAGTATTAAAATTTAATGCTAGCTGTATTTCTATACATGAAAAATTCACTAAAGACCAACTTGTAATTATTGCAAGTTTTCTTTCAAGTGACACCTGTTTTGAATCAGCTAACTGCAAATTTGATAAACACAAAACCAAGATGTGAGAAAATGGAACAACTATGTGTAAAAATTATTCATATTGGTTGTTTGAATTATTACATAATAACATCAAAGGCAACTAGCTGTGCATTGCAAGAAAAATTGTAATTAAATTTTAGCTCATTGTTTCAGTCATGCATGAACTGCTCATATAATGGTATACATTTAAATTTGAAAAAAAAGCTAAAAAATAAAAACCCCTTAACATTGGGCCACCAATATTTTAACATAAGCTATTTGTGCTTGCTTGCTAAAATATCTCGAAAACTTTTTGATGTGTATTGTTTTTATATCAATGCCTAAGGAAATGCACAACTCACCTTATATACAGCTGTGTGTTGCTGCAAAACCAGTAATAATCAGCTAAAAAAATCTGAAGGCCCAGTGTTGAATAGTAGAAAGAAGTTTTTTAATGCAGTAAAAAAATTTGTAGCTAATCAGATCACCATTAAAAAACCTCATCACATTGTCTTGTTTATGTAAAAGACATTTTTTACTGTCCACAATTGTAGATTACACACAACTCCAAATTACAATCATCTTTTCACTATTGTGTAAAAAGTAAAAACAGTTGGATTGCACTGGCTCTGTATTTCCAAAAGTAAGCTGGATAATTGCATGTCAGTTTAACTCTTCAAGTGGAGAGAATCCACTGTTTTGGTGCAAGTCCAGAGAACAGATATAATTAGAAGCAGCTAAGGTCAATAAAGTTAAAATTTTTTCAAGGTGTTGTTACATCATGAAACTACACAGCATTAGTTTTGGTTGCTTTGGAATCTTTTTATTCAGTTTTATATGTCAAAACTTGTCAAAAATTAACCTCATCAATTTTACATACAAAAACTCATTTCTTGCTTATTTTAGCAATTTTTTAAGCAGTTTTACTTTTAATATTTTGTTTCTTCACTTTTATAAGGGTATTCTAAAATTTTTGCAACAGCAACATCTTAGTGTCAACCTTTTCATCCTTCTTCTCTTTAAGACTTCTTAATCATGTGTCTATAAATGTGTGTTTGTTATATAACATTAACAGTGTGATCAAGTGGATAAAAGCACCATAATCAGAGGCCCAACCAGCCTAAAATAAAGGCTGACACAATTCAAACGTCTTTTCAAGTGTGGGAGCACAAAGGCCTTGACTTTTTTGTAACAACCACCTTGTTTAGTAAGCTTTGCAAGCTATGCTTTGCACTGTCACATTTTTCGACATTGCGTGATGGTGTCATGTGTCTCATGGGTGGCATTAGTTCTGCAAGTTTTAGGCCTCATTTCTACAATGAGCATGAATTAGAGTATTCTTTGCTTGTTTTATTGATTCTTTTTGCTTTGCTCAAATTTTACATGCAGAAAGAAAAAATAAAATAAAACAAAGAATACTCCATTCCACACTGATAGTGGAAACACATCTGTGAGGTTGTAAGGTAAACTGCTACATCATAATTAATAATTTGATATCATATAATTTGACTTGTGTAAGCATTTTTCTACTTAATGAAGTAATGAAATTAAGCTATGACAAAACTACAATACCCTGGATAATCTTCTATCAGCAAACTAAATCACAAAAAAATGACTATAATGTCATAACAAAAGATATTTCAATAGATAAAAAACTTGGAATAAAATGATTATTGCCCGAGTCTCAACAATGGGTATCAGATGCCACATCCAGCGCACAAGCAGCAAATTTCACAAAGGCTTTACAGTTTTGAGTTTCTTTTTAAATGCAGTAAAATGTAAATAACAGTTTTTGCCATTGTTTTGGCAACTAAAACTCATTAGCCATGTTTCAATAGGGAAGTCAGACATAAAGTGAACAATGCTTAGTGTACATAGTTAAAGCATCAAGCCAATTTTTTCTTCTATGTAGTAGTTACTAAAAATGGCAAATGCAATTATTGATCAAACTTTTGAATAAACCATTTTAATTTTTTTTTGAAAATCTTGCTGAAATCACTAAAAATTTTCTGGTATTTTGCTAAAAATTTGAACAATGTTGGAAAAAAAACACTGAAGAAGCATAGTGAAAATGCACTCGTTTCTATTCTTCAAAGAAAAACAGTAACCAGTTACTATAGTTAAATGGGCACAAAAGGTCACTTACTAGTGCTAAAGTTTATCTTTTAACAACATATCAGCACACTAAAGGGACTGACATTAGGTGAAAAGAGGGCTGACAAAAATGATTAAAAGGGGGCTGACATGACCTCCAAATCAGCCCCTGGTTGAGCCTTTCGCCATTAGTGAATGCAATTGACATGGTCGCAGTTCAAAACTTACTTGCATTATTTTGTCCTTGAGAAAGACACTTTTCTATATTTGGTTGTTTTAACAGGCAACTGTAAATTTTGGTCATATCTTTAGATAATAAACTAAAAAACCAAAATATAAATTCGAACCAGACAGCAATATCTTGGCATCTGTGAAAGCAGGTTGAATTGCTTGACAGCTGCTCTATTTATAATGTCTAATAGATATAAAAACTAATAAATGGTTGGCGTGCCATATGCACAGTGAACTTGTGTTTGTAAAAATGCTTTATTGCTTATCACACGAAACATTTCACTACTCGCATAAAAAAATTGAATTATAAATTTTTATTTGCTAAAGTTACAAATTGTAAATCAGCCAATTGAAAATGTTTTGCTAAAACATAATACTGATGTAATTTTATGCCTTAGAAAAAATGCGTTACTTGAAATGTATTACATAACCATAAGCATTGACAAGAAACTACTTTATTTTGCTGAGCAAAGAGTTTTGCTTTTTTTTCTTAGATTGTCACCAAAAAAAGAATGAAACTTTTTTCTCTACCATTATTAAGTGTGCAACAATTTAAACAATGGTGTGCAAACACACACACTTAGACAAAGTTCATCAAGCAGTGGATCAAATAACTAATAAGCCACCAATTTAATTCTCTTGAGAAAACACTTGTGCAAAACTTTGACGTTTTTTGACATATCAAGACCAAACTTTTTCCAGTAGATAAAATAGAATCCTACTGACAGGTAGTGACTAAAAAATTTGAATTCCAAAAAATACAATTATAATTTAATAACATAAAAAAAACCAGAAAAATGCATAAAAAATTCTGAGTACAAAAGCACTGCTTCACAAATTCCTACCCATTGTTAGGGAGTTAATAATTTTGTTAAAGAAACCTTAAATAATTTTATGTAAAATAAATTAAATAATGTTCTGATTAAAAACATCAACAAAATCATAACAACAGTAAAGTAGTGTTAACACATTCATTGCAGTATGACCCATGAGTGGGTCAGAAACGAAATATACGAGGTGCATTCAATAAGTTTCCAGACTTTTTTGGTATGGACACTTTTATTAACCGTACACACAAAAAACTCTAGTCCCCTTCAAGGTATTCTCCTCCGACATCAATGCACTTGTTGTACCGTTCCAACAACTTCTGGAAAGCCCCCTGGAAGTCTTCTTGTGTGAGTGTGTTTAGGACCCTCATCACAGCCTCTTTCATGTCCTCAATTGTGGAATAACGATTGCCTCTGAGGTTTTCCTTGAGCTTTGGGAATAGCCAAAAGTTGCAGGGAGCAAGGTCCGGGCTGTAGGGAGGATGGGGAACCGTCTTGATGCCCATCTGGGTCAAATAGTCTGTGACGAGGATGGATTTGTGGACTGGGGCATTGTCCTGATGGAAATGCCACTGACCTGATTCGAAGAGTTCTGGCCTCTTCCGACGGAATGTCTTCCTGAACTCCCTTAAAACTTCAATATAGTACTCCTTGTTGACTGTGATTCCAGTGGGAACCCAGTGAATGTAGATTATGCCCATGCTCTCAAAAAAAGGGATCATCGTGAGTTTCTGGGTGGACTTGCTCTGTCTGGCCTTCTTGGATCTGGGAGATCCAGCATGCTTCCACTGGGAACTCTGTCTCTTGGTCTCTGGGTCATAACAATAGATCCAGCTTTCATCGCAGGTTACCAGGGCATCAAGAACTTGGGGATCTGAATTAATGAGCTCGACATTCTCCTTGCTGTCATTGCAACGTCTTTCTCTCTGATCTTCCCAGAGCACTCTTGGGACGAACTTCGCGCAAATCTTCCACATCTTCAGTTCCTCACGAATGATTTTGTGTACAGCTCCCACACTGACATTAAACTGTGCACTTAGTGTCTCTATAGAAACACGACAGTCCCTATTCATGAAATCGTTTATTTGGCCAATCATCTCTGATGTTCTGACTTCCCTACTCCTCCCACATCTCTCATCATCCCTCAAGGACTCCCTGCCTTCCTTGAATCTCTTGTGCCACTGAAAAACTGATGATCAATTCATGCAAGATGGTCCATAAGCAGTCTGAAGCATACCATACGTTTCCGTGGCAGTTTTTCCAAGTTTAAAACAGAACTTGATCGCATATCGTTCTTCTAATGTGTCCTCACGTCCAGATTGCATTTTTGAAATTCACCAGCTGTGACAATCAGGATTTAGTAAGGTGTACTCTAATTCCTACTGTAGCTATAAATTTGCACCTAAACAAGAAAAAATTGGTCAATCATCTCATAAGGAGTATAGTAACAACATACTGAAATATCTCGAGTTTATGGCAATTATAAATGCCTGTACAAAAAAAGTCTGGAAACTTATTGAATGCACCTCGTAAATGCATGATCATATTTGGTCAAAAAATAAATTACAATTATAAATTATTCACATAAATGGGTAAACTAGAAGAAAGAATAAAGAATATAAAATAGTAAGATTTTAATGCTTTATTGAACTAAATCTGATTAATCACATTATGTAAACATGAGCGACAAAAAAAGTGACCAAAGTCAAATAAAAATTTGATTAACTTGAGTGTTTCACTTTGAAACATGACAAACATAAAAATGAAACTCCTTCAAAGGACTCACAGTATGTAGACACCTTTCTGGCTGTAAGTGCAGCACCCTTTGACCTTTCATTGGCTGATATCAAATCATAACAACCACCACAGCATTTCTTTGTACATCTTTTGAAACCTTTTGCTTCAGTCAGGTTATGGTCCACATTACCACTAATAAAATTTCCCTTTTTTCCAAATTTAATCTTTTTTGTTGGAACTCCTGTAAACAGCAAAAGAACCAATGATTCTTGCAAATTCAATATACTTATTTTACCTGGTAAATAATACTTGTTGAACAGGACCCACATGTTGACTACACAAATTCTAGTAATGAGCTCAAATGCGACCTTCTGGTATCACTTATTTATTTGTTTCAATGCCATGTAGTATGATGACATCTGATCTGAAACGTCAGCACGTTTTTACTTTTGACTTTTTTCTTGCAACACCATCTTTTCAAACTTTACCTGTCGGAATAGGCTTGTCATCATGTTCTGGAATTGTAGATAAAGTGTAAACATACCTTTTATCCTTCTAATGGAAAGCTTTGATGCCATATGCATTTTCAAAAGCAGACATCTCTCCTTTCCTTCGACTTGCCTGATATTACTTCTTTTAAAAGTTCTTCTTGATTGCTTCAAACAGTTCCACATAAGTATGTTTTGCAGAACAGCATCTCCTGTGCAAGTGGGAAAGATGTATAGAAGTTATCTATAAATAATGTTGCAGCCTCATCTAAGTAATTATCAATCAATCTGAGCATCACAAGACTCTGCAAAACTCATTCCTTAACTGCAGCTATTTTTACCACAATACATTTCAGTACACAGCATATCTGCTTCAAGAGTACCAAGTTTGAAATACTTCAAGCTGTACTTGTGTTGCTTTCCAGGTTATACTGCCGAAAGTAAATTCTACCTCTGAATGAAACCAATGATTCATCAATTACTAACTCAGAATTAGGCCTATAAACTGAGCAAAATTCACAGAGCAACTGTTCTGATACCTACTTGTTGGTACTTTATTATCAGCAAAGTGAAGCATTCTGTGCGGAATTTGAAATCTAACCCTATCCATAATGCTAGATACCAAAAAACCTTTTGTAAAGAGTGCCATTTGACCAAAAACAACTAATTTTTGCCAAAGGAACCAATCCCATGCATGCTTGTAAATCTTTTCATTTAAGCGTAGTCAGTTGGCACCCACTTTGTCAATCTTGATTTTCTGGTCACAACACTAGTGTTTATTTGCTGCTTAGCAAGCCTGTTTGTCTTTGTTACCAATCACCATCATATTGATAACATCATTCCCAGTAAATGAGAACGAACATACAGTAGCACTCACACTTGTCTAGCTGTGTCCTTCTTGCAAAGATGAAGCTGACATACTTTGATCTTATATAACTTCTTCATCCTAACTCAAACCTTAATCACTGCTACACTCACCAGCATCAAGTTCATGGCTGTGTGAATCTTCACCCTCCATCAATTTATAGTTTGGATCACTGAAATTATCATCAGAATCTGAACTAGACTCCCCAGTTTGTTTTAAAGTAGACAGTCTAAATTGCAAATAAAAACTTGAACACTCCATTTTCTCTAGTATCTGGTAATTATCTCTGGAAAAGATTTAGAAAATGATAAAAAACTAAAAACTTTTGAAATAAATTAATTAATTAACTTCTAATTTTGGAATAAACCAGAGATAAGCACAGTCACTTTTTTTGGAGTCCAAGTCCAATCCAACTCCAACTCCAGTCCATGCTCATCTCTGGAATAAACATTGTATGGACACCAGTGGGTCAAACCAGTGTGGAATAAAAAGTTGTCAGGTACTGCAGTATGACCCACCAGTGACTATACGATTTTTTTAGTATCTAACTCTTCCTTTGATAAGACTTAAAACTTGCACAACCAATCCACTGTGTCACAATTGCAACCAGCATAATTAAGGAAAGAAACTACCGCAGTGTGGGCATAACATGGACAAGCCATAATGAATGTGTTAATGTTGCAGATAGTACAGACAGTAGAAGTCACAAACTGTTTTTTTAAACTTTTGTTAGCAATTTGTATAAAAAAATTTATCATGACCCCTACATTTTCTTGCATAACCCAAATCAGGATCTGTGTCATTTAGAGCAATCATATGTATTAAGTGATCATAGGAAGTCCACTTAATTGCACATTTTGCTTTATGACAAGTGGTTTTGAGATATGCAATATATGCCAAAAATGCTTAAGTTGTAATTTCAACCATTGCCTGCCACATCTTTATAACACCATATTGAGCCAAAACTTGTGTGTAAAGTTTTTACCCAAACCCCAACCTTTGATATCCCAGGCATTTTAAATTTCAAAAATAGTGAAAATATAAAACATCTTAATATACAGGGTGATCAGTATTTAGCATTACAACTTCAAATAACTGTACATTGGGAAATGATATGTACAGTTGGAGTAATACAGTTGAAATATTATTACAAAATGAATATAAATTCAATACAAATACAATTTATTCAATATGCTTTCCATTCGAATCAGCAAAACTGTGGAGAAACGCCTTGCCAGAGCCAGATTTCTCCTCTCCTGCCTTGAGGCAGGCACGCTTCCTAACCTCGTTTTCAGTGACGAAAAGAAATTCGACGTTCAACATCATGTGAATCCCCAGAATGATCGTGTTTGGTCACGTGATGGGTAGGTACGATCTCGAAGAGTCACTCGGGCCCAAGGGTTGGCGTCAGTGATGGTCTGGGCAACCGTTACCGAATCTGGAAGAAGTCCTTTGGTTTTCGTAGAACAAGGCGTCGAACTGAACCAAGAGAATTACCGAAATGACATCCTTGTTAGTTCATTGTTGCCCTGGGCAAAAGAACACTTCAAAAAACGTCCTTGGATGTTTCAACAAGATTCGGCACCGTCACATGGAGCTAAAAAGACGCAGGAGTGGCTATCAGTCAATGTTCCCAACTTCATTTCCAAAGAAAAATGGCCCCTTCATCACCCGATTTGAATCCTCTCGATTTTGGTATCTGGGGATACCTCGAGAGCAAGGTCTCAGCAACACATCATAAAAGTTTGGAGACACTGAAGACGAAACTATGGAAGGAATGGTCGAAAATGCCCCAGGATGTGATTCGTGACTCTTGCAGATCATTTTCGAGGCGTCTTCAGCTGGTAATTGATTTAAATGGAAAGCATATTGAATAAATTGTATTTGTACTGAATTTATATTCATTCTGTAACAATATTTCACCTGTGTTACTCCAACTGTACGTATCATTTCCCAAATACAGTTATTTGAAGTTGTAATGCTAAATATTGATCATCCTGTATAAGATTCACATATCATTATTATCAATTTTTTCAGACTTAATATCAGATTACAATCAGATTGTTAAAAATTTTTTGAAATAAATATTGGATAAAAATTTAATATATTGGTGCAAACATTTAACCGTGCACATTAAAACCAAGAATTTGAATGAGATAGCAACTAAACAGCAAAGATTATTACAAGCCCAATATCAGTTACACATTGTTAAATCTTTAATTATTAAGTTTTAAGAAACCAATCATCAAGAATTTTACTTACGTTTTTTGAGCATGTTGAACTCGTGAAATTAGATTTTTTACTTTAGTTCTTCCAGCACAAAGAGGAGTTGCAATTGTAATTCCAAATTCTTTAAGTTCTTTTTCAATGCAACCAGCCAAAGTTGAATCAGTGTCAGATTGAAGAATCGTGACAACACTATCAGAAATTCCAGATGATGAAATTGTTGTAACTATACATTAAAAATCATTAATTTATTAAATAAAGATACTTAATTATCACTTAATTTATTAATTGATTACTGCTATACTAATGCAAATATGAATCTTGGAATTCAAATTTATCAAAATTAAATAAACCATTAAATTAACTTGATGATTGAAAATACAACTAGTCAAAGTTTTGCATTTCACCATTATTCCATTTTTTTTTATTTTATCTCTATATTTATCTTCCTGAATCACAGGAAAGTGACAAAGGCACTATACATAAGGCAAGCTATTATCCTAACCTGTTTCTGAAGATGCCACGATATTGCTGTCTGCTTTAAATTTTTATTTTGATTTTTTAGTTATATAAAGATATGACTGAAATTTAGAACTGCTTGCCAAGACCACCTAGCAGGGAAAAGTCAGCAATATATAGAACACCAGGATCACTTACTTAAATTAGCCACTGACAACAGTGGTGCTAAGTAAAAAGTAAATATTATGTACATTTTTTTCTTATGCAAATGGTGTTAAAGCACAAAAACAATATTTATCATGAAAGTGGAGCCTACTGCTTGGTGAACCAGGTTTCATATGCCTTGGTTCAATTCCTGGGTTGTCTGCAATGAATGCAGCTAGTTTTTTTAAAAAATACATGAATTTGTTCATGTTTATAGTAATTTTTCGCACTACTACTTTTATGTTTACTATAAAATATCAACAATCAAAGTAAGATTTTAATTAACAAAATTTCTTCAGTATTTTACAAAAATTAATACAACACAAAGTGAAATTTTAATGATATCAACATACACCAGTGCAGGAGTCACCAACATGTGGTCCTCACGGGCATCAAGTCACCTGCGAGGATCACATAAGTGTGCCTGCAGGCTTGTTATAAAAATAGCACAACTCCTAAGTGAGCTGAGTCAAAAATGTATTTTTTTCGGCTGATATTTTTAAATTACACTTGTACCCAAAAAGTAGTGCTTGGTTCAAAAAAGTTGGTGACCCCTGCACTAGTGCATGAGTGTAAATTTAGAAGTAAGTTTTCTAACACCGCGACTCATTTTCACTGGAGGTTTGTCACATTTATTTATTTGTTTTAGTTCATTTTTTGCAAAGCAGTTGAAAAGGGATTGCAATGAAACACATTGCAAGTTTGATTCAGCAGGAATTCATGCTAGTCAGCATTCTGCTTCAATACTTCTGTGAGCTCAGAAACAAATGCTACTTGTTGATTGTTCAAACAAAGGAACTGCTTTCAAATACTGTCATTGCTGTGCAGCTTTGAATAGATCTGCATTCCCAAAGCACAAATTGCAAAACAATATTGCTTTGGAGCAGACAAATCACCACAGTCCACCATGGCTAGTAGCAAGTCTTTTACTTTAGAAACATCACCTAAAGAAGGTATGTTTTCTCAATCAATCAGCAAATCATTACATGCAGTACACTTTCTTCTTCAAGATATACATCTTCCTCTGCAACCTGCAACATAGTACATGACAGCTGCATCATCACCACTGATTTCACTGACTTGGACTTGCATAACCCAGTCCTTCAACCAAGTAAGATCTTCTGTGCTGTCACCACAATCCTCTGTGTAAATTGACTGCTTGGTGTTTAAATCAGCCAGTTTGTGCAGTGAATTTTGCTGCAGGAGGCTCAAGCATTGTATCTTCTCAGCTTGAAAAAGCTGTGGTATGGACATATAAAAGTTGCTTCCAAAGTATCAAAACTTTCAATGGCATCCAGTACACAAAGTTGCTCATACTGTTGTTGAATCCTGTCATTTTCCTTTTCTATTCGCACAGAAGATAAGGCAGTTGTTGCTGTAGGCTCAGCAGTCTTAAATGTTGTAGTGGCTTGGTAATCCTGGAAAAATGTGTGGGATTGCTGATGGTTTCAAATGTAGTCTGCATAATTGTGATGTTTCTCAAGTTTGACATCTTTTCACATGCTTGTCTGTTGATGACTCCTTAAAATCTTTTTTCTCAAAATGCTTAGAACATACCCTAGTGTTTCAGTGATGGTCCAATTTTTATGAGGTATTGCTGACAATGATTTATTTTTCATAATAGCATCTTTTGAAAATCCAAACATGGCATACTTTTGTTTGTCTGTACATAAGCGATATCCATAATTGCAACTGGGAACACAGCATGTGTGTGGCATTGAAACAAAATAATTAGTACTCCACCAATATGAAATATAATGTTTAATAAGCCACCAACAGCAGGTTTAGAGAAAAAAATTATATCAATAACAAAAAATGCAAATATTAATAATAATAATACTAATTTTTAAAGTACAAAACAAAAAGTATTTAAAGACAATAGTTAACCAAAAAAAAAGCTTGTTGCACAAACTGGAAATGAATACTCTAATCTACTTGTATGTAATGGTAACATTACTGGTATGCTGATAAACAATGTACTGGTAACTGATTAGATCAAATTGCCTTAATTCAGCCACTCTTTACGCTCTGTACACACTCACCAGTGATCACTATTGATAGGCTGTTGATATGGTATTGACAGTCATAATCAATATTGATTTGCAATCTGTCACTATTCAATAGTAATAGTAGCACCACTTAATTATCAAAGATACTAACAATAGTAATTCATGGTGTATCAACAGTGCAAATGTCAACATAAAAAATATATTGCTTATATAATAATGATTAAACAAATACAATGTCTTTATGGAAGTGGGTGTCAAACACCTCAAACTAGTTATTTTGAATGAACTCTTAACAGTGATGATTTACCATAAGTGATAAATTGTCTAACATTTCTCACTACTGAATCACCACTAAAACACTGGTGACTGTCACTGTTGATTAACTATTGAATAACTATTAATGTGCACAAAGGGTAACAGTTAAAACTGTTAATGATTGAGTGGATGCAGTCATTCAGTTAATTGTTACTAGGCCTAAAGTTTTTGTTAGGTTGACTTTGACTTTATTCAAGTAGCTTGATTCTATCCGAACAAGAATCACAACTTCTAATTTAATCAACTATATTAACTAAAGCAAATAGTGATTAAGAATACAGAAAATAAAATAAAATTAAATTAAAATCAATTCTGGGGTTATCTAAACATTGAAAAAAGTTAAAATCGTAACTAATGTAATTTGCTTAACTTTATACTAAACTATAAATTGCTTAACTTTATACTTAACTAAAGTTTATACTGTCAATTACTAAACCTTTATTTCGTTTGATGGTTAGAAGACTTTAGAAGCACATGTGCATGAAACAAACTCCCAAGAGATTTTAATGTACAAGATAATTCATGGAACATTTATGATGAAATATTAAGGCAATAATAAAGATTGAGTTAGCCGAATCTTCACTGTACAGTTCTCAGAGATAAATTTATGACGTAACATTCAAGCGACAAAAAAAATTTAAGTTATCTAATTCTCACTGCTACAGTTTCCGTAGGCACAGAAACATATCTGATACTTTTATAATCATTTGAAGAATGTTTCATAGGCCACTACCTAGTGCAAGGACCAGTGTAGAACAAAGCCTACTGGTAAATATTTTTTAATTCTGTTGCATACAGCATTTGATAAATTATTGCCTAGCTTGTCCAAAAATTAGCCAAATTTAAGCTTTTATACTTTGTGGTACCAGTAGCTGATAACTATTTTACTAAATGTTATATTATCTTCAAACCATATTTCTGAGTGAACTACAATGCTTCTCTGCCTTTTCTCAAACTGTAGTCGTACCTATAGTCTTTCTAACTGTAAAGCAACAGCCATTTCTTACATGAAACTGCCAAACAAGTGCAAACCGCTTTCTAAACTAACTTGTTAAGAGCGCTAATGCAGCTATTGTAATCAGTCAAGTGACAATTGTCTAGCACCACTGTTGTCAAGTATGATTATTGAAAAAAGCAAAGTAAGCAATAACAGTGTTCTATATATCTCTGGGGATAGTGCCTTAAAGTGTCTTTCCAAAGGACACAATAGAAGTGCAAAAGTACTTTTTAAATCAAGACAAATCAATTATGTTGTAACTGATTAAACATTGCTAAAAGATAATAAGGGCAAAATCTGTATTTAACTTAACAATCCAGTAAAAACTGAAAAACATTAAGGTAATTAAAACAATAGTGTTTATTCTGGTAGTGAAAGCAATTCATAAAAGAAACCTTTGCTTGCTTTATTTAAATTTATATCCATTTTTATTAATGTTGTCATTAAAACTGTTGGTAGAATTTAAGCCAGTGCTTACACAGCATGTATTCCATTGTAATCAATTTTTTTTTTATCAAAAGTTGTGCCTTAAACATTACAGAAGGATATATAAAAAATTAGTATATAATATGTTTTAGGCTTTTCTTGATTATGAAAAATCCAAGAAATCACTCTTGTTACACTTTAAAGATTTTAACAAAACTTAGTGTTCATGTTTGATTTTTATAATCAGTCAAAACACTGAGAGTAATTTAATCTGATATTATTGAGGCAAAAGACAGGTTATCAAGAATAAGTGAAAAAACTGATTCAATTTTGACTAATATTTTTTTCATACTTTCCTGCTTACAACTGCAATAAATTACCTGTAATTGCTAATAGCAAAAAGAACATGCAAAATTTGGGTCTCTTCAAAAAGTCACTGTAAACAATTTTTGTTTGTGAAATTAACCTGGATCACCCCAGTGGTTACTATTGCTATTACAAAATTTGCTTCTTAAAAAGATTCTTTTCTCTGGGTTTCCTTTTTATTCTGTCCTGGTGCTGTGGTGAGATTCTGGGTTAGTTTCATCAAAAAAATTGCTTACGATGACTTTTTGAAAAAACCTCAAAATTTAACATGAAAAAATATTGGCTATTCTCAAGAAGCAACCATATGCAATTTATTAGTAAAACTAACCCAGAATTCCTTATATGGTTACTATCCACTCCTCAAAAGATTTTTTTTTTGTTTTTATTTCCTTTTGGTGCTGTAAAGAAACCTGGTTGTTTAAAAAAAAAACAAAAATAGCTACAGTCCCTTTTTAAATAGACCTAAAATATTCAATTTAATTTAAAGCAAAAATATCTGATAATCAATTGCAAAAGAAAAATTTTTTTTAATTTTCAAAAATGAATCGCTTGGAAAGCGTAAGTGTTAGATTTTTTTTATAGTTGCTTTTAAATATAATTAAAATTTTAATTTTTTAAAGTTTAAATAATTCTTTTTTCCACCCCATTCTTTTATCTTAGCAATAAAAAAAATTTACAGTAGAGTCATTCCATGTATAATCAACCAATTTTTAAAAATTTTGTAACCACTACTCTTGGATATTAATGGTTTCAATATATATTGTAAAGCTTAGAAAAACTTGAAGTTTAAAAAAAATTTTTTGAAATTATCTTAAGGCATTTTCGAGTTATCGCAATTTGAAGTTTTGGACACTTGATAGCATTTGGGTAAGTGAGCAGTGGTCATGCTCTATGATTTTCTTTAATAACTCAATTTCTGCTCATAAAAAAGTAAAACAAATGTTGAATTTACCATTTTTGGGGTCAAAGAATTTGTTTAAGCTCATAAAAAGTCAATAAAATGTCTCCTTTATGGGATAAATAAACAATTTAACATAAAAATCAACCTCAAAGTTTACGACCCAATAAAAAAATAGCAATCGGTTTCAAGATATGGTTTTTGCTTTTTTGCATAGTATAGTTCATATACTTTCTTATACTTTCTATACTTTCTTATAAGAAAGTATATGAACTATACTATGCAAAAAAGCAAAAACCATATCTTGAAACCGATTGCTATTTTTTTATTGGGTCGTAAACTTTGAGGTTGATTTTTATGTTAAATTGTTTATTTATCCCATAAAGGAGACATTTTATTGACTTTTTATGAGCTTAAACGAATTCCTTGACCCCAAAAATGGTAAATTCAACATTTGTTTCACGGTTGGAAAGGGTTGGAGCTAGGGAAGGAGACGAAGTAGACCGAGTGAAATGGAGATTACTGTCGCGCTGTGGCGACCCCGAGTAGGGAGAAGCCGAAAGAAGAAGAAGAAGATAGTTCATATACTTTCTTATATCCATAAATTGAAAACTTGTTTTTTCTGCTCTCAGAGTAAAGTTACTTTAAAAAATTGCTTGATTTTGATGATGTCAAATTAGATCAAAGCGTATCATGAAAGAATTAAAGGGGCAATAGCCCTAAACTACTCTTATGAAGCTAATTAGAAAAAAGTTCACACTCAATTTGATTAATTTTTATTTTATAATTTAAAAGATATTGAATTATTATAAAACTTTCCACTAATGTTGATGTCATACAAGTACCATAAGTAGTCGATAAAAAGTGTTAGCCTTGTGATATTTGAGTTAACTTTTAGAAACAGTTGAAACTTGAGTGCATTTACCAGACATGACATTGTTAACAGAGCTGATTGACAAATTTTGCTATTGTTGCACTGTCAGCAACATGTTTGATCCCCAGCAGACAGCCAAGGTCCAGTGAAAGTGTAATTAGTGTGGTATTTCAAAGATATAAAAAATTTAGAAATGATTGACCCTTTAAAGGGATATCATATAAGATAATGTAAATTTCAAGAAAAACAGACAACTGTGCAAGACAAAATGCCATAAGATTGCATGCATTCATATAAATTTCTTAAATTGACATAAATATAAGTAGCAGAATAAATGGTTGGAAAAGGAAAAGAGTTGCAGAATAAGCCAGGGTTGAATAAATGGTTAAGCTGCTTTTAAACTAAATAACATACAACATTATGTTAATTTTATAATGACCAGTACAATTTTTAAATACCAGGTAAAAAGCTAGCTGCAAATGATTTGATTCAGTAACCAACACTAGTAATGGCAGTCTGACTACAGCAGTTATCATACAATCTACATTTATTTGTTTTTACAGCTTTGCAAAGGAAAAAATGCAATGTTTGAGAATCTTAAGTGTCATTATTCATCAATGCAAGTGTCATTACTCATCAGCATAGACATTCATAATTGTATTGAAATCTTACAGTTGTACTGTAAGATCTTCCAGAAACAGTTATAGGTGTAGTGATATTGCAGAAAATATTTGGGAATGGAACCCAACATACATCATCTTTTAGTGGCCAAAAAAATTTATTAGCAGGACCTGGTAAATGCTGGTCTTGGCATCCAGCTGCACAGTGTCAACTTTTAGGATTAGCCCTATTCCCCACTTTTTATCATACTTGCAAGCTATATGGTCATTTCCAGCAACTTGCAAATCTTCTCTGCTGTGGTGCAAAAAGCTATAAATGCCTATGAAGTTGCTGTCTTTGCTGGTTCATTTGTACCCAATTGAAGATATTGTAGAGGGTTCAAAGTGCTGGAAAAAACAAATTCTAGGTATTGTACTTCCCAACAAAAACCTGGAAGCCATCTTAAGTTGTACTTTTTGAAAATCATCTGATTGCAGTAACTCAAACTGAATACCACTAATGTTCTCACAACAATATTCAAAAAGCACTTGAATAGTCATAATCTGGTCAGACATGAGTCTTTGTAGGCTTGCTATTTTTGCCTGTTTAACAGTTTCCCTAGGATCATCACATGGGAATCTGCCATGGCTGGTGGCAAAAAATGACCACCATGCTTCATTGTTAACACATTCGCTGCTGGCACTTTATTGCCTGCATTAACGTTGCATGCCAGACGTTTTTACCACGAGTTGTGGCTTTCACCATTATTCGCTTGTCTTGTAATAATCATAGTATTTAAGATTCACGGATCACACAAAAAACTATTAAATAAAAGGAAATTTATTAAATTTATTTTTTTGAATGATATTTTCCGAAACAAGGTACGCGACAAAAAGGAACACCACACTCCTTACAGTAATATTGGGTGTCTTTCCTTTTACTATTCATCAGACACACCCTGCAAGCTCTTTGTGGGTATTTTTGCTTGCTATTGCAGCAAATGTTACCATGTGATGAGAATTGAATCCCCCACGCAATCACTCTGGTCGATCAAGTTTAGGAGCCTTTCTTGGTGGACCTTCATCATTACCAGAATATAATTCTTCTTGGGGTTGTTGACACAACTGACTCACAAGCTCTTTGCAGAATTGGTACAAGCTTTTAGACCCTGTGCTGCTCTTTGCTTTATATAAAACAAAGCAGTTATAAACACTAATTTCCATTAGATAATAGAAAACTTTTTTGCTCTACTTCAGTGATTTTCTTGTACAGGGGTAGTATGCAATCATTTGATCCAAATGATCGAATCCAGACATGTGCTAATTGTAGTCAACAATGGATGCAGGCTTCATTACTTCCTCCATCGCTCCGTGCCATCCTTTCTTTCGTCTAGTTATGGAGCAAACTGAACCATCATGCTTTGTGCTGATGGCTTTCACGATTCACTTGTCCTTCCAAGCGAGAACCATCACCTTACCATTGTCCATAGCTATGACTTCATGGCTTTGCATCCTTTAAGGATTTCTTATTGCTAATGGTTTGCCTTTATTATTCCTCAGTGTTCCAACAGTGTGAACCCCCTGAGCCAGTAGAGCTTCACTCATATCTACACTGTTATAAAATTTATCCATGTACAGTGTATGCCAGAGATAAAGACATCTTTGGGTTAACAACCCGTGAACAATTTCTTTCAAGGTCTTCTTCACGCGGCAAAAAGATCCAGGTTCCAACAATAGTGGGTCTTTGAATCAGCAAAAATATATGACTTGATGCTATACTTGACAGGCTTGTTTTTCATGTAGACTTTGAAGGACAACCTTCCCCTCCACTTTAGCATACCTTTGTCAATTGAGATATGCTCTCCCAAAGAGTAGAGTTCACGCCATTTAGAGACCATAATAGAATACACTGGCCTGATCTTGTAAAGCTTATCATCACAATTCTCAGGCATTTGTTCGTTATCATTGAAATGCAAAAAACCAGTAAGCAATTGAAATCAGTTTCTGCTCATGCATTGGTTGAAAAAAGGTGTTGCGATAAGTTCATCTTTGGACCAGTATGATGCTAAACCCGCTTTTTTGTCAATCAAACTCGTAAGCAGCACCAGACTCAAGAACACTTTCAGCTCATGTTTATTTGTTGGCTTCCATGTGTTAGCTCTAGCCAATGGTGTAAGATTCTGTCATGCTATGTATTGTGATGAATAACGATTTGTTTCTTGCACAAGTAAATCCATCAGTGCATCGCCAAAAATAAGCTCAAAGTATTGTATCGCACTCTCTTCATCAGTTACTGCCACCTCAGTGGTAGGACCTTGTATTCCCATGAATGTTGTTACTGGTGGTTGTCTTCCAGCTGGTTGCCAACTGTGCTGCTGTTGCACTGTGCTGAGCTGAGAAGTAAGCAGTTGTGTAGGTGATGTAGCTTGAACAGCATCATCATCACTATCACATTCCGAATCGCTTGTCTGAATATCAAAGTCTTCACCACTGAAATCGAGATCACTGTCGTCCAAATCAGAATTCATAATAATTTCGTGAGCTTGTAACGCATCCATAGTGTTTATAAACTAATAAGTAAATTTAAGCTCTTCTAAATAAAAAAAAATTAAAACTAATTTATAGCAACATAAAGCATTAAATGCAATTTCAAGTCCTGTTTTACTTCCAAGAGACTACCACTACATTCGTAAGAAAAAAATTGCATTATCAATGTTCTGATATTGGAAATAAATGCTCTATTTAGCAAGGAATCACGCATGACTACCACACAACGAACACGTGTGGACCTTGTGCAATTAGCTTTTAGCTCACAACGTAGATCTATGGTTTTACCGTAGCAGAGGTTGGAACTTGGCAATTAACCGATGTGATAAACCACAAAACGTAAATCTACGTGACTTGGCACTCAACTGTTGTAAAGTCAAAACATAGATTTACGTGGTTTGGCAGCAAATGTGTTAAAATCACATTTGCAATAACACAGATTCAGCTTCAGCCTTTGAAGAAATACTCGAGATTACCAATACTCTGAGACAAGCTAAAAAATAGTGTAGTCAGTTTGCACAAAAGCCCAAGTATAAAAACTGTGTCATGTGTTAGTTCATCTGATATGAAGCAAAATGACCTCTACATGAAGTTGTTACTTTGCATGTAGTACGCCACTGCTGGATGAACAATGCATTGCTGCTAATTCCAGTGATAACTTTGCACTTTGTCTTGGATTGTGAAGGTGTAGTTCTCTGCAAAGTCCAGCAAAACCACACTGAAATGACTTGTCAAAGAACTTTTTTAAGAGTTTAACTACCTTGATTGGCATTTAGCTACAAATGAATGCTTGGTCAGATTACCCAAAACTCTAACAACTTCTTCAACCCATTCTTTTCTGGTCATCACCACAGTTATGAGATTCATTCCATCTGTAAATTTCCATTGCTAAAATTGAATTTCTTGATCAAGGTCATCCTATTGGGTAAGCAAAAAGCATTGCAGTGTTTGAGATCCAAGACATTGCTTCCACCAATGCAACATGCACATTTTGTTGTCTGTGCTGCACACAATTTTGCTGATCAGCATTTTGGATGTTTTATCACTGTTTGCTGCATCTACTATAAGGATTGCATTTTGGCATTGAATACACACGTTTTTGAAAAATGATATGAATGAATGCTTTTGAAGACACACTGGTGATTTTGGACATAATGAGAAAATTCTGAAAAACCCATTTTCTGCTCCAAATATTTATCACAAAGTGCAGCATACAATTTCTTTAATATGCACAGAATTAACCATTTTTGTTGACAACTATTTCGAGAAACACCTGCAAAATTTGATTCCAGGCATCAAATGAGTGAATTCACCATATTCATATAGTGATAAAACAGCAGCTTTTGTGAGAACAGATATTTTGTTTCTTCCTAGAATAATTGGCTTTGACAAAATACCAAATGATTGCTTTTGCTTTATTCAGATTCTCCAAAATAAACAGCAGCTTGTTTAATTGACCAAGATTTTGATTTTAATGCGAGATACTTTGTCACTGTGAGTGCTTGCATTAGCCATTTTCACTCTGATTTCTTTAATTAACAAATCTTGGTCATTAGCTTTTTTCTCCAGCAATTTAGTTCATTGGCAGTGATGGATAGGTTTTCCTGGTCTTTCACAGTTGTCTGTTTTTCTTGAAATTTACATTATTTTATATGATATCCCTTTAAAGGGTCAATCATTTCTAAATTTTTTATATCTTTGAAATACCACACTAATTACACTTTCACTGGACCTTGGCTGTCTGCTGGGGATCAAACATGTTGCTGACAGTGCAACAATAGCAAAATTTGTCAATCAGCTCTGTTAACAATGTCATGTCTGGTAAATGCACTCAAGTTTCAACTGTTTCTAAAAGTTAACTCAAATATCACAAGGCTAACACTTTTTATCGACTACTTATGGTACTTGTATGACATCAACATTAGTGAAAAGTTTTATAATAATTCAATATCTTTTAAATTATAAAATAAAAATTAATCAAATTGAGTGTGAACTTTTTTCTAATTAGCTTCATAAGAGTAGTTTAGGGCTATTGCCCCTTTAATTCTTTCATGATACGCTTTGATCTAATTTGACATCGTCAAAATCAAGCAATTTTTTAAAGTAACTTTACTCTGAGAGCAGAAAAAACAAGTTTTCAATTTATGGATATAAGAAAATATATGAACTATACTATGCAAAAAAGCAAAAACCATATCTTGAAACCGATTGCTATTTTTTTTATTGGGTCATAAACTTTGAGGTTGATTTTTATGTTAAATTGTTTATTTATCCCATAAAGGAGACATTTTATTGACTTTTTATGAGCTTAAACGAATTCCTTGACCCCAAAAATGATAAATTCAACATTTGTTTCACTTTTTTATGAGCAGAAATTGAGTTATTAAAGAAAATCATAGAGCATGACCACTGCTCACTTACCCAAACGCCATCAAGTGCCCAAAACTTCAAATTGCGATAACTCGAAAACGCCTTAAGATAATTTCAAAAAATTTTTTTTAAACTTCAAGTTTTTCCAAGCTTTACAATATATATTGAAACCATTAATATCCAAGAGTAGTGGTTACAGGGCCTGGTTGATTATACATGGAATGACCCAGTAGAATATTGGGGTCTTGTTCACTCTTTGCCGTAACTAACCTTGCAGGCTTTAAAGATTCCCCAAAATTTTAAATTTTATACAGTAAGGACAGCAATATATAAATAAGAACATAATGCTGATTATCCAAACAATGAAACTGTCTTAACAATGTAATATGGTGTGAATAACGGGTTGAGTGTTGATCAACACAGCTTTTGGTTCTGAAAAGAATAAAGGATTTTACAGTGACAAAAATACTTTTAAACTTAAAGCAAAAAAATGTATGATTATTATACAGCATGTTTAAAAAAAATATGCCAAAACCAACACATCACATGTCAAAAATAAAAACAAAGGAAAACTTTAGCTTGAACACATGTATTGTACATACCTTCAAGCTTTATTTCATGTTCTGCAAGTGCTTAAAATGGCCATTACTGGCAGCACAGAAAACATCAAGTTGATATGAGAGTTTTCTTGTGAGCTATACTAAAGAAAAAGTTTGTATCCCACTGCTTCCAAATATCAATGACATGAAAGATTGAATAATAGTTGCAATCAACACAGTTGACTGCAAAGTGCCAAAGTGCATTTAGGATGATTTCTCATATCAGCTTGATGTTGTCTGTGCTGCTGGTGGTGGCCACATTGAGCACTTGTAAAACATGATATAAACCATAAAGGTGTGTACAACAAATGTGTCCAAGCTAAAGTTTTCCACTGTTTTTTGTCTTTTGACATGTATAATGATTTTGGGGTATTCTTGAAACATCCTGTATTGCACATAATGCAGAATAAGTCACTATATTGTATATAATGTTTTGCATTGTAAATTTGCATCTTATTTGATTATCAAAAATAATTGCTTATCTAAACCACCCTGGGTCACAATTAGCTTGCATAATCCACATTCTATTGTATTTAATTTCTGATGTCTTATTAAAATTAAAGTGACTTAAACAGTTGAACCAGCTACTTTTTGGAGTTGTCATTGAGCGATCTTACTTGTAAGTCATAACACTCCCCTTGTCACTGTCCAATTTCACCTAATGCATTTGGATCCCAGCTAATCAGAAGTAGGAGATACAAAATCATTGACTGCAAGTAAAGTCAATTTGTCTTGCAAAAGGTGTCTGACCTTTATAGGGCCACAACATCAACTAGTAAATATTTCTGAAAATTTCTCAAAAAGACAGTGCTTTTTCCAAAACTTGACATCAAGTAAAGCCTTGGCCCAAACTTTCAAAGTTCTGATTATGCAGCTTTCTTTTCCTGCTTGGGATGACTAAAAATTTCCATAATATGAAGAGCACTTGTAGCTGCATGACAAAACCTGTAAATAACCCAAAATTTTATAGACCAACATATCAGTTTTGTGTGACTTACAAAATTTGGGTCTCTTCAAAAAGTCTCCATGGGCAACTTTTGTTTGTGAAACTAACCAAGTTCCTACCTGTGGTTATTTTCGCTTTTTGAAAAGATCTCTTGGCTTTTTTTTTTTATTCCATCCTTGTGCTGTAATAAGGATTCCAGGTTAATTTCACCAAAAAATCATTTACAGTCACTTCTTAAAAAGACCCCGAAATTCTCAAGAAGCCTATCAACACCTGTGTCAAACCAATATAGATTCATTGCTCCCTAAATAGTGAGCCAGGTTTTGATGCAGAAAGTTAATCCAAATTATTCTGTTAATACAAAACATTAAGGATTGTTTTAAGACTAAAAATATGGCTGGTGCTGAATTGGTCAATCTAACACAGGAATATGATATTGTCTGACACTGTAATCTTGCCTGCAAGCTGCTGAGACTTTTGTTGGATAAACATACAGTCAGAATGATCATGAAACTTGTTCAGAACTGAAGTTTCGCCCTTACTGCCAGTGAGAAAAAGCAGAGCAAGCTTTGCCATCTAAAAAATGGCGTTCCTCAAATCTTGATCTGCACTGCAGCCTGATAACAATATAGGCCAACTTAAATTAAAACTTGCCAGACTTTTTCATTTTTGATATTTTTAAATAATTGTTAATATAAAAAGTCAATACAGAGATTTAACTTACCAGAATGATTATCATCGTTTTGTAGCATACTGGTATTTTACAAGCCAATTTTTTTATAAAATGTTGAACAAAAGATTTTGATTCAATAAACAGTCTGCAGCAGCTAAAAATTTCTTTTTATTTTAATAAGACACACGGGATGAACTAAGTTATCCATGATACAAAAATTATTTAAAAATTTCCCGATTTAACAAATTTTTTTGCTTTTAAACACTTGCTTTTTATTGACGATACCCTAAATCCAAAGGCACCATAAAAAATATTGAAAGTACTAAAAAATTACTTAACCACAAACTACTAACATTAAAATTAAAGACCACTGTGATTCTAGCAAAATAACTCTCATATCTTACAAAAAAAAAGAAAAAAAGCGAAAAAACCATAGATATCCTATATAACTCCTAGATTGCGCATTCCCGTAAAAAAATTGAAGCCAATTGAACATATCGTAAGACTCCCCGCGGTTACATTAGCTTGAATGGAAATTATATGTATTTTGACGCTAAAATCGATTTTTTGACCAATTAAAACGTTTTTCTTTTGGTGTATGTCATGGATATAAAAATTAGAATTAATGAGCTATAAAAAACGCCAGAAATAACTGACTTTAACACAAAAAAAATTAATTTAAACTAAGAAATAAGTAAAAATTACGGTTTAATTTTTATACTTTTATTGCTACTTCAAGGAACAATGAAAACTTTTTTAATATCAATTTAGACTAAGAAATAAATGAAAAGCAGAGCTTGTGAACATTAATTTAGGCATTTACAAGCAGTATAGTATATTAAAGATTTTAAAATTATTTTTGGCATTTACATAGACTGGTATCAAATTTGATCAGCCAAGTTCTTTCATTTTTTAGAATTTTTATTGATGGATAATTTTTAAAATTCAATAAAATAGTGTTATTAAATGTTCAAGGTATCATTGTTTGAAATTAATATTTTTTAAACATTTTTTTGATATGCATTTTAAATTTTTTGATTAAATAGTATACACATGAAAATTTTTAAGTCAGAGGTGACCAAGAGATGGTTCAATTTTTTTTTAGTTCAATTTATTTGTTTTGTGCTTCAAAACGAAGAATACACCAATATATGTGATAAAAATTTTTTTTGAAAGCACAGGAAGGCAGTGAAATGACCATACGGTCTTCTAGTCAACTGCCTATCTTCAAATAGTGGGACCAAAAAAAAAAATTTTTTTTCATCAGAAAAATTACAACAATACACTTACAAAACACAATACATTTAGAAAAACAATAAAGAATTAATGACAATATTAGTTGTTATTAAATAACTTTCCATGTGCCAGCTGACTTCATCAAATTGTTATGGCATCTTTTCTAATATTGACTAGTTAAAAAAAGCTTAAATTTGTTCCTAAATTGATTATAAGAAAGTGACTTTAATTCAAAGGGTACTTCTTGTCATATTTTAAGTCCAATGTAAGAAAATGCCTTTTTGCTTAATTCTGTAATTCTGTTCTCTTTCTAGGTTGAAAATAATTTTGTTTCACTGCCAATCTTGTTTCATAATGATGTTTTTGGGTTATACTTATAATAGTTTGGTACTCATTCTTTGCTGAACTTTTATTAAAGCAAAACATTGTTTTTGCAATTTCAAATTTAACAATACTTTTTAGTTTTAAAAAATTCAATTTTTGAAAAAGGGGATTTGTATGTGACAAAAAAGAACAATTCGTAATAATTCTGATTATGCGTTTGTATATTCTTACCAGTGGATTCAGGGCAGTAGTCAAAGCCAGTCCCCACATTGAGACACAATTTATTGAAGATAAGAGTAAATTAAAGCATAATATTCTGTTTTAGTGTTGTAGTGTCAACATAGTTCCTCAGTTTGAGCAGTGCGCAGGAACCACTGGAGTAAACATGTTGTATATGAAACTTCCAAGAAAGCTTTTCATTAAAGATTACACCCAAATATTTTATTTCATTTACTTGTTCTATATTTGTCTTTCCTATTCTAATATCAAAGTGCCTGGCTGACCTTTGTTTGATTAATACCAAAAATTTTGTTTTATTAGTATTTAATGGCAATTTGTTTATTTTCAACCATTGTCAAAAATTTTAATGTTTTTTTTTAAATGACTAGCATTTACTATTTAATTTTTTGGTTGATTTTGGCTCAAAAAGAAGTTTTTTGTGACTACAATTTTGCAAATAATTTTTGGTAAATATACAGTTTAGTGTGTAAATTATTAGTGAGTGTATTTAAGGATTTTTAGGTGTGTAAAGGGCTAGAGTTAGGGGTGTAAATAAAAATGTTAACAATAGAACTCAAATCTTAACCTTTTTTTTATTTATGCTTATTAATGATTTATGCTCCTAAACTGCCTATTTACCCCATTTTTATGCCAAACTTGGAATAGATGTTAATTGTATAAATATGCTATAGTTTACAAGCTCATGTTGTCAGTAAATTATATTTGGCCAGTTTTTTAATTTGTTGGAAAAAATGACTTCTTTGTTACTGTTTTAAAACAAAGTGACAAGCAAACTTTTTACTCTGCAGGCAAATAATTTATGTATTCAAAAAATTATTGTGCACAAAACCATGCTACTTGTTTTAAACAATTGTTATTTATTTGTTAACATTGATATAGTAATATTTTTTATTGATATCATATAAATAATGGTTTAACTGTTAAATGCATATATATTTTAGAGAAGAAAAAAATAATTGTATGTTCTTGAAGCAGTGAAAACAAACTGCAAAAAACTGTAAAACTAATTTTTTTAGTAGATGAATTTATATTTATGAATGTGTTATTAAACTTAATTAGTCTGCCTATATATACAGGGTGCCCAAAAAAAGATGTAACTAGTTTGATAGGCTGCAGTAAATCTGTTGGAGCAAGCATGGACTTTTCCTTTTCAGGTTACACAGTCAACCAGGTTGGATTTGTTAATATTTCTGTGTTTTTCTTGTTTTTCAGATTGTACACAAGTATTATAGTATTATATTATATTTATTGTATGCAAAATGTACGCACTTGAGCAAAACTTGAAAATTTTTCAACTCTGGTATGAAACTAAGTCACTTGCAGAAGTCTGCTGTCGGTTCAACACACACCAGGGTTACAAATCTAAGTCTAAGTGTGCAGCTCTTACAATTATGGAAATATATAGGATTGTGCAGCATTTTGAAATGGAGAAAGCCCTGAATCATGTCCACAAGTAAGAAGTGGCCAGTAATCAATCATTACTTCTGAGAAGCAAGAGCAAGTCTGTGTAGTCCAAAGAAATCTTACCGAATCTGCACTCAAGAGGTGGCTTTGTCTCCAACTACACTTTTGAGAGTCATGAAGAAGGACCTGAACCTGTTTCCATTTAAAATTTCAACTCACCATGTGCTGCAGCAACAGGACAAAGATAAAGAATCTAGATGTGCAACTGGCTTAATGAAAAGTTTGAACAAACTCCTAGCTGGTCAATCACATCACCCCACTGCGAAAACATTAACCAAAGTGTGTATGGGATTTTTTGACCTTAGAACAGGGGTGTGCAAACTGCGGCCCGAACGATCTTTTGTGCGGCTTGCGACGGGTTTAAACAAATAATAAAAAAATTTGAGGCCAATCGGAGACGAAGACCTTTTTTTTTAGAGAACAGCTTGGTTTCAGTATGAAAAGTAGAAAATTAGGAAAGTATTTCCAGCGATGACGTTTTTTTTTTTTTTAGAGAAGACCTTAATTTTAGGAGGAAAACTAAAAAATCCGAGACAAATCCATAATGAAGATCAATATTTTTAGAGATTACTATAATGCGGCCCGCAAATAATTTCAACTTTCGAATTCGGCCCTCGAGCTAAAAAGTTTGCCCAATCCTGCCTTAGAACATTCGCATCAAGGTGTAACTTTATTACATAGTTGTGTAGCGTTAGCATTTGAATGGTACGTCATTTTTTATGTGCTTTTGTAAGTTTTCTTTTTTATTGTACGTATTCTCGCAATAACCAAATTTTTAGTCATCCTCTATAGTCGAAATAATTACCGTATTTGAATAGACGTCGTGGTGTTAATCAGCCTGCTAAAAGTTTTTTCTCTCTATCTTCTTCCCGTTTCATAGTTAAAGGCCCTTTTCCACTACGAGCGTGGAAAAGAGGATTCTTTCTCTCTTTTATTGATCTTCGATTGAAGCGAGCGCAAAAAAAAAGCAATAAAACAAACAAAGAATGCTTTTTTCCACGCTCGTAGTGGAAACGGGCCTTAATGCGTTTTATAGTTTATATGAGTAACAATTATTTCAATATGCGTACCGGTAATTTATTTACATCATTGTACCAGTTTTCTTATTAAATTTATTTTATATGATGGCTTTTTCAACCAATTTATTTCTCAAATTTTATAAAATCATGTACAAGTGAGCTATTCAAGCTCTCATTCAAATACTATCAGTATGAAATTATGAGCATGACTTCCAAACAATTCAAATTTTTGAATTAGCTTGTTACTAGCTGAAGAAGTTTTTAAATAATTATTTTCACTGTCGTAGGCTTCATTTACATATTGTGGGCTTTTTTGCAATGTTACAAGTTATAATCATTTTTCTGTTTCTAGATAAAAAGTACTCATTGAAAATACTAAATTTTTTCTCAATAAAAATCTTCATTTACTATAAAAACTAGCGTCTAATTTCTGATAAACCGATCAGATAATAGAGGTCATGAATGTGTGGCATTCGGTTGCAGAAAAAGGTTTCATACCAAAGATAAACCCAGAAGCGACAGTGAGGGCTCAGAGGACAATGAAAGTTTTGTCAAAAAAAATATCATAGAACATTTCACAAGTAAGAGTTATCAAAATAATTTGTTGATTTGCTGACTAAAGTTAGGTTTAACCCAGGGTTTCTTAAACTATGGCTTAATAACATCACTGCCAGCATCTGATTCAGGCAGTGCAGCAGTCTGGGGTAGTAAAAGAATAAACCCTTGGCCACAGTCCTGTTTGCGTCTGACCTGGAGTGGATACTCTTTAAACGACGACGACGATGGTACACATATGTACCACTGTCCCTTAAAGCAGTGTTTCTCAAGCCTTTTTTTCTGCGACCCAAAATCGCTAAAAACAACAATTTGCAAAGATAACTGCGATTCAAATAAATTTGACTGAGCGTGGTGAAAACGTAGTGATCTCCTTGAATCTCAAATCTTGTGCGCACAGATCTTTTTCTTTTACGTGCGGTAATTTACAAGCTTTCGCAACCCATTCACATAGTCTTGGCAACCCACTTTTGGGTCGCGACCCATGGTTTGAGAAACACTGCCTTAAAGGGTTAGAAAAAGCAAGCTTAAATAGTCATTTAAGAATATCGATCAGATAAATCAGCGGAAAGGGGTTACCGGTAGTTAAAAAAAACTGATGAACTAGTTAGTTATCAATACGAAGCAGTTTTTGTTTTGAGTTCTAAATGTATGTCTAAAGTATTTATAAAAAATTAACTATAAAATTTAAAGCTTTAAATTTACTACGTAGGAAGCAATAATTTAAAGACGTAAAACTTGGGATAAATTTATTGCTAGCCTTATTCAAAATTTGTACCATAAATTGTTTTGAATACTTACATTAAGTTGCACGTATTACGCAGCTAAAGCACAAATTGGTTTGGGGGTTACCACCCACGAAGCAAAGCTACTCTTTTGATTTATTTCAAATGATTTGACTAAAAAAACTTTTGTTCTGTTTATAAGTCAATACAAAAAAGCTTGTAAATTAAACTCCAGCTTGAGAAAAATTATTTTATAAACTTTAGATTTCCAACAAAACCTAAACTATTATTCAAATGGAAACAAAATCTTCGTCGCGATAACTGGGTGCCAACAAAATCAACTCGGCTTTGCTCGGATCATTTTCGGGAAGATATGATTGATCACAGTGGTAAAACTGTTCGTCTCAAACCAGATGCAATTCCAACTAGGTTTAAAAGTATTCCAAAACATTTAATTAAGGTTTGTTACATGTTATCGTATGAACAAACAACTGAAAAATAAATTACGGTAAATAGAAATTTATAATTAACATAAAATATTGCTTGTAGACAAAAAGTGTTAGACCAACTCGGAAAAGAAACTTTACATCTGACATTCCAACAACATCAGCTTGTTTGCAATCACTCAATGACACAATAAAGCACGATCATACGTATACGATGGTGTTCGAAAATATTCATACCAAAATTAGTAAAGTAAATGTGCAGATGAAATCTTTAAAAACAAAATTAAAGTTAGAACAGCAATCGTCTCGTCGATTAAAAACTCGTGTAAAATCATTAAAAAATGTGATTAAAACTCTTAAAAGAAAAGACTTAATTAGTTCAAATTGCGAAGCCATGTTGAAACAGCACTTTGAGGGTTTGCCTCTAGCTCTGTTTACAAGAAAAACATCAACTTTAAAAAAAGAAAAGTATTCTAAAGAGTTAAAGTCTTTCGCATTAACTTTACAGTTTTATTCCAGCAAAGCTTATGGATATGTCAGAAAAATGTTTAACCTCGCACTTCCCCACCCAAGTACAGTCAGACGATGGTATACAGCGGTCCCCGCAGAACCTGGTTTTGCGGAACTTGCATTTAGGCCAATAAAATGTGCAGTAGAAATGTCAACGCAAGAAACAGTCTGTGCACTTATGCTAGACGAAATGGCAATAAGAAGGCATGTTGCTTGGGATGGTGAAAAATATCGCGGCTTTGTTGACCTTGGTTGCGGTGTAGACGACGATGATTCATCACCTGTAGCAAAAGATGCTTTAGTTATAATGGCTGTTTGCATCAATAAATCATAGAAGGTGCCGCTTGGTTGTTTTTTTATTGATGGACTTACTAGACAAGAAAGAGCCAATTTGGTAAGAATTGCTATTGAGTGATTATCACAAGTGGGTGCGAAAGTTGTTTCTCTTACTTGTGATGGTCCGTCTTGCCATTTTTCGATGCTATCTGAACTAGGTGCATCTTTATCAATTAAAAATATTATACCATATTTTCCGCATCCGACAAAATCAAACGAAGATATTCAAGTAATTTTAGACATGTGCCACATGCTAAAGTTAGTACGCAATACACTGAGTCAAATGGGTTCTTTAACAGATAAGAACGGAAAAAAAATATCTTGGAATTATATTGTTCAACTTCAAAAATTGCAAGAAATAGAAGGCTTAAATTTGGTAACGAAGTTGAAAAAACAACACATAAACTGGTTTAACCAAAAAATGAAAGTAAATTTGGCAGCACAAACGTTAAGTTCGAGTGTGGCAGATGCAATTGAATACTGCAATAAAAAATATGGAAAATTTTAAAGGGAATGAAGCCACAGTGACGTTCATAAGAACTTTCGACCATCTATTCGATATTCTTAATTCTAAAAATCCATTAGCAAATAACTATAAAGCTCCACTTCGAGAATCTAATCACTGCAGGTGGCAATCATTTTTAAATCAAAGTTTGCGCTATATCCAAGATTTAAAATTGCCAACAGGAACTTCTATTTTAATATCTAAAAGAAAAACAGGCTTTTTGGGTTTTGTTATTGCAATCAAGGCATTTCAAAACCTCTTCAGGAATCTTGTAACTTCTGGAAAATTGAAATATATCTTAACTTACAAATTCAGCCAAGACCATTTGGAATTATTTTTTTGTGCTTTGCGTGCTTGTGGTGGATTTAATAATAATCCAACCGCACAACAGTTTAGAGCTGCATATAAAAGATAATTTCTTAAAAGCGGCATTAAAGCATGTGGAGGAAATTGTGAAGCAAAAGATGCAACAAACATGTTAGATATGCTGGATAATTTCGCCGTTGCAAACAAAAATATAAATTTAACAAATTCAGCTTTAATAAGAAAATACGATTTGATCGAAAAAGTACCAGTTAAAGATGAACATGATTACACAGATGCACCAAATATAGTTTATTTATCTGAATACAAACATGCTGCTATACAATACATAGCTGGTTATGTTGCTAAATCTGTTACCAAACAAATTTTATGTATAAAATGTAAAAAAGCTTTATTTGATAAAGAAAAGAAAAGCTCAGATTTTGTGAACAACAAAGATAAAGGAGGCCTTAAGGCGCGTTTACAGCCGTTTACAGTACTTTTTTCTTTCAGCACGATCTTGGTTTGTTTTATTGACGCTCAAATCCACTCATGTTTTCGAGAAAAAATGAGTGAATTTGAGCGTCAATAAAACAAACCAAGATCGTGCTGAAAGAAAAAAGTACTGTAAACGGCTGTAAACGCGGCTTTAGGCATGCATTTAAATCAATGATTAAAATTTGCAGTGAAAGAGAAAAATGCTTTCAACGAATGCTCATAACAACTTCACAAAAATTACCTCAATGCAAAAATGTTCAAGAAGGTATAGCAGTGGCAGTACTAAGAACCATTGATGTTAAGCAAGTTTTTACAAATCTTGAGGATCACATGCTGGATTGTATAGTTACTGAAAACACATATTTTTGTTAATTAAAGTTGTAGCAAAAACATATTGCAAAATAAGACTCTATCATTTGGGAAAAGAAAAAACTCAAACAATCAATTATGACAGGATTTGCCACAAATTTTCAAAGTTAATTCTGTTTAATCACCAATAAACATTTCTTGTTGAGCCTAACCTCGTTGCAATTTAGGCATATATATATATGTATCAAGTGATTTAGTATGACATCATTGTATTTGACACATAGCACGTAAAGCTCTTGCATTGTTTTTAATCTTGTACTATATTCAGCAGCAAAATCGTTTGGATGTACCTTAAAGCTTATAGACCAATGTTCAATCTATGCTATAACACAATGCACCAGTTTGGTCTCTGCAAGAAATTACAATGATCTATTTTGAAACTACTTCTAATAAAATTTGATTCATCACAGTTTGATGATGAAGACTTTGCTCAATGTGTGAATTAGCTATACTAAGAATTTTCAGCAAATCAATAACCAAATAGTTCAAAAAAATTTATTAGACATAGTAAATGCCTTTAAAGTTTGTTTGAAACAATTTAATTTCATTACAGACATTTTATTATTAAAATTTTGGTTTGTTTGTCTATGAATATGAGGGTATAATGTTTTTTGTTTTTCTTCTTTATGTGTACTGTTTTTTTTCATGTAATCTCCTCATATGTTAAAAATGTTCTAAATTACGTATGTTTGTAAAGTTCAAAAAAAATTACCTCAAAGTAAAAAAGTCCAATCACTAAAATATTTTAAATTTAATCAGTTTTAAAAAAATCTACATGTGATTTCATTGCTATTTAAAGAAAGATTTCTTAAAATAAGTTTGAAAACTATAAGAATTTAGACTAAATTTAAACAAAATTAATATCTATAAATAGCAAAACAGTGAAACAGCTACTGATCAAATTTGATAATGGCAATTAAAAGTTATTTGGAAACAAAACAACAAAGAAATTTCACTAAATTTTTACAACAATTTCAAAAAATTACCATAACGTAAATGTGTTCAAAATAGTACATCAGCTGCAGTTTGAGGTTGCTTGATATGCAGCAAGTTTTTAGAGACCTGGAGGATAATTTGATGGGTTCTACCATATCAGTACTAAAAAACAAATATTAATGTTAATTACACTTGTAGCAAAACATAAAATAAACTAAAACTCAATCAGAAAGGAAAACTCAAAATTAAATTAGTTTAATAGAATTTTCCAAAATTTTTTCAAGCTAAAGCATTTAATAACCAATAAAAAATTTATATGCTGTAAACCAAATTTTTCTTTGTTTTCTAAGCATATATTTCCATCTGGTGATTTGACATGATGCCATCATATATGCAACATTGCTTGTAAAGCTGTTTCGTGTTGATTTTATATTTTAAATATTGTCTCTCAAAAATATATTTCAATACTCTTATTAAAATTACAATTTAAATCATCACAGTTTGAATTATAAAGCTTTGCATAATGCAACTAATGAACACAAATTTTCCACATGATTCTTTTATATATAGATTATATAATACAGATGTATATATACATATATTCTATATTATACAATACAAATACATTCCATATTATTCAATACAAATGCATATATACAACTGTATAAATGTGTTTAGGTAAAATCTTAGTACCATACATTGTTTTCTTGTAACTAAAAAAAAAATCTTATAAACAAATTTACCATAATACAAACAAGTGAAACCATTGCATTACAAACTTCTTTGTAAATAATTCAAAATAAATATATGATTGGAGACAATAGAAATTCATTAGAGGTACAACTGACACCAAAGTAAATGTTTAATACCAAAAATCATAAAGCCCTGAAATTCATTAAAAAAATAAAGAAAGTTGCAATGAAATAATTATACTAAAAAATAATTTACAATGACATTGATTTAAAGCATAATTTAGAAGGACAGAAAATATTTAAATTTTGATTACTAAAATAGTCTTTGCTTTGCTTCACGTTAGAATTAACCTATTTAATACTAACCTTAACTCTAACCCTAATTTAAAAAATAAGTATTAAAATTTCTTAAAAACAGTTTTGAATATTTTCACATTACAGTTCATGGGCTTTCATTTAAAATTTAAGTTTAAAATTCATAAATAAAAAATAAAAAAAAATTTAAGTATATCAACAAATATTCAGTTATAACTATGATACCTTGACAAGCTTTGCTTTTCAAACAATTTTGAATTCTCCTTACTAAACCAAGAAAAAAAAAAAAAAAAAAAAACTAAGAGGAAATAATTTCTTCAAGAAACAATAGTAAGCACAGAGAGATTCTGAGTCAGTTTCATAAACAAAAATCGCTTATGGAAAATCTTTAAAAGATCCAATTCGTCTATCATTCATGAGTGTACAACTAATTATATATATATTGTGCATGTTTTTTTTATCATTTAATGAAATTAGATACCTGATATTAACATGTATAATTTTTTTAATAAATAAAACACATTTACTTATAAAAAATTATTGTAAAAAATTGAAGGACAACTTATACGCATACCATTTTACCTAATTTTATAAACGAAGATTAGAATATATAGAGATCTACAATATATAGTAAGTAATATCTATACTAATAAGATCTACAATATATAGAGAATATATAGTGAGTAAAAATGAAAATAAATAAATAAATAAAAATAAATATAAAGAGATCTGCAACTTTAATAATAACACTTAAAAAAATTTATTATTTCTTACAGTATCATTGAAAATATAAAAATTGAAACATAATTTTCACTTATTCCTTTGTCTAACTTATTTTTATTGTGCGTCAGAGTCAGTTAATTTGACATTTTTCATAGCTCATTACTTCAAATTTTCGTATCCATTAAATACGCCAAAAGAAAAACGTTTTAATCGGTCAAAAATTCAATTTTAGTGTCAAAATACATATAATTTCCATTCAATCTAATGTAACCGCGGGGAGTCGTACCGTATGTTCAATTGGCTTCAATTTTAGAACAGCTTTTCTACGGGAATGCGCAATCTAGGAGTTATATAGGATATCTATGGAAAAAACCCATAGATATCCTATATAACTGTTATATAGGATATCTATGAAAAAACCTTACGCAAATGACGCAAACCTTCATTCATTTCTATGCTACAAAAGAGAGCAACAATCTTCCACTATTCAGGATTAATTTAAAATATGTTCCCTATCGATTCGAATGACAAATTCAATATCACATTGATCAGAATTTCACGTAGATTTCAGATATAAATTCAAGTTCCGGCGACACCATATTAGTTTTTGAACAAAATGCACTTGAATGAGCCCCGCTTTACGAGATAATACTCGTAATTAGCGTCTATTACATTTTGAGTTAAAGTGATTTCGATTTACGCTATTTGAAGGTTTATTTTGACCATGTTCGCTATCGATTTGAATGACAAATTCAATATCACATTGATCAGAATTTCACGTAGATATCAGATATAAATTCAAGTTCCGGCGACACTATATTCACTTTTCAACAAAATGCACTTGAATGACCCCCGCTTTACGAGATAATAATTAGCATCGACAGCATTTTGAGTTGAAGTGATTTCGAGTTACGCTAATTCAAGGTTTAATTTTGACCATGTTCCCTATCGATTCGAATGACAAATTCAATATCACATTGATCAGAATTTCACGTAGATATCAGATATAAATTCAAGTTCCGGCGACACCATATTAGTTTCCTAACAGAATACAGTTGAATGACCCCCGCTTTACGAGATAATAATTAGCGTCGACAGCATTTTGAGTTGAAGTGATTTCGATTTACGGTGTTTGAAGGTTTATTTTGACCATGTTCGCTATCGATTCGAATGACAAATTCAATATCACATTGATCAGAATTTCACGTAGATATCAGATATAAATTCAAGTTTCGGCGACACCATATTAGTTTCCTAACAGAATACAGTTGAATGACCCCCGCTTTACGAGATAATAATTAGCGTCTATTACATTTTGAGTTAAAGTGATTTCGATTTACGCTATTTGAAGGTTTATTTTGACCATGTTCGCTATCGATTTGAATGACAAATTCAATATCACATTGATCAGAATTTCACGTAGATATCAGATATAAATTCAAGTTCCGGCGACACCATATTAACTTCCTAACAGAATACAGTTGAATGACCCCCGCTTTACGAGATAATAATTAGCGTCTATTACATTTTGAGTTGAAGTGATTTCGATTTATGCTATTTGAAAATTTAATTTGACCATGTTCCCTATCGATTCGAATGACAAATTCAATATCACATTGATCAGAATTTCACGTAGATATCAGATATAAATTCAAGTTCCGGCGACACTATACTAGTTTTTGAACAAAATGCACTTGAATGACCCCCGATTTACGAGATAATAATTAGCATCGACAGCATTTTGAGTTGAAGTGATTTCGATTTACGCTAATTCAAGGTTTAATTTTGACCATGTTCGCTATCGATTCGAATGACAAATTCAATATCACATTGATCAGAATTTCACGTAGATATCAGATATAAATTCAAGTTCCGGCGACACTATACTAGTTTTTGAACAAAATGCACTTGAATGACCCCCGCTTTACGAGATAATAATTAGCATCGACAGCATTTTGAGTTAAAGTGATTTCGAGTTACGCTAATTCAAGGTTTAATTTTGACCATGTTCCCTATCGATTCGAATGACAAATTCAATATCACATTGATCAGAATTTCACGAAGATTTCAGATATAAATTCAAGTTCCGGCGACATTATATTAGTTTTTGAACAAAATGCACTTGAATGACCCCCGCTTTACGAGATAATAATTAGCATCGACAGCATTTTGAGTTGAAGTGATTTCGAGTTACGCTAATTCAAGGTTTAATTTTGACCATGTTCCCTATCGATTCGAATGACAAATTCAATATCACATTGATCAGAATTTTACGTAGATATCAGATATAAATTCAAGTTCCGGCGACACCATATTAGTTTCCAAACAGAATACAGTTGAATGACCCCCGCTTTACGAGATAATAATTAGCATCGACAGCATTTTGAGTTGAAGTGATTTCGATTTACGGTGTTTGAAGGTTTATTTTGACCATGTTCGCTATCGATTCGAATGACAAATTCAATATCACATTGATCAGAATTTCACGTAGATATCAGATATAAATTCAAGTTCCGGCGACACCATATTAACTTCCTAACAGAATACAGTTGAATGACCCCCGCTTTACGAGATAATAATTAGCGTCTATTACATTTTGAGTTAAAGTGATTTCGATTTACGCTATTTGAAGGTTTATTTTGACCATGTTCGCTATCGATTTGAATGACAAATTCAATATCACATTGATCAGAATTTCACGTAGATATCAGATATCAATTCAAGTTCCGGCGACACCATATTAGTTTTTGAACAAAATGCACTTGAATGACCCCCGCTTTACGAGATAACAATTAGCATCGACAGCATTTTGAGTTAAAGTGATTTCGATTTACGCTATTTGAAAATTTAATTTGACCATGTTCGCTATCGATTCGAATGACAAATTCAATATCACATTGATCAGAATTTCACGTAGATATCAGATATAAATTCAAGTTCCGGCAACACTATATTAGTTTTTGAACAAAATGCACTTGAATGACCCCCGCTTTACGAGATAATACTTAGCGTCTATTACATTTTGAATTGAAGTGATTTCGATTTACGCTAATTCAAGGTTTATTTTGACCATGTTCCCTATCGATTCGAATGACAAATTCAATATCACATTGATCAGAATTTCACGTAGATATCAGATATAAATTCAAGTTCCGGCGACACTATATTAGTTTTTGAACAAAATGCACTTGAATGACCCCCGCTTTACGAGATAACAATTAGCATCGACAGCATTTTGAGTTGAAGTGATTTCGATTTACGCTAATTCAAGGTTTATTTTGACCATGTTCCCTATCGATTCGAATGACAAATTCAATATCACATTGATCAGAATTTCACGTAGATATCAGATATATAATCAAGTTCCGGCGACACCATATTAACTTCCTAACAGAATACAGTTGAATGACCCCCGGTTTACGAGATAATAATTAGCGTCTATTACATTTTGAGTTGAAGTGATTTCGATTTACGCTATTTGAAGGTTTATTTTGACCATGTTCGCTATCGATTCGAATGACAAATTCAATATCACATTGATCAGAATTTCACGTAGACATCAGATATAAATTCAAGTTCCGGCGAAACTATATTCACTTCCTAACAGAATACAGTTGAATGACCCCCGCTTTACGAGATAATAATTAGCATCGACAGCATTTTGAGTTAAAGTGATTTCAATTTACGCTAATTGAAGGTTTATTTTGACCATGTTCGCTATCGATTTGAATGACAAATTCAATATCACATTGATCAGAATTTCACGAAGATTTCAGATATAAATTCAAGTTCCGGCGACACTATATTAGTTTTTGAACAAAATGCACTTGAATGACCCCCGCTTTACGAGATAATAATTAGCATCGACAGCATTTTGAGTTGAAGTGATTTCGATTTACGCTATTTGAAGGTTTATTTTGACCACGTTCGCTATCGATTCGAATGACAAATTCAATATCACATTGATCAGAATTTCACGTAGATATCAGATATATAATCAAGTTCCGGCGACACCATATTAACTTCCTAACAGAATACAGTTGAATGACCCCCGCTTTACGAGATAATAATTAGCGTCGACAGCATTTTGAGTTAAAGTGATTTCGATTTACGGTGTTTGAAGGTTTAATTTGACCATGTTCGCTATCGATTCGAATGACAACTTTAATATCACATTGATCAGAATTTCACGTAGATATCAGATATAAATTCAAGTTCCGGCGACACCATATTAGTTTTTGAACAAAATGCACTTGAATGACCCCCGCTTTACGAGATAATAATTAGCGTCTATTACATTTTGAGTTAAAGTGATTTCGATTTACGCTATTTGAAGGTTTATTTTGACCATGTTCCCTATTGATTTGAATGACAAATTCAATATCACATTGATCAGAATTTCACGTAGATATCAGATATATAATCAAGTTCCGGCGACATTATATTAGTTTCTGAACAAAATGCACTTGAATGACCCCCGCTTTACGAGATAACAATTAGCATCGACAGCATTTTGAGTTGAAGTGATTTCGATTTACGCTATTTGAAGGTTTATTTTGACCATGTTCGCTATCGATTCGAATGACAAATTCAATATCACATTGATCAGAATTTCACGTAGATATCAGATATAAATTCAAGTTCCGGCGACACCATATTAGTTTCCTAACAGAATACAGTTGAATGACCCCCGCTTTACGAGATAATAATTAGCGTCTATTACATTTTGAGTTGAAGTGATTTCGATTTACGCTATTTGAAAATTTATTTTGACCATGTTCGCTATCGATTCGAATGACAAATTCAATATCACATTGATCAGAATTTTACGGAGATTTCAGATATATAATCAAGTTCCGGCGACACTATATTAGTTTTTGAACAAAATGCACTTGAATGACCCCCGCTTTACGAGATAACAATTAGCATCGACAGCATTTTGAGTTAAAGTGATTTCGATTTACGCTAATTCAAGGTTTAATTTTGACCATGTTCGCTATCGATTCGAATGACAAATTCAATATCACATTGATCAGAATTTCACGTAGATATCAGATATACATTCAAGTTCCGGCGACACCATATTAACTTCCTAACAGAATACAGTTGAATGACCCCCGCTTTACGAGATAATAATTAGCGTCTATTACATTTTGAGTTAAAGTGATTTCGATTTACGGTGTTTGAAGGTTTATTTTGACCACGTTCCCTATTGATTCGAATAACGAATTCAATATCACATTGATTAGAATTTCACGTAGATATCAGATATTAATTCAAGTTCCGGCGACACTATATTAGTTTTTGAACAAAATGCACTTGAATGACCCCCGATTTACGAGATAACAATTAGCATCGACAGCATTTTGAGTTAAAGTGATTTTGATTTACGCTAATTCAAGGTTTATTTTGACCATGTTCGCTATCGATTCGAATGACAAATTCAATATCATATTGATCAGAATTTCACGTAGATATCAGATATAAATTCAAGTTCCGGCGACACCATATTAACTTCCTAACAGAATACAGTTGAATGACCCCCGCTTTACGAGATAATAATTAGCGTCTATTACATTTTGAGTTAAAGTGATTTCGATTTACGGTGTTTGAAGGTTTATTTTGACCATGTTCGCTATCGATTCAAATGACAAATTCAATATCACATTGATCAGAATTTCACGTAGATATCAGATATATATTCAAGTTCCGGTGACACTATATTCACTTTTCAACAAAAAGCACTTGAATGACCCCCAATTTATGAGATAACAATTAGCGTCTATTACATTTTGAGTTAAAGTGATTTCGATTTACGCTAATTCAAGGTTTATTTTGACCATGTTCCCTATCAATTCGAATGACAAATTCAATATCAAATTGATCAGAATTTCACGTAGATATCAGATATACATTCAAGTTCCGGCGACACCATATTAGTTTCCTAACAGAATACAGTTGAATGACCCCCGATTTATGAGATAATAATTTGCATCGACAGCATTTTGAGTTAAAGTGATTTCGATTTACGGTATTTGAAGGTTTAATTTGACCATGTTCCCTATCGATTCGAATGACAAATTCAATATCACATTGATCAGAATTTCACGTAGATATCAGATATAAATTCAAGTTCCGGCGACACCATATTAACTTCCTAACAGAATACAGTTAAATGACCCCCGCTTTACGAGATAATAATTAGCGTCGACATCATTTTGAGTTAAAGTGATTTCGATTTACGCTATTTGAAGGTTTAATTTGACCATGTTCCCTATTGATTTGAATGACAAATTCAATATCACATTGATCAGAATTTCACGTAGATATCAGATATAAATTCAAGTTCCGGCGACATCATATTAGTTTCTGAACAAAAAGCACTTGAATGACCCCCGCTTTACGAGATAACAATTAGCATCGACAGCATTTTGAGTTAAAGTGATTTCGATTTACGCTATTTGAAGGTTTATTTTGACCATGTTCGCTATCGATTCGAATGACAACTTTGATATCACATTGATCAGAATTTCACGTAGATATCAGATATAAATTCAAGTTCCGGCGACACCATATTAACTTCCTAACAGAATACAGTTGAATGACCCCCGCTTTTGACGATCATAACTATTGCAGCCGAAAAAAGAAAGTTATAAAAAGACGCAAAAAGGTTCAATGGTACACTGTTGTCCAAGTAAAAGCATTAATTGAGCATCAGTTGATTGAATATATACCAACGTTTAATACTTTGAGTCATGAGTGGGAGAAAAGCAATGCAAGTGTCATACAGTTAGTTGTAGAAAAGGTTATTCATGTTGTATGTGCTCCTATGATAGAAGCAGAATACAAAGAAGAATTTTGTCGACATTACTTGTTTTTAAAAGGGCAAACAAAAAAACTTTTTGAATGTAATTCGTGTCTAGATTTTAATGAATTTGATTTGACAGCAGAATTTATGTTGGATTTTTGTTTTTGTGTGCACAAGAAATTATGTTGGCAGGTACAAACTGTTAAAAGGTTTGGCGACCACATTTTTAGTAAACTAAGCGTTGGTACGTTAGTTTTTAAACCATGTATACTTAATGAAACAAGTGATCTTAGAAAATACTTAAACTTACATTATTCAGAATCTTGCAATGAGTATTTGCGTCTGGTATTGGATATAGAAATAATGATATACTATATAATGGTGCAGCATGACATGGATTATGAAAGTGCTTCAATTTCGTTAAAATTAAGGACAAAAAATTTTCATACTTTTTACAAAAATATGTCTAATTAAGAGAAAAAATTTTTTGTTGCTTTTGCCCTCTCAAATAAAAACGGGTACTTTAAATTGAATATTTAAAGCCTATAGAAATTGAATTGCAAAAGAAGTGTTTTGCTCCCTCTTTTGAAGTACAAGCTTTTTTGTGACAGACAAAGAGTGAAAAAAACTTTTGGATGCAACTTCCTATCAAATGTCGACTTGTTGTCGTAGATATGAACATATATCTCAACCTTGATATATTTTTTTAATATTTTGAGTCTATAAATAAAAAAATGTATTGTATAACTTAAACTCAGCGGTGTAGGACACATTAGGTACAGTGAATTTTTAAAAGCAAAACCACAAAAGGTCAAAGAATGATCCCAAATTATTTGTTTGCAAATGCCGAGAAAACGTTTACTGAAATGTTTATTTCTTTTACTTACAAATCACACTTTAAAAACAATAAAGTTTATGATTATACAAAAAACTTTATATGAAGATAAAAATATAGTGTAGTGTGTTCAAATTTGCTTTTTCACGCTTTTCCACGTTTGCAAAATTACATAATTGTAAATAAAGTAATTACAATTTATTTTGTCCAATAAAAATAACGTTTACTAAAATGTGTTAAAAGTACGACTGCTTTTTCGCAAATGATCTGAAGGACAAATCAGTTAATAATAGCCTACACTGATTTGAGAGTTCAGTACAAAGACTGAAATTTCATACTCAGTTTACCTGAGAGATTTTTGCAATTATTGTTTTCGAGAACATACACCCAACAATTGACTTATCTGTACTTTTTTTTAGTTAGAGGGTAAATATTTTTTTAAAATTTCTTTCCATTTGTACTATTAATAAAGTAACGTTACACAACCGGCTGTACTGGATTACAAATTGAAAATATAAAAAATTGTAATATCAAACTGGATTCTTTCCTGGTTACGATCACTTCTTGAAAACGTGTAAGCAAATATTTTTTTATAAAACTAAGTTAAGGTTTACCATGCAGGTAAAATAGGACTACGGGTGAAGGTCCTGCTAAAAAAAACCTAACGATCCATTGTCACAACCTCATTGGTGGATTGGAATGTGGCAAAAAAGAAAAAGTTTAATAATAAAAATTGTACTTACTTCATATCCTATTCATGTAAATATAAAACAACCATCATTTTATTTGCTAAAAGAGAGGTGGTAAATGATTGTTACGTGCCGCTTTTTCAGTTTCTGCTAAGTAAGCGGGCCACCCAAATTTTTAGTCATACTATAAAATCTTTTTTTTATAATTCAAAAAGCATAAACGTCCCCTTATAGGGTATGTTAAAAGCAGGTTTGCAAACTCAAAATCGAAATTAAACTTTAGCTCAAACTCAAAAATTATATGATCCAATTTGACTTCATTAATTGAAGAATTGTGAAAAGAGAATAAAAAGCATTTGGATTTTACTTTTAATACTATATTGCTAAAGTTGACGTAGAACAACTTATTTTTCAATTAATATTTGTTTTCTGTTTAACTTGAACCCATTAAATAAATTTGTTTATTTTGTTAATAACAATCAGTTTCGTTATATTTTTTATATTATTTATCGCATTATGGTAGGTTTTCCATTTTTTAAAGTTTTAGTTATTGCGTAGATAGGCGTGATTGAGCTTTCAGTTTTTACAGCACAAAACTCGAACTCGAATTTGAACTAGAATAAAACTCCACCTAGATCGCAACAATGGTTAAATTGAATAAGGCAAGAGACAAAATAAGACAATCTTAATAAAAATAGCACAGTGGTTCTCAACTTTTGTGTTACATATTCATTTTCTCATTAAAGTTGTACAGTGTTACAATTTGTATTACAAGTTCAATGTACAAATTCATTTTGTTTCTAGGATTAATGACCTCTTTGTAACACAAAATTATATACCTTTCATAAACGAAAAAAGAAATTGTTCAACAACAGTGCTAAACAACAAACAAAAATTTAAGCAACGGCTTATTCAGATACATCGCTTTCAGCTTGTCATCACTCTGTACTTTTATCAGTTTCAGATGAAGCTCAGGGGTTGCGGAAGGGGGTGTAACATTGAAGGGGATAGAAAAGACATCAAGCTCAAACTGCTTGCTTTTGAAATCCTGAAACCTAGTGGGTTGAGTTTGTCAAAGCGACTCGCAGGCCACATGCCCATCACCTCTAACATAAAAGAATGCACGTTAATCAAATTAAATTATGTGAGGTTTTGTTTTTTGATAGAAAAAAGCGTGAAAAAAACGCTTTTTTTCTAACTAAGAAGTATTGTGCAAGGAGTATCGGTTCTAACTAATCATTTATTATTTACCCATAGAAACTACAATTTTGTGGTAGATGTCATCAGTATATATATATAATATTTTATCACGTTAGTGATATAACAAGCCCGCCCCATGGAGGCAATACAAACTATACGTGCCCCCAATTTTTTGGATGCTTTTCAGGTATCCAGGTAAGTTTTAATAATATATCGCATTTGGCAAACCCCGCGGAAGCATAACTGAGAGGTCTTGAAAAACTGCAATCGAACCGAAAAAAACAGTGTGAATTTCCGATCAATGTGATATCAAATTTGATATTCAAATCAATAGGGAACAAGGTTAAAATAAACTTTTAAATAACGTAAATCGAAATCACTTCAACACAAAATGTAATAGACGCTAATTATTATCTCGTAAAGCGGGGGTCATTCAACTGTATTCTGTTAGGAAGTTAATATGGTGTCGCCGGAACATGAATTTATATCTGAAATTTACGTGAAATTCTGATCAATGTGATATTAAAGTTGTCATTCGAATCGATAGGAAACATGGTCAAAATAAACCTTCAAATAGCGTGACTTGAAATCACTTTAACTCAAAATGCTGTCGATGCTAATTGTTATCTCGTAAAGCGGGGGTCATTCAAGTGCATTTTTTTCAAAAATTAATATGGTGTCGCCGAAACTTGAATTTATATCTGATATCTACGTGAAATTCTGATCAATATGATATTGAATTTGTCATTCGAATCGATAGGGAACATGGTCAAAATTAAACCTTGAATTAGTGTAACTCAAAATCACTTCAACTCAAAATGTTATAGACGCTAATTATTATCTCGTAAAGCGGGGGTCATTCAATTGTATTCTGTTAGGAAGTGAATATAGTGTCCCCAAAACTTGATTATATATCTGATATCTACGTGAAATTCTGATCAATGTGATATTGAATTTGTCATTTGAATCGATAGAGAACATGGTCAAAATAAACCTTCAAATAGCGTAAATCGAAATCACTTTAACTCAAAATGTAATAGACGCTAATTATTATCTCGTAAAGCGGGGGTCATTCAACTGTATTCTGTTAGGAAGTTAATATGGTGTCGCCGAAACTTGAATTTATATCTAAAATCTTCGTGAAATTCTGATCAATGTGATATTGAATTTGTCATTCGAATCGATAGCGAACATGGTCAAAATAAACCTTCAAACACCGTAAATGGAAATCACTTTAACTCAAAATGCTGTCGATGCTAATTATTATCTCGTAAATCGGGGATCATTCAACTGTATTCTGTTAGGAAACTAATATGGTGTCGCCGGAACTTGAATTTATATCTGATATCTACGTGAAATTCTGATCAATGTGATATTGAATTTGTCATTCAAATCGATAGGGAACATGGTCAAAATAAACCTTTAAATAGCATAACTTAAAGTCACTTCAACTCAAAATGTAATAGACGCTAATTGTTATCTCGTAAATCGGGGGTCATTCAAGTACATTTTGTTGAAAAGTGAATATAGTGTCGCCGGAACTTGAATTTATATCTGATATCTACGTGAAATTCTGATCAATGTGATATTGAATTTGTCATTCAAATCGATAGCGAACATGGTCAAAATAAACCTTCAAATAGCATAACTTGAAGTCACTTCAACTCAAAATGTAATAGACGCTAATTGTTATCTCATAAATTGGGGTTCATTCAAGTACATTTTGTTGAAAAGTGAATATAGTGTCGCCGGAACTTGAATTTATATCTGATATCTACGTGAAATTCTGATCAATGTGATATTGAATTTGTCATTCGAATCGATAGCGAACATGGTCAAAATAAACCTTGAATTAGCGTAAATCAAAATCACTTCAACTCAAAATGTAATAGACGCTAATTATTATCTCGTAAAGCGGGGGTCATTCAACTGTATTCTGTTAGGAAACTAATATGGTGTCGCCGGAACTTGAATTTATATCTGATATCTACGTGAAATTCTGATCAATGTGATATTGAATTTGTCATTCGAATCGATAGCGAACATGGTCAAAATAAACCTTCAAATAGCGTAAATCGAAATCACTTTAACTCAAAATGTAATAGACGCTAATTGTTATCTCGTAAAGCGGAGGTCATTCAAGTGCATTTTGTTCAAAAACTAATATGATGTCGCCGAAACATGAATTTATATCTGATATCTACGTGAAATTCTAATCAATGTGATATTAAACTTGGCATTCGAATCGATAGGGAACATGGTCAAAATAAACCTTCAAATAGCGTAAATGGAAATCAGTTTAACTCAAAATGCTGTCGATGCTAATTATTATCTCGTAAAGCGGGGGTCATTCAACTGTATTCTGTTAGGAAGTTAATATGGTGTCGCCGGAACTTGATTATATATCTGAAATCTCCGTAAATTCTAATCAATGTGATATTAAACTTGGCATTCGAATCGATAGGGAACATGGTCAAAATAAACCTTCAAATAGCGTAAATGGAAATCAGTTTAACTCAAAATGCTGTCGATGCTAATTATTATCTCGTAAAGCGGGGGTCATTCAACTGTATTCTGTTAGGAAGTTAATATGGTGTCGCCGGAACTTGATTATATATCTGAAATCTCCGTAAATTCTAATCAATGTGATATTGAATTTGTCATTCAAATCGATAGGGAACATGGTCAAAATAAACCTTGAATTAGCGTAACACGAAATCACTTTAACTCAAAATGCTGTCGATGCTAATTGTTATCTCGTAAATCGGGGGTCATTCAAGTAGATTTTGTTCAAAAACTAATATGCTGTCGCCGGAACTTGAATTTATATCTGATATCTACGTGAAATTCCGATCAATGTGATATTGAATTTGTCATTCGAATCGATAGGGAACGTGGTCAAATTAAACCTTCAAATAGCGTAAATCGAAATCACTTTAACTCAAAATGCTGTCGATGCTAATTATTATCTCGTAAAGCGGGGGTCATTCAACTGTATTCTGTTAGGAAACTAATATGGTGTCGCCGGAACTTGAATTTATATCTGATATCTACGTGAAATTCTGATCAATGTGATATTGAATTTGTCATTCGAATCGATAGCGAACATGGTCAAAATAAACCTTCAAATAGTATAACTTGAAATCACTTCAACTCAAAATGATGTCGACGCTAATTGTTATCTCGTAAATCGGGGGTCATTCAAGTGCATTTTGTTGAAAAGTGAATATAGTGTCGCCGGAACTTGAATTTATATCTGATATCTACGTGAAATTCTGATCAATTTGATATTGAATTTGTCATTCGAATCGATAGCGAACATGGTCAAAATAAACCTTGAATTAGCGTAAATCAAAATCACTTTAACTCAAAATGTTATAGACGCTAATTATTATCTCGTAAAGCGAGGGTCATTCAACTGTATTCTGTTAGGAAGTTAATATGGTGTCGCCAAAACTTGAATTTAAATCTGATATCTACGTGAAATTCTGATCAATGTGATATTGAATTTGTCATTCAAATCGATAGCGAACATGGTCAAAATAAACTTTGAATTAGCGTAAATCGAAATCACTTTAACTCAAAATGCTGTCGATGCTAATTGTTATCTCGTAAAGCGGGGGTCATTCAAGTGCATTTTGTTCAAAAACTAATATAGTGTCGCCGGAACTTGAATTTATATCTGATATCTACGTGAAATTCTGATCAATGTGATATTGAATTTGTCATTCGAATCGATAGCGAACATGGTCAAATTAAATTTTCAAATAGCGTAAATCGAAATCACTTTAACTCAAAATGCTGTCGATGCTAATTGTTATCTCATAAATCGGGGGTCATTCAACTGTATTCTGTTAGGAAACTAATATGGTGTTGCCGGAACTTGATTATATATCTGATATCTACGTGAAATTTTGAGCAATGTGATATTGAATTTGTCATTCGAATCGATAGGGAACGTGGTCAAATTAAACCTTCAAATAGCGTAAATCGAAATCACTTTAACTCAAAATGCTGTCGATGCTAATTATTATCTCGTAAAGCGGGGGTCATTCAACTGTATTCTGTTAGGAAACTAATATGGTGTCGCCGGAACTTGAATTTATATCTGATATCTACGTGAAATTCTGATCAATGTGATATTGAATTTGTCATTCGAATCGATAGGGAACATGGTCAAAATAAACCTTCAAATAGTATAACTTGAAATCACTTCAACTCAAAATGATGTCGACGCTAATTGTTATCTCGTAAATCGGGGGTCATTCAAGTACATTTTGTTGAAAAGTGAATATAATGTCGCCGGAACTTGAATTTATATCTGATATCTACGTGAAATTCTGATCAATGTGATATTAAACTTGGCATTCGAATCGATAGGGAACATGGTCAAAATAAACCTTGAATTAGCGTAAATGGAAATCAGTTTAACTCAAAATGCTGTCGATGCTAATTGTTATCTCGTAAAGCGGGGATCATTCAACTGTATTCTGTTAGGAAGTTAATATGGTGTCGCCGGAACTTGATTATATATCTGAAATCTCCGTAAAATTCTGATCAATGTGATATTGAATTTGTCATTCAAATCGATAGGGAACATGGTCAAATTAAACCTTGAATTAGCGTAACACGAAATCACTTTAACTCAAAATGCTGTCGATGCTAATTGTTATCTCGTAAATCGGGGGTCATTCAAGTAGATTTTGTTCAAAAACTAATATGCTGTCGCCGGAACTTGAATTTATATCTGATATCTACGTGAAATTCCGATCAATGTGATATTGAATTTGTCATTCGAATCGATAGGGAACGTGGTCAAATTAAACCTTCAAATAGCGTAAATCGAAATCACTTTAACTCAAAATGCTGTCGATGCTAATTATTATCTCGTAAAGCGGGGGTCATTCAACTGTATTCTGTTAGGAAACTAATATGGTGTCGCCGGAACTTGAATTTATATCTGATATCTACGTGAAATTCTAATCAATGTGATATTAAAGTTGTCATTCGAATCGATAGGGAATATGGTCAAATTAAATTTTCAAATAGCGTAAATCGAAATCACTTTAACTCAAAATGTAATAGACGCTAATTATTATCTCGTAAATCGGGGGTCATTCAAGTACATTTTGTTCAAAAACTAATATGGTGTCACCGGAACTTGAATTTATATCTGATATCTACGTGAAATTCTGATCAATGTGATATTGAATTTGTCATTCGAATCGATAGCGAACATGGTCAAAATAAACCTTGAATTAGCGTAAATCAAAATCACTTTAACTCAAAATGTTATAGACGCTAATTATTATCTCGTAAAGCGAGGGTCATTCAACTGTATTCTGTTAGGAAGTTAATATGGTGTCGCCGAAACTTGAATTTAAATCTGATATCTACGTGAAATTCTGATCAATGTGATATTGAATTTGTCATTCAAATCGATAGCGAACATGGTCAAAATAAACTTTGAATTAGCGTAAATCGAAATCACTTTAACTCAAAATGCTGTCGATGCTAATTGTTATCTCGTAAAGCGGGGGTCATTCAAGTGCATTTTGTTCAAAAACTAATATAATGTCGCCGGAACTTGAATTTATATCTGATATCTACGTAAAATTCTGATCAATGTGATATTGAATTTGTCATTCGAATCGATAGCCAACATGGTCAAATTAAATTTTCAAATAGCGTAAATCGAAATCACTTTAACTCAAAATGCTGTCGATGCTAATTGTTATCTCGTAAAGCGGGGGTCATTCAACTGTATTCTGTTAGGAAACTAATATGGTGTTGCCGGAACTTGATTATATATCTGATATCTACGTGAAATTCTGATCAATGTGATATTGAATTTGTCATTCGAATCGATAGGGAACATGGTCAAAATAAACCTTGAATTAGCGTAACTCGAAATCACTTTAACTCAAAATGATGTCGATGCTAATCGTATCTTGTAAAGCGGGGGTCATTCAAGTACATTTTGTTCAAAAACTAATATAGTGTCGCCGGAACTTGAATTTATATCTGAAATCTTCGTGAAATTCTGATCAATGTGATATTGAAGTTGTCATTCGAATCGATAGCGAACATGGTCAAAATAAACCTTCAAATAGCGTAAATCAAAATCACTTCAACTCAAAATGCAATAGACGCTAATTATTATCTCGTAAAGCGGGGGTCATTCAAGTGCATTTTGTTCAAAAACTAATATGGTGTCGCCGAAACTTGAATTTATATCTGATATCTACGTGAAATTCTGATCAATGTGATATTGAATTTGTCATTCGAATCGATAGCGAACGTGGTCAAATTAAACCTTCAAATAGCGTAAATCGAAATCACTTTAACTCAAAATGCTGTCGATGCTAATTATTATCTCGTAAAGCGGGGGTCATTCAACTGTATTCTGTTAGGAAACTAATATGGTGTCGCCGAAACTTAAATTGATATCTGATATCTACGTGAAATTCTGATCAATGTGATATTGAATTTGTCATTCGAATCGATAGCGAACATGGTCAAATTAAATTTTCAAATAGCGTAAATCAAAATCACTTCAACTCAAAATGTAATAGACGCTAATTATTATCTCGTAAAGCGGGGATCATTCAACTGTATTCTGTTAGGAAGTTAATATGGTGTCGCCGGAACTTGATTATATATCTGATATCTACGTGAAATTCTGATCAATGTGATATTGAATTTGTCATTCGAATCGATAGCGAACATGGTCAAAATAAACCTTCAAACACCGTAAATCGAAATCACTTCAACTCAAAATGCTGTCGATGCTAATCGTATCTCGTAAAGCGGGGGTCATTCAAGTACATTTTGTTCAAAAACTAATATGATGTCGCCGGAACTTGAATTTATATCTGAAATCTTCGTGAAATTCTGATCAATGTGATATTGAATTTGTTATTCGAATCGATAGGGAATATGGTCAAATTAAACCTTCAAATAGCGTAAATCGAAATCACTTCAACTCAAAATGTAATAGACGCTAATTATTATCTCGTAAAGCGGGGGTCATTCAAGTGCATTTTGTTCAAAAACTAATATGGTGTCGCCGGAACTTGAATTGATATCTGATATCTACGTGAAATTCTGATCAATGTGATATTGAATTTGTCATTCGAATCGATAGCGAACATGGTCAAAATAAACCTTGAATTAGCGTAAATTGAAATCACTTTAACTCAAAATGTTGTCGATGCTAATTATTATCTCGTAAAGCGGGGGTCATTCAAGTGTATTCTGTTAGGAAGTTAATATGGTGTCGCCGGAACTTGAATTTATATCTGATATCTACGTGAAATTCTGATCAATGTGATATTGAATTTGTCATTCGAATCGATAGCGAACATGGTCAAATTAAATTTTCAAATAGCGTAACTCAAAATCACTTTAACTCAAAATGCTGTCGATGCTAATTATTATCTCGTAAATCGGGGGTCATTCAACTGTATTCTGTTAGGAAACTAATATGGTGTCGCCGGAACTTGATTATATATCTGATATCTACGTGAAATTCTGATCAATGTGATATTGAATTTGTCATTCAAATCGATAGGGAACATGGTCAAAATAAACCTTGAATTAGCGTAAATCGAAATCACTTCAACTCAAAATGCTGTCGATGCTAATTGTTATCTTGTACCGCGGGGGTCATTCAAGTACATTTTGTTCAAAAACTATCATAGTGTCGCCGGAACTTGAATTTATATCTGATATCTACGTAAAATTCTGATCAATGTGATATTGAATTTGTCATTCGAATCGATAGCGAACATGGTCAAAATAAACCTTCAATTAGCGTAAATCGAAATCACTTCAACTCAAAATGCTGTCGATGCTAATTATTATCTCGTAAAGCGGGGGTCATTCAACTGTATTCTGTTAGGAAGTGAATATAGTGTCGCCGGAACTTGAATTTATATCTGATATCTACGTGAAATTCTGATCAATGTGATATTGAATTTGTCATTCAAATCGATAGCGAACATGGTCAAAATAAACCTTCAAATAGCGTAAATCGAAATCACTTCAACTCAAAATGATGTCGATGCTAATTGTTATCTCGTAAAGCGGGGGTCATTCAACTGTATTCTGTTAGGAAACTAATATGGTGTCGCCGGAACTTGAATTTATATCTGATATCTACGTGAAATTCTGATCAATGTGATATTGAATTTGTCATTCGAATCGATAGCCAACATGGTCAAATTAAACCTTCAAATAGCATAAATCGAAATCACTTTAACTCAAAATGTTATAGACGCTAATTGTTATCTCATAAATCGGGGGTCATTCAAGTGCATTTTGTTGAAAAGTGAATATAGTGTCGCCGGAACTTGAATTTATATCTGATATCTACGTGAAATTCTGATCAATGTGATATTGAATTTGTCATTCGAATCGATAGGGAACATGGTCAAAATAAACCTTCAAATAGCATAACTTGAAATCACTTCAACTCAAACTGTAATAGACGCTAATTGTTATCTCAAAAATCGGGGGTCATTCAAGTGCATTTTGTTGAAAAGTGAATATAGTGTCACCGGAACTTGATTATATATCTGATATCTACGTGAAATTCTGATCAATGTGATATTGAATTTGTCATTCGAATCGATAGGGAACATGGTCAAAATAAACCTTCAAACACCGTAAATCAAAATCACTTCAACTCAAAATGTAATAGACGCTAATTGTTATCTCGTAAAGCGGGGGTCATTCAACTGTATTCTGTTAGGAAGTTAATATGGTGTCGCCGGAACTTGAATTTATATCTGATATCTACGTGAAATTCTGATCAATGTGATATTGAATTTGTCATTCGAATCGATAAGGAACATGGTCAAAATAAACCTTGAATTAGCGTAAATCAAAATCACTTTAACTCAAAATGCTGTCGATGCTAATTGTTATCTCGTAAATCGGGGGTCATTCAAGTGCATTTTGTTCAAAAACTAATATAGTGTCGCCGGAACTTGAATTGATATCTGATATCTACGTGAAATTCTAATCAATGTGATATTGAATTCGTTATTCGAATCAATAGGGAACGTGGTCAAAATAAACCTTCAAACACCGTAAATCGAAATCACTTTAACTCAAAATGTAATAGACGCTAATTATTATCTCGTAAAGCGGGGGTCATTCAACTGTATTCTGTTAGGAAGTTAATATGGTGTCGCCGGAACTTGAATGTATATCTGATATCTACGTGAAATTCTGATCAATGTGATATTGAATTTGTCATTCGAATCGATAGCGAACATGGTCAAAATAAACCTTGAATTAGCGTATATCGAAATCACTTCAACTCAAAATGCTGTCGATGCTAATTGTTATCTCGTAAAGCGGAGGTCATTCAAGTGCATTTTGTTCAAAAACTAATATGGTGTCGCCGGAACTTGAATTTATATCTGAAATCTTCGTGAAATTCTGATCAATGTGATATTGAATTTGTCATTCGAATCGATAGGGAACGTGGTCAAATTAAACCTTCAAATAGCGTAAATCGAAATCACTTCAACTCAAAATGCTGTCGATGCTAATTATTATCTCGTAAAGCGGGGGTCATTCAACTGTATTCTGTTAGGAAGTTAATATGGTGTCACCGGAACTTGAATTTATATCTGATATCTACGTGAAATTCTGATCAATATGATATTGAATTTGTCATTCGAATCGATAGCGAACGTGGTCAAAATAAACCTTGAATTAGCGTAACTCGAAATCACTTTAACTCAAAATGCTGTCGATGCTAATTGTTATCTCGTAAAGCGGGGGTCATTCAAGTACATTTTGTTCAAAAACTAATATAGTGTCGCCGGAACTTGAATTTATATCTGATATCTACGTGAAATTCTGATCTATGTGATATTGAATTTGTCATTCGAATCGATAGCGAACATGGTCAAAATAAACCTTCAAATAGCATAAATCGAAATCACTTCAACTCAAAATGCTGTCGATGCTAATTATTATCTCGTAAAGCGGGGGTCATTCAACTGTATTCTGTTAGGAAGTTAATATGGTGTCGCCGGAACTTGATTATATATCTGATACCTACGTGAAATTCTGATCAATGTGATATTGAATTTGTCATTCGAATCGATAGCGAACATGGTCAAAATAAACCTTGAATTAGCGTAAATCGAAATCATTTTAACTCAAAATGTAATAAACGCTAATTGTTATCTCGTAAAGCGGGGGTCATTCAAGTGTATTTTGTTCAAAAACTAATATAGTGTCGCCGGAACTTGAATTTATATCTGAAATCTTCATGAAATTCTAATGAATGTGATATTGAATTTGTCATTCGAATCGATAGGGAACATGGTCAAAATAAACCTTCAAATAGCGTAAATCGAAATCACTTCAACTCAAAATGTAATAGACGCTAATTATTATCTCGTAAAGCGGGGGTCATTCAACTGTATTCTGTTAGGAAACTAATATGGTGTCGCCGGAACTTGAATTTATATCTGATATCTACGTGAAATTCTGATCAATGTGATATTGAATTTGTCATTCAAATCGATAGAGAACGTGGTCAAAATAAACCTTGAATTAGCGTAAATCGAAATCACTTCAACTCAAAATGTAATAGACGCTAATTATTATCTCGTAAAGCGGGGGTCATTCAATTGTATTCTGTTAGGAAGTTAATATGGTGTCGCCGGAACTTGATTATATATCTGATATCTACGTGAAATTCTGATCAATGTGATATGAAAGTTGTCATTCGAATCGATAGGGAACATGGTCAAAATAAACCTTCAAATAGCGTAAATCGAAATCACTTTAACTCAAAATGTAATAGACGCTAATTGTTATCTCGTAAAGCGGGGGTCATTCAAGTGCATTTTGTTCAAAAACTAATATAGTGTCGCCGGAACTTGAATTTATATCTGATATCTTCGTGAAATTCTGATCAATGTGATATTGAATTTGTCATTCGAATCGATAGCGAACATGGTCAAAATAAACCTTCAAATAGCGTAAATCGAAATCACTTCAACTCAAAATGTAATAGACGCTAATTATTATCTCGTAAAGCGGGGGTCATTTAACTGTATTCTGTTAGGAAACTAATATAATGTCGCCGGAACTTGAATTTATATCTGATATCTACGTGAAATTCTGATCAATGTGATATGAAATTTGTCATTCGAATCGATAGGGAATATGGTCAAAATAAACCTTCAAATAGCGTAAATCGAAATCACTTTAACTCAAAATGTAATAAACGCTAATTGTTATCTCGTAAAGCGGGGGTCATTCAAGTGTATTTTGTTCAAAAACTAATATAATGTCGCCGGAACTTGAATTTATATCTGAAATCTTCGTGAAATTCTGATCAATGTGATATTGAATTTGTCATTCGAATCGATAGCGAACATGGTCAAATTAAATTTTCAAATAGCGTAAATCAAAATCACTTTAACTCAAAATGCTGTCGATGCTAATTATTATCTCGTAAATCGGGGGTCATTCAACTGTATTCTGTTAGGAAACTAATATGGTGTCGCCGGAACTTGATTATATATCTGATATCTACGTGAAATTCTGATCAATGTGATATTGAATTTGTCATTCAAATCGATAGGGAACATGGTCAAAATAAACCTTGAATTAGCGTAAATCGAAATCACTTTAACTCAAAATGCTGTCGATGCTAATTGTTATCTTGTACCGCGGGGGTCATTCAAGTACATTTTGTTCAAAAACTATTATAGTGTCGCCGGAACTTGAATTTATATCTGATATCTACATAAAATTCTGATCAATGTGATATTGAATTTGTCATTCGAATCGATAGCGAACATGGTCAAAATAAACCTTCAATTAGCGTAAATCGAAATCACTTCAACTCAAAATGCTGTCGATGCTAATTATTATCTCGTAAAGCGGGGGTCATTCAACTGTATTCTGTTAGGAAGTGAATATAGTGTCGCCGGAACTTGAATTTATATCTGATATCTACGTGAAATTCTGATCAATGTGATATTGAATTTGTCATTCAAATCGATAGCGAACATGGTCAAAATAAACCTTCAAATAGCGTAAATCGAAATCACTTCAACTCAAAATGATGTCGATGCTAATTGTTATCTCGTAAAGCGGGGGTCATTCAACTGTATTCTGTTAGGAAACTAATATGGTGTCGCCGGAACTTGAATTTATATCTGATATCTACGTGAAATTCTGATCAATGTGATATTGAATTTGTCATTCGAATCGATAGCCAACATGGTCAAATTAAACCTTCAAATAGCATAAATCGAAATCACTTTAACTCAAAATGTTATAGACGCTAATTGTTATCTCATAAATCGGGGGTCATTCAAGTGCATTTTGTTGAAAAGTGAATATAGTGTCGCCGGAACTTGAATTTATATCTGATATCTACGTGAAATTCTGATCAATGTGATATTGAATTTGTCATTCGAATCGATAGGGAACATGGTCAAAATAAACCTTCAAATAGCATAACTTGAAATCACTTCAACTCAAACTGTAATAGACGCTAATTGTTATCTCAAAAATCGGGGGTCATTCAAGTGCATTTTGTTGAAAAGTGAATATAGTGTCACCGGAACTTGATTATATATCTGATATCTACGTGAAATTCTGATCAATGTGATATTGAATTTGTCATTCGAATCGATAGGGAACATGGTCAAAATAAACCTTCAAACACCGTAAATCAAAATCACTTCAACTCAAAATGTAATAGACGCTAATTGTTATCTCGTAAAGCGGGGGTCATTCAACTGTATTCTGTTAGGAAGTTAATATGGTGTCGCCGGAACTTGAATTTATATCTGATATCTACGTGAAATTCTGATCAATGTGATATTGAATTTGTCATTCGAATCGATAAGGAACATGGTCAAAATAAACCTTGAATTAGCGTAAATCAAAATCACTTTAACTCAAAATGCTGTCGATGCTAATTGTTATCTCGTAAATCGGGGGTCATTCAAGTGCATTTTGTTCAAAAACTAATATAGTGTCGCCGGAACTTGAATTGATATCTGATATCTACGTGAAATTCTAATCAATGTGATATTGAATTCGTTATTCGAATCAATAGGGAACGTGGTCAAAATAAACCTTCAAACACCGTAAATCGAAATCACTTTAACTCAAAATGTAATAGACGCTAATTATTATCTCGTAAAGCGGGGGTCATTCAACTGTATTCTGTTAGGAAGTTAATATGGTGTCGCCGGAACTTGAATGTATATCTGATATCTACGTGAAATTCTGATCAATGTGATATTGAATTTGTCATTCGAATCGATAGCGAACATGGTCAAAATAAACCTTGAATTAGCGTATATCGAAATCACTTCAACTCAAAATGCTGTCGATGCTAATTGTTATCTCGTAAAGCGGAGGTCATTCAAGTGCATTTTGTTCAAAAACTAATATGGTGTCGCCGGAACTTGAATTTATATCTGATATCTTCGTGAAATTCTGATCAATGTGATATTGAATTTGTCATTCGAATCGATAGGGAACGTGGTCAAATTAAACCTTCAAATAGCGTAAATCGAAATCACTTCAACTCAAAATGCTGTCGATGCTAATTATTATCTCGTAAAGCGGGGGTCATTCAACTGTATTCTGTTAGGAAGTTAATATGGTGTCGCCGGAACTTGAATTTATATCTGATATCTACGTGAAATTCTGATCAATATGATATTGAATTTGTCATTCGAATCGATAGCGAACGTGGTCAAAATAAACCTTGAATTAGCGTAACTCGAAATCACTTTAACTCAAAATGCTGTCGATGCTAATTGTTATCTCGTAAAGCGGGGGTCATTCAAGTGCATTTTGTTCAAAAACTAATATAGTGTCGCCGGAACTTGAATTTATATCTGATATCTACGTGAAATTCTGATCTATGTGATATTGAATTTGTCATTCGAATCGATAGCGAACATGGTCAAAATAAACCTTCAAATAGCATAAATCGAAATCACTTCAACTCAAAATGCTGTCGATGCTAATTATTATCTCGTAAAGCGGAGGTCATTCAACTGTATTCTGTTAGGAAGTTAATATGGTGTCGCCGGAACTTGATTATATATCTGATATCTACGTGAAATTCTGATCAATGTGATATTGAATTTGTCATTCGAATCGATAGCGAACATGGTCAAAATAAACCTTGAATTAGCGTAAATCGAAATCATTTTAACTCAAAATGTAATAAACGCTAATTGTTATCTCGTAAAGCGGAGGTCATTCAAGTGTATTTTGTTCAAAAACTAATATAGTGTCGCCGGAACTTGAATTTATATCTGAAATCTTCATGAAATTCTAATGAATGTGATATTGAATTTGTCATTCGAATCGATAGCGAACATGGTCAAAATAAACCTTCAAATAGCGTAAATCGAAATCACTTCAACTCAAAATGTAATAGACGCTAATTATTATCTCGTAAAGCGGGGGTCATTCAACTGTATTCTGTTAGGAAACTAATATGGTGTCGCCGGAACTTGAATTTATATCTGATATCTACGTGAAATTCTGATCAATGTGATATTGAATTTGTCATTCAAATCGATAGAGAACGTGGTCAAAATAAACCTTCAAATAGCGTAAATCGAAATCACTTCAACTCAAAATGTAATAGACGCTAATTATTATCTCGTAAAGCGGGGGTCATTCAATTGTATTCTGTTAGGAAGTTAATATGGTGTCGCCGGAACTTGATTATATATCTGATATCTACGTGAAATTCTGATCAATGTGATATTAAAGTTGTCATTCGAATCGATAGGGAACATGGTCAAAATAAACCTTCAAATAGCGTAAATCGAAATCACTTTAACTCAAAATGTAATAGACGCTAATTGTTATCTCGTAAAGCGGGGGTCATTCAAGTGCATTTTGTTCAAAAACTAATATGGTGTCGCCGGAACTTGAATTTATATCTGATATCTTCGTGAAATTCTGATCAATGTGATATTGAATTTGTCATTCGAATCGATAGCGAACATGGTCAAAATAAACCTTCAAATAGCGTAAATCGAAATCACTTCAACTCAAAATGTAATAGACGCTAATTATTATCTCGTAAAGCGGGGGTCATTTAACTGTATTCTATTAGGAAACTAATATAATGTCGCCGGAACTTGAATTTATATCTGATATCTACGTGAAATTCTGATCAATGTGATATGAAATTTGTCATTCGAATCGATAGGGAATATGGTCAAAATAAACCTTCAAATAGCGTAAATCGAAATCACTTTAACTCAAAATGTAATAAACGCTAATTGTTATCTCGTAAAGCGGGGGTCATTCAAATGTATTTTGTTCAAAAACTAATATAATGTCGCCGGAACTTGAATTTATATCTGAAATCTTCGTGAAATTCTGATCAATGTGATATTGAATTTGTCATTCGAATCGATAGGGAACATGGTCAAAATAAACCTTCAAATAGCGTAAATCGAAATCACTTCAACTCAAAATGTAATAGACGCTAATTATTATCTCGTAAAGCGGGGGTCATTCAACTGTATTCTGTTAGGAAACTAATATGGTGTCGCCGGAACTTGATTATATATCTGAAATCTACGTGAAATTCTAATCAATGTGATATTAAAGTTGTCATTCGAATCGATAGGGAATATGGTCAAATTAAATTTTCAAATAGCGTAAATCGAAATCACTTTAACTCAAAATGTAATAGACGCTAATTATTATCTCGTAAATCGGGGGTCATTCAAGTACATTTTGTTCAAAAACTAATATGGTGTCGCCGGAACTTGAATTTATATCTGATATCTACGTGAAATTTTGATCAATGTGATATTGAATTTGTCATTTGAATCGATAGGGAACGTGGTCAAAATAAACCTTCAAATAGCGTAAATCGAAATCACTTTAACTCAAAATGTAATAGACGCTAATTGTTATCTCATAAATTGGGGGTCATTCAAGTGCATTTTGTTCAAAAACTAATATAGTGTCGCCGGAACTTGAATTTATATCTGAAATCTTCGTGAAATTCTGATCAATGTGATATTGAATTTGTCATTCGAATCGATAGGGAACATATTTTAAATTAATTCTGAATAGTGGAAGATTGTTGCTCTCTTTTGTAGCATAGAAATGAATGAAGGTTTGCGTCATTTGCGTAAGGTTTTTTCGCTTTTTTTCTTTTTTCTGTAAGATATGAGAGTTATTCTGCTAGAATCACAGTGGTAATTAAAGAATTAAAATAAACAAAACTAAATTCAACAGGAAGGGTATTTCCCAAATTTAATGCAAGATTAATTTTTATGTAGTAGGGTATGAATTGCAAACTGTGGAAGTAAGTAGTCTTTGCTGGACCTGGAAGCATTTCAAAGTAGCTCAAAGGTTGTCCAATCTTTTTATATTCTTTTAGACTACTTTAGAGAGCTCATTGGCCACGTCTCAAATGGTTTAAACAGAGAAATGTATAAGAATGTAACAGTTATCACTTTTGCTAAAAATAAAAACTTTGAAAGTAAGTATTGGTTAAATATGCTATTCTAATTCTTTGCTAATTTACCGCAAAACTTCACAAAATGAAGACGTTTTGCCACGCTGCCTCCAATCAACTTTTTTTTAACTTTTCCGCTCTCCACACAAGTGTTATTCAATTAAATGTTTAATTGATTGTTGTATACTATGGTATTACAAATTTACGGTAAAAAGAGCTGCATTTTTTTGTCTCTATATTTATCCTCCTAACTCGCAGAAAAGCAGTGGAGGTGCTATAAATAGGGCAAGTTATTATCCCAACCTGCTTCTGGAGATGCCAAGAAATTTTTATTTTAGTTTTCTATTAATAGTTTTAAAAAAATATCACCGAAACTTATAACTGCTTGACAAGACCACTAACAGGGGAAAATGCTGTAAAGTGTCTTTTGCAAGGACACAAGATAATTTATCCTTGAAAAACTTTATGATATAAAAAAATAAAATAAATAATTTTTTTATTTATTTTATCTCTATATTTATCCTCCTGACTCGCAGGAAAGCGACGGAGGCGCTAATACATAGGGTAAGCAATTACCCGACCTGCTTCCGGAGATGCCAAGATATTGCTGTCTGTTAATTTCAAAGTTTACTGTAGACCGCACAGTGAATCCCTCTCTTCCTTAGCTCCAAATTCTTCAAACTATAGGGAAGCTATCCGAGCCTTCCCCAATCACCCCGCTGGCTTTCCCACACGTCTTATAGCTTTATAATATTTATTAAAGTTGAGATTTCGATATGAAGGTATAACAGGCTTCCACAAGCCAACGACCACAATTATTTTCTCAACAATACTGCTTAAACGATGCAGTTAACTATACAACCAACGTGCCGCCAACGTGCTCCCAACGATGCAGCCAACGATGCAGTCAACGATGCAGTCGCAAAATGAAAGTTACCCAAGTTTCGCTTGCGATCTACAAACTCACTCTACAAAAGTAACCACCGAACCACTTGATCACCAACGACTGAAAGAGGAATTAAATTTACCAACATCTTAATTTATAGTATGCTCGCCACGTGTAAGTGAGCCTATCAGATTTCATTAAGATCGCTGCACGTGATCTACCTATAAAGCAGTGAACGCAAACAATAGAATTAATTAAGAGGTTTCAAAAAAGACTTCTATGCAGTTAATTAACTTTTTCAATTTCAGTGCGAGTTCTATTCTTATGATTTTAACACTGTCTGCTTGTAATTTGATGAAGATATTGAAAACGGAGAGAGAGACACACACAATTTGTCACACAGACAGACAATCGAAAGATATAAGAGATACAGAGACTCGCTAGATCTTTCTCTCTCTCTCTCTCTCGTCCTATTTGAACACCGACCGTGAGGGTATGGAGCCAGCTAAAACTTCTCTCGCACAGAAGAGGTTACCCGACACAGTTTATATCAATATTGTAATTTAATAAAGTTATCGTAACTGGTCCGGCGGTTTTAGACTAATACTTCACAGTCTGAAACAAGTACAATATAATATTAAAATATAAAGTTAATTTAACAAATAGAATATCGGTTATTATCTTCCAAATTAATAGATTAAAATTGATACATAAAGAACACAAGCATATCTCAGCTAACATCTCGCCATGTGCTTAATTCAGTTAAGACAAAGAAGAATTACGCCACCGTGTTGCCAACAAAAAAGATACGTGACAAATTAAAAGTTTAAGGGCGAAAATAACACGTATATCGACAACAGTCTCCTCTAAAATTTGAACGTAGAGAAGATTTTACACAAAAGAGAAAGATATGCGTGTACATTTCGGTGCTATGTCCAACAGGTTTAAGGCATCAAACTATCAGCTAATTACTTCACATCAGAAACAGAAATTCACAAATTTTACAAAATTTCACACAGTCCCAGCGCAGTTTACGCAAGATGGCGCACTACGTAATTGTAAAGCAGTGACGACTTTAACGATACAAGTGGCTTCAATAATTATCATTGCTATATCGTCCAATAAAGGTCATGGGACTATAATCACAATTAGCAGAAAAACGAAATGTGAAAAGCATGAACACAAAAGAAACCAACACGGGTTGCGTTATTAAATATACGCTCACAACAACTTATCAATGCGCAAAGCAAGTCTATAAGCGTGCGACTAAGTTGTCCCCTCGCAACAAATCAGCAGTTCAGACGCGTATAAATCGTCCCTCATAGCAGCATATTTACAGTCTAATAGTACGCAAAATAATTATCCCTTCACAATGGAAAATCACGTTACACATGTGCGCGAATAGGTCGTCCCCTCGCAACAGCAAATTAGCATTCCATGAGTGCACAAATAATTGTTCCCTCGCAACAAATCAGCAGTTCAGCAATAGGCAAATATCGAAAACATATAACAGTCCAGATGCGCATGAATAAATTGTCCCTTCGCAACAAATCAGCAGTTTAGCAATGGGCAAATATCGAAAACATATAACAGTCCAGATGCGCATGAATAAATCGTCCCTTCGCAACAAATCAGCAGTTTAGCAATGAGCAAATATCGAAAACATATCACAGTCTAGATGCGCATGAATAAATCGTCCCTTCGCAACAAATCAGCAGTTTAGCAATGGGCAAATATCGAAAACATATCACAGTCTAGATGCGCATGAATAAATCGTCCCTTCGCAACAAATCAGCAGTTTAGCAATGAGCAAATATCGAAAACATATCACAGTCTAGATGCGCATGAATAAATTGTCCCTTCGCAACAAATCAGCAGTTTAGCAATGGGCAAATATCAAAAACATAACAGTCCAGATGCGCATGAATAAATCGTCCCTTCGCAAGCGCGAATAACGATACATATGAGCGCGTAAAGGTTGTCCCCTCGCAACAACAAATTAACAATCCACGACTGCACAAAATAATTTCCCCCTTGCAATCGCGTTTAACAGTACAATTATTCGAAATTAAGTTGCTTCCTCGCAACTGCAAACTAACAGTCTAATAATGCGCAACAATTGTCCCCTCGCAATCACGTATTACGGCACACATATGCGCAAATAAATTGCTTCTACGCAAACAGCAAATTAACAGTCCAACAATGCGCAGCAATTAATTGTCCCTTCGCAAGCGCGTAAAACAGTCCATGAGTATGCGCAAATAAATTGTCTCTACGCAAGTGCGTAAAACAGTCCATGAGTACAGTATGCGCAATAAACAGTCCTTCAATGTGCGCAAATAAATTCTCTTCGCGAGCGCGTAAAACAGTCCATAAGTATGCGCAATAAGTTATCTCTACGCAAGCGCGTAAAACAGTCCTTCAATGTGCGCAAATAAATTGTCTCTACGCAAGCGCGTAAAACAGTCCATGAGTATGCGCAATAAATTATCTCTACGCAAGCGCGTAAAACAGTCCATGAGTATGCGCAAATAAATTGTCTCTACGCAAGTGCGTAAAATAGTCCATGAGTATGCGCAAATAAAACAGTTCATGAATGTGCGCAAATTGTCCTTTCACAAGCGCGTACAAAAAGGTTCATCATCATTGGTAATGCAGTCGTTTCTTTCAGTTTCAGAGCAGTCGGCGGACTGGTCACTCATCACGGCCTCTAGCAAGACGATCTTTCGAATATCCCGCTCTCTCACGCGGCCATCCCCATTCGCACTCTTACCGAACGTACATTCCCGTCTTTGCACATTTTCGTGCCCACAACTGTTGCATAGGGATAGCGGCTAACGGGTGGAGTGGTATCATCAAGTAGGAGTACAAAGTCACCCCTTTGTACATTTCGCTCTGCGCTTGTCCACTTCTGGCGTTCTTGAAGCCTCTCTGGATAGCGACGAAGCCATTTCTCCCACCATTCTTCGGCAAGTTTGCGAGTAAATTTATGTCCTCGTCTGAGTTTGTCATTCGGTTCAACATCCCACATAGGCAACGAATCGTCTTGTGGTTCCATATATCCAGTCATCAAATCCAGAGGGCGTAACGGCTGAACGTCATCTACATCAACCTTGTATTTTCCCAAAGGTCGGCAATTCATTATGTACTCCGCTTCTCGGAATAGGGTCAATAACTCAAAATCAGTTGGAACTCGCTTTTGGTTGCTTGCTCCTAAAATTCCCTCAGACACTTCTTTAAAGGTACGAATTTGCTTTTCCACTAAGCCCTGATGGTGTGAGCTCAAAGGAGTGGAAAAGTCCCAATCAATGGAATTTTTTCTCAGATAATGTCGTACTTCAGACGATTCTGTGGCTTTCTCCAAAGCCTTCTGTTCTTCCTTTTGTAAAGCATTTGAAGCACCTACAAACGTCGAGGCACAGTCACTACGGATGTGGCATGTTTTATTGCCAGTCAAACATAGGAATCGGTACAAGGCATTAAGAAAAGCAGTTGTCTCCAATGATTCGACAACTTCAATCCGCACAGCAGTTGTCACATTGCAGGTAAACAGACACAGCCATCGTTTCTCCACGCTTCTACCTCGTTTAACTTCATACAGACCTGCATAATCAACAGAAACGGAACAGAATATTGGTTGCCTTGGCTTTATCCGAAAAGATGGTAGTGGTGCCATCAGTTGTTGTGCTCTTGATTTTCGTAGCAATTTACACGTAAAACAATCTGACAAGTGATGACGAACTGTACGTACTCCCCCCATTGGGTGTACGCCTACATCCTGACACAAGGATGCCATAACCATTTCTGCAGCTCGATGTCCCAATTTTCTATGTTGGTTTAGGATAAAAAGTCTTGTAACATCATGCATATGAGGAAGAAAAGCTGGATGTCTTTCTTCTTCCCCTATCTTTTCTGCATAATCCATTCTTCCACCAACTCGCAGAATTCCTTCAGAGTCAAGAAATGGAACGTACTTCTTGATATGGCACAGGGATGCGACATTTTTTATTTTTGTCAAGATTAGTGCATCCTCAAATGTATGTCCTTCTCGCATACAGTTCAAAATTTTCCCAAATGACTCATGCTGGGCAGCACGTATCAGGGTCAACTTGGCTGCTCGTGAATCGGTTTCTTTTTGGGATAAGTCAAGGGTAGAATTGCAATTTCCTCTTGACCGCTCTCTCCAAAGTTTAAAACATTTTGCAACATTGCTAACCACTCGGATTGCTTTGGTTAGATCACTTGTTCTCTCCAGGGTGTACTGAAGGAAGGCGTTATCAGTACTTTTCTTTTCAGAAATCGCAAACAAACCTGCGTTACATAATGTAGTTGCCTTTTCATTGTCTTTAGCTGCTTCAGTGTTGTCAGCTGTAAAATGATGCAAACAATTTAATTTCGGTTGTTGTTGCCACAGAAACCTTGGTCCCCTCGTCCAAAGATTCCACCTCTCTTCATGTGCAATGTGAAAAGGCCTGGTGGCTACATCAGCGGGGTTAAACTCAGAGGCAACATACTGTGGAAGCTTCCCTCCACTGTTTCTCAGAATGAGATCCACTCTGTTTCGCTCGAATACTCGTAATTCAAGGGTCTTCTGCGAGCACCATTGTATCACTGCTTTGGAGTCTGTCCATAGTTCAAAGTTTTTGATGTCCAAAGTAGTTGAATCAAGGCATTCCCTTAACAAACGTGCTCCAAGATCTAGAGCAATGACTTCTTTTCGTGTCATTGAATCACGAGCCACTTCGGATTGTGAAAGAAGTGTATTTCTTGTCGCAATAAGACTCACGTTGCATTCATCTTCTGTCAAAACTGGAAGATACAGTGCAGCTGCAGCTATGTCCTTGCTGCTATCAGCAAACAAATGGTATTCACAATAATCTTTTCCAGAGCTTTTCAAAGGTACACGTCGTCTTGGCAGGGAGACAGTTTCTATTGAAGACAAATCTTGCACAGCACCTCTCCATTCTTTCATAAGTTCTGGTGGTACTTTTGTATCCCAGCTATCAATTTCTCGAACAATTTTAGAACAACATAAACTCATTCTCACATAGAACGGTGTCCACCATGAAAGGGGGTCAAATATTTGGTGTTGCAAACTAATAATCTGTCTCTTTGTGAGGGCTCTTTCCATACCTAAGCTAAAATCTGGCCTTTTGATAAACATTTCATCTGTTGTGGTGTCCCAGATCACTCCCAACGTGGTTTGCATAGGCATCTGTCCAGAGTCCTTTTCTTGTATGCTTCTAACAGAAGGAGCAAGATCTTCATCTTTTAGATCTGCAAGTATTTCTTTACAACAGGCATTCCACTTGGTTATCTTGAATCCAGTGGTCATCAACAAAAGTGATATTTCTTTAATTATGCGCTTTCCATCATCGATGCTCTCCACACTGGATATAAAATCATCAACAAACATGTCTTGAGTCAGCCTGGAGGTTGTGTCTTCAGACGCATTTGAAATATTTTCTTGGGCAGTGAAGATCATGGCAAATCCAGCAATGCTGGGAATACAACGTAGACCGTACGGGGCAACTTGAAATTGAAAGGCAACAACATGGCCTTGCATGTCACTTTCACTAAACCACAATATGCGTAGCATATCTCTATCTTCAGGGGCAATACGGATTTGGAAGAACATGTTGGCAATGTCGCCTGCTATACCGTGTTTTTTTTCTCCAAATCGTATCAAGATAGCTCGCAAGGATTGCATAAAGATTGGCCCACGGCACAATAACTTATTCAGTGACACTCTTCTATATTCTCTTGCAGCATCATACACAACACGAAATTTGGCTTGTGTTGTATTAAAGTGAGGAATGTAGTACTGTGGTAGACTTTTATCTTGTAAGTCTAAGTGAAGCTTATCTTCAGGGATGCGAATCAAGTGTCCTTCTTGTATTGCAGCATCAATCTTCTTGCAGTATTGAGATCGAACATCAGGTTTATTCCTGAGTCTACGCTGAAGGCTGAGTAAAGCATTTCTAGCCTGTTCAAAGTTGTTCTGCATATTATTAGGGTCATGTGCCCATGGCAAAGGAAATTCCAAATGGTTTTCATCATTGTCTACTTTAACCAATTTCACTGTTTCCTTGAAATTCTTCAACACCTTTTCATCTTCCATACTCATAGCCACTTAGTTATCATTTGTAGATCGATACAAAATATTGTTCTCCAATTTCACAACATCATCATGTCTATCAGAGGGAGCTAATCTGACTTTTGAACAAACAGCACCTTTTGGTGTCAGTCTTTGACTACCATTCAATGTGTGAACATCTAGGTGACAGTGACTCTCATTATTTGTCCTAAGCCACAGAGTGCCTAGTTCATGGGATGCAACTTTCCTATTACCTTGCACGTAAGGCTTTTACTGCAAAGGATGTGCTTCCATGCCAGATCTCCTCCGACTATCATGTCAACATTAGGCATGTGGCCACTCTCATCAACAGGTAGGTACTCAGAAAATGGCAGTTGGCAATTGATAAAGGTCATGTTTTCAAACATGGCAGTTCTTCCATCACTCTTCTGTAGTACCAGGTCCTCATTCATGACTTCGCAATGCATGGAGGATCCATCAAACAATTTGTATTCTTGGATACAGTTGGGTTCCCAAAAACCCCATAGACGTTCTGCCAAAGTGCGGGAACACAGTGTGCTTGTGGCTCCTGTATCTATGGCAGAGAAAAATGTCACAAATTCAGCTTCTGCTTCACTTGGCAAGGCTGTCATTTTCATGACACAGACTTGATCTAAATTGGGCGGATTTTCTTTCACATAGCCCAGTACTTTCAGAGGCAAATTTGGTTCAGATAACTTCTCTTTTGCAGTTGGCTTGCTTGGTGCTTCTCCAGTAGAGGCTTTCTTCCTTACAACTGGCTTATGCAGCAAAACATTATGAGATGCACAATCTTTACATTGTTGCTTCAATTTATTCTTACAAAATTTTGTGGTGTGTGACCTCTTCAAACACAGAAAGGATAAGCATTGCTCTTTGGCAAATTTCCATCGTTCATCAACAGTCATGTTCAAAAACACTTGACACTCCACAAGATCATGTGACCTTGTCTCAGGATGTATCAAGCATGTCTTCATATTTACTACTGACTTATCTTCATGCAATTTTGGTGTCCTTTCTAGTGCAGCAATGAAAGGCTTTGAATGCCATCTTGAGGTAGATGCAGCATGTGATTTCTTCTTAGAGGGTTCTGCTCTTCCACATGAAGACTCATGAATATAAACTTTCATCAGGTGCAGTGAATCAACATAATCAATCTCAGCACTTAGAAACAGCAGGAACTGCTCAAATGTCCAACGATTTGCAGGGTATTGAAAATCAAACCTGCTACGCAGTTTTTCATTAAAAGCACTATACAGTTGTCCCAACAACATTGGGCCATCCAGTGTTGAAGTTTTTCCAATTGACGATGTTACTCCCTTGAGGTTTCTCATAGCAGCTCTAAATTCCAGCAAAATCTGACGATTATGGCCAATTGACCGACTTCTCCTCTTTACCTGTTGCATGGCATGCTCCAGAATGACATCTTTTCGTCCATATATTTCTTCCAAAGTGTTCCAAATGACATCACAAGCTTCACCAGGGTCCATTACAGTGAAGGCATTTTGGACATACTGTTTTGCCTGACCTTCTATTGTGCTCTCTATCCAGTGTAGTAGCATGTCAGGTCGAGTGTTACGCAAGTCACGATAGTTCAACAGCAACCGGTGCCTGTACGCAGGGTACTCAGCAGCATCTTTCCCATAAAAGCACAAACCAACCTCATTTTGGAGTCTCCAAGGAGGATTCCACATTTGTCGGCTACTATTTCTAGGGGTATGGTTCATTTGTGACTTGCTGTTCATTTCTTCATAAGGTTTCATATCACTCATGTGGGGCCAAATCCCCTTAACAACATTTGTTTTTAATTCACATTCCACTGGCATAGGTGGAGCTTCAATCACATCATTGTTCTTTGGTGTGGTCTCAGGACTCACATTCCCTAGTGTGGTCTCAGGAAATTCAGATTTCATCTTCACCTCTTCCTTGTCATGAAGGAAATGGTCTTTGTTGCTTTTCAAGCCAGCTAGACCTAACTCTGCAGCATCTGTTGCATTCTCAAACTGATCATCAATTTGCTGGTATGTGTTCAACTGCAAGCTTTTCCTTTCCAGTTCAATATTTGTGCGTTGCACCTCAATTTCCTTTTCTTGGATGGTTAGTGCCTGCATCTTTGATTGCATCTTTAATTCAGATATCTTCTTTTGCTGTTCTTGGATGATCCTCATTGACTGTTCAGAGAAACTTGACTTAGATGCTGTACCAGTAGATGACCTAACAGTTGGTTTGGATCTGCATTCTGGCTTTCTTGAGGCTCAGTCATAGTACCTCTTCAAATCTTCACTTTCTTTTTCCCTGTACTCTTTGACAAGGTTTTGCACCAATGGCCTAGAATGTGCTTCTGGATTATCTTCTAGCCACTGATGGAGTGCATTGTTATAAATACCATGAGCCCTTAATCCATATTCAAGGGTCTTATCAAGCAAGAGTTGATTGTTTGGCGTAGGTAAAGAATACGGACCCCCCTTGTAAAAATAATTTAAAATAACAAAAATAGGGATAATTCCGAAATGGGTTAGGGTTAGGGTTAGGGTTAGCCTAACCCTAACCCTATTTTTGTTATTTTAAATTATTTTTACAAGGGGGATCCGTATTCTTTACCTACGCCGATTGTTTTCTTCTTGCCTTCCAGAATACTCTCTCATAACATCTGTAATCATTTTAAGCTCACGTGCATAGCGTTTCAATGCTCTATGGTCTTTCAGTAGCCTTAGAAGTAAAAATGTCAGTGCCATTTCCCTTATTCCTGCTCTCAGGCAGGGCACTGGGTCTACTATCATCATTATGCCCATGCGATGAGCTACATTGACTCTCCATCACAAAATCAACTTCAGTCACAATTACTAGTCTTCCAATCTCAATTAACTAGTACTTTATGAAAACAAAATGTCTTCCAATCCCAGTTAACTAGTCTAAAATGAAAACGGAGAGAGAGAGACACACACAATTTGTCACACAGACAGACAATCGAAAGATATAAGAGATACAGAGACTCGCTAGATCTTTCTCTCTCTCTCTGTCTCTCGTCCTATTTGAACACCGACCGTGAGGGTATGGAGCCAGCTAAAACTTCTCTCGCACAGAAGAGGTTACCCGACACAGTTTATATCAATATTGTAATTTAATAAAGTTATCGTAACTGGTCCGGCGGTTTTAGACTAATACTTCACAGTCTGAAACAAGTACAATATAATATTAAAATTTAAAGTTAATTTAACAAATAGAATATCGGTTATTATCTTCCAAATTAATAGATTAAAATTGATACATAAAGAACACAAGCATATCTCAGCTAACACCTCACCATGTGCTTAATTCAGTTAAGACAAAGAAGAATTACGCCACCGTGTTGCCAACAAAAAAGATACGTGACAAATTAAAAGTTTAAGGGCGAAAATAACACGTATATCGACAACAGATATGACTGTAATTCAGAGCTGCTTCCAAGACCACCTAGCAGGAGAAAGTGCCACAAAGTGTCTTTCCCAAGGGCACAACAGAATGACGCAAGTGGGTTTTTCAACCGAGACCATGTTAACCATAAGCACGACGCCTTAACCACTCGACCACGCTGCCAACTTGAAATCAAATCAAAGCCTTCCCAGTAAGCAGAACAAGTTGGGACTCCTTTGGTAACTAACTGGGCTGTCGTAGTGGTTCTCAGCTGGGCAACCCATGTATTTGTCCGCGGTATCCAACTGGGCACCAAATGGTATAGTCCAAAAGAACAACTAGGCCCCGATTGGGCATCAATCGGTACTCAATTTGGTTTTTACTGGACATTTTTTGGGTTTTTTTTGCAGTATTTAGTTGGAAACCAACTGGGCTAATCTAAAAACATTAAAGGGTTTAAATTGGACCCATTTGTGTTTTTCACTGGGAAATTCTTGTTTTTTTGTGATAATTAGTTTGAAACCAAGTGGGATGATCTAAAAATTGTACTGGGCTCTGATTGGTATCCACGTGTGCTTTTCACCAAAATTTCCTAGTTTTTTTGCGGTATACAATTGGGACAGCCCACAACGATTACATTTCCCTGAGTAGTGCGAGGTATACATTCTAAATTAATTATTCTAAATTAATTATACATCTAAATTAATTATCTAACTTGTTGTTTTCAGTATTTAACGGGGTTGGATTGAAACATTGGAATTATTGGATTTAACACATTGGAACATTGCGCACAATTAGCTTTTGAAAAAGCAAATAATGATTTACCTGATCAAATGCCTTTAAAGCATCAAGAAAAACATAGAAAATTGGACTACCATGAGTAGTATAATAATAAATTGCTTGTTTGAGTAGGGAACACACATGTCTGTACTATGCTCAGTTTTAAAACCAAATTGATTGTCAGTAGTACATAAGGTGTTGCAACCATGCATGATTCTTCTAACTACTACGAGTATCAAATATTACTGTGTGCATGCTATAACGTTTAACGTTTCGTTGCTTCTTCCTTTTTCTTCTTCTGCTATAGTCCAATATGTCTGTTTATTTCTTTCTGTTTTTATTGTGGCGGAGCAGAAACAAAAGATACTGATACTGATACTGGTATCTAAGAAATTTTTAATATTAACAAAGATGACTTGTTTAAACAGCTTTGAACCAACTGTTGCAATTGCTATAGGTCTATAATTACCACAATCTTGATGATTACCATTCTCATTTTTTAAAATAGATACAATAACTGTATTAATGTAGGGTTGTGAAATATAGCCATGTATAGGATACACATATTAAAAAAGAAACTTAAGTAAAGGGCAACAGTGGAATCAGCAAAACAAATATGCCCAGCAGAAATACCATCACTATCAACAACACTGTTTAAAGGCATTTTATACATTAAGGATTGAATAGTATTGTTACTTCCACAAATTTTAGTTTTTTTTAATTTTGGAGAGTTTTTGAAATTTATGTTCTGCTGGTAAAAAAGTTTTTGAAATTTTGTAGAAGTTAATTTGGTAACTTAGTACATTATTTAATCGTCTAACCTTTCGGCGCCTGTAAGGAAGGCCTCGCCGATAACGCAATCTTGGTGTCTACTAAAAGATAAAATTCTTAAATCTTCTTGCTGGATCTAACCTTTGAACCAGCGACAGCAAAAATATAGTCTAGCTAAACCACATCTCAGACTACCACAATATCTCCTTTATTAAAAATATGCTCCAATCCACTTACGAGCCCACAATAGTATACAATCAAAGCAGCAGGTTAAAGCTCAATAGCTTAATTCTTCACAATCACGTAGACAACCAAAGACTTGCGACCAAAAACTATGACTTCACACAGTTAACAAATTTCCAAAATTAAGTTACCACTGTAAGCGTTGATTCTTCTTGTCCCCACCTTAAATTCAATGATTATTATACGTGGTGATCTGTCCGCTTGGGGTGCTATAGTTTGGCGCGAGGTTCTTATTTTCTTTCCTTTCCGCATAACGTGTTTACCGCAAGCATCAAGATTTGTATCGCTTCAGTTTTGGTTTCAAAATGTGTCACCCGCATCATATAAGGTAATTGTTGTTTATTTTTGTATTCAAGTTTACACTCTTGTTTTTTGGGGTTTGGATAATAATAATTTTCACACAGTTGGCGGCTGAGTTTTTATTAAGCTTTTCTCTTTCAGTTGCCAACTGTCCTGTATCGGTTGACGGTTGTGATGGCTGTAACGGTTGTCTCGGTTGTTAAACGATTGTATTGTTGTGTTGTGCCACGGATTTTTGATTATGCTTTTTCACAACTTCTTTTACATTTTTTCTGTAATTAAATCTCTTTATACAACTGTATACGGACTGGCAATTTTAGGTAGTAGTTAGGTTTAACTTCTACAACCACAACGAATCATTGAATCATAATACTGCTTTCCAGCGAGCTTATTTATACCAGTCGGTAAGGTTTCTTGATCGTTCTGAAAGTTACTAAATCAAGTTAATTACAAACAATCACTATTACGTCATAGTCAAAACAGGTCAAGCGGATAGTTCTGGATCTTTCTCCAAGACTCAAGAGACTTAGCAGTGTTGCCATTTTTTTATAACTAGATGTAAAATATTTAACTTGCTCATAGAACCGTTATTTCTTCGGCTATTTGAGCCGGACCAAAGCGAAATCAAAGAGATTTTTTATGAGATTGTGAATATACATAGTGTGGGTAATTTTTAGGAACGGAGCAAGTATTAACATCACACATGTACTGGAATGAATTCATATAACTATTCTTACAAGTAATATTGTTGTAAATTAATTAGATTGATTAGTTATTATTAAATTGATTAGAGATTTTTTTGTGTGTTCTGTTAATCCAATAAATTTATTCGTTATTTGGTAATATTTTGTTGGTAAATTTAGTCGTTACCAAATAAGAAATAAACTTATTGGATTAATAAAATGCGTAAAAAAATCTTTAACTATTTTAATAAATTTTTATGGTGCTCTGTTTGTCTAATAAATCCATTCGTATTTTGGTAACATCAGTGTAAGCAACGGAAAAAAACTTACTCATTGAAATTCAATCTAAAAACATTTGTAACTCGTTTACTATTTAATCATTGCGTATTTTTCTTGCTGTTTTTAAGTTTTTTATTGGTTTGTTAATCTTTCCTTTTTGTATCTGTTTTTCAGTTTAGAACCAACAACTGGAAAGATGCTTATGTTTTTGCACTATAATTTGCGAGTGCTTCAATTCGACTATAATTAAATGCATAGGCTATTATTATTATCAACTAAATAAAGTGTATTTTTATTAAAATGGAATCATTTATATTCTTTTATTTACATTGATACTGTGAACTCAATATTACATTTTTGTGTTGTTAAAATGGAACTATTTTTAGATGTGTTTCTATAAAACCTTCCCAATACATTGTTACCTAGTATATTGCAAAGCATAGCAAGGTGATAAACTTTCCTAATCAATTTTCAACTTATATCTTAATTAGATATGTTAACACAAAGGCACATTAATAATAATACCTAAACGTAATAATAGCCAGCAATCGGAATCGCATCGAGAATCGTATCGAGAATCGGATAATTGGGTAGAATCGAAAACGTATCGAAAGCGTTAAAAATTCTGGTATCGTCCCATCACTATTAAAAAACAAAATGACAAAAATAAACAATTTAATGATAATAAAGAAAAAAAAAAAAACAGCTAAATTAATATAAACAATCAATTTTTGTTTGTATCCAAAATTTCCTTATTCGATTTGTAAAATAAGCATTTACAGGTTGTTGCTAAGTAGTTTCATCAATATAATAATTTAAACTTAAAAGATTTAATTTTATTGGCTATTTCTGTTGAATGCAAAACTGACTGAATAAATGTATTTAGCAAAATTGAATATGCTAACGCGCTTTTAAATCTCAAAGTTCTTGCAAATTTTGCTCTTTTCAAAATCACTGAGTGACCACAACGATTTCAAGACCATGATTGCATGTAGTTTTAGCGTATAGTTCTTTTACTTTATTTACTTTTGTGTTTCAAACTTTTTGTTGTTTAAAATTTAGTTCACCTGTATGTAGCGATTATCACGATAAAGTAGAATAAACTTTAGAAGATCCCCCCACCATGTGAATCACATGTACCCCGCTTAACATAGCAATGCAATAACCTATAAGCTATTTTAAAGTTGAACACTTTCTTTATAACATTCCAGCGATTGATTTCGCAAAGTCAGAATGTTTGAAGTCGGATACTAGAGGCGGTTCTCACAATTTGTTATTCTTCCTTGCAACTGCCAGCTAGAAAAGCAGCTACTATGTAAACGTGTAACAAGTACGACAACGCTTTGCAAAACTATACGCGCTCACTCATAGGATCTCGAGGATAAATATTAGACTCTGTTGGCCTCACTGCCAACCTAAGTTAATTTGGCCGACTTAGTCAAATTAGGTTCTTATTAATGACCTGAGGTCAAAATTAATGTTGGTTTCGTCGCCAAGAACGTTCACTAGCTCAGAAAGTCTGTCTTCTGTCTAAATGAAGTCTTCTGGAGAGTTCGATGAATGAATCTTTCCAATCCTACCTCCTCACTATAATTTACCAAATCACAACTTGAAATAAAACATAACTTTTATTCAAGGGCTATTAATCAAAATACAGGTCGGCAGAGCGTAGAATTTTCGATGAAAATTTTCCCCAATTCAACTAAAATTCAAATGTAAAATATTGACTCCAAACTGCTTTACCGGGCGATTCAAATGACCTGAATGCCGTCTACAAATAACGTAATACGGCCTTTTGCGAATGACTTGATCTGAACGAGTTCTTATGTCTTTTCTCCAATTTATAGAGGGAAACTGTAGACGTCAGGTAACATAAACACGTGGCGAGTAACAATAAAGCATTTGTGACGAAGCGCGCGGTTGTAGCGATTAACAATGAAGGAAAAATAATAAAAATCTGACGTCATTGGATTTCGCAATCTTGCACAGATTGTTGTCATTGCATGTCACAAACAGATCACAAACTTCTTCGACACTAGAAGCAGAACGAACTTACTGACGTGTTTGCTGCTCCATCTAGATATCGCAGCAATTATATTCAGATACATCGCAAGAGTTTTTTAATTAACCAACAAACTAAAAAAAAAGATTTAACATTGTTTTTTGCTTTAAGTCGTGCTGTAGTCATCTTTTTCTGTATTTACGTGTATGTCCTTTTTCACCGTACTGTCGTAGTGCTGCAAATTACATTTTTGAGAATTTCTGCTGTATATAGAAATTGTTTTTTTCATATCCGCCTGGGGAGTATCTGTAGCGATTAATTGGACAGCCCAAATATAATTTCATATTTTCACAAGATATACAACTTTAGTTATTATTGAAGTTATAAAACTTAGTTTAAAATGTTAAATTTAACTTTCACATGCTCTATTTTTATGCATTTTTCGAATTCACATTCTGCCGTTCCATATCGCATGATCACGTTGTAATACGCCCACTCGTATACAGCGATATTGCTTAGTCACAAATTGTAATATACGAAGTTAGTCATTTTTCAAGAAAATATTTTCCAAACCTTTTCCAAGAAGCAAGACGAAAAACATTTTCCAAGAAGATCCGACAATTCAACCAGTTATCCCAACATGGACCAAAAAATGTCCGGTCTATCTCCGTCTTCCATGGCTGGGAAATGTTTCAACCAAATTTGAAAAGCAAATTATTACAGCCATTCAGCGTTGCTACTTTGCTGTTGAAACACGGCTTGTTTTTACAACTAGACCTCTTCTTCTCGCAACCAAGCAGAATATATTACTTGTCCAATACCACAATAATGTTATTTATCAATTGTGCCACTGCAATAGTCAGTAAGTAGGATGTATATCCCAAAGGTTGCAAGAACGCATTAAACAACATGTTCAACAGACTCATCTAGCTGGATTGAAAATAGACCAAAAACAGATTTGTTTATTTCAGTTATTACTTGTTCCTTAATATCTTCTGACATTGCCGCAATTCGTCTCTTTACTGTGTTGTTAGATAAAGGGATAGATCATAAGCAATCGCAATATATACATCGTGAGTGTAAATTACATTTTTATTGCACGACAAGGCCCTGTTTCGCCCTATGGGGCTCATCAGGTGCAAGCAAAGATGCAAATCACAATACAAATACGTCAACAAAGGCGAATAATAGCAAACAATAATGAATTTGAAAGTTCATATGTACATAAGGCGCTAGTTTATTGTTCATCTTACTCCACGGAGGTGAATCTCACATTCATAAAAGATCATCATGTTGGTGGAGAGCATCCGGACGAAGAATAAGTAGTTTGATTGATCGTAAGTAAACGAGGAACAGTAGACTTACGACGTCTTCGTTTCTTAGTCATAATAGTGTGGTCTTAATTCGGATTTATAACCAAGGTATCATATCACCAAGGTGGCCGATCGCACACTATTATTGAAGCAAGAAAACCAGCGGTTTATATACAATTTAGTTATATAATTAAATCACCTAAAACAGGCGCATGAAAATACGCCTGTTTCTCACTGAATAAAGGGATAGCTTTGAGGCTTTTCTCATGTTTATCACCCAGCACAATTCTTGTCATGGCCAGTGCAGATGGTTTAATAACAGTTTCAGCAATATTGTGAGCTTTTTTCTGCTTAGCTATTATTTGGCTAACAACGAAAGATGCTTTTGTAAGTTTCTGATCAGTTTGTTGAAAGTTTCCAGTTTTGTCAAGTCGTTGACGTTTACAACTAGATTCCAGTCGTCTAAAATACTCGATGCTTTTATTCTTTAACTCAGGATGATTTTTTTTTCAGGTGATTACTCAATTTACTCGGTCTCAATGACTCATTGCTTAAGACGCGGTAGCATACTACGCACTGTCCCTTTTCCACTCCATAATCATTTAACAAAGTAAACCCAAATTTAATGTAGCTATTATCATACTTTCTTTTATTAGCCATTGAACCTTTGCAGTTATTATTTTGTAAACTTGCATTCAAGCTTTTTTTGCTAAAAACCACTCAACTAACTAGCAACGACATCAAAGAGTGCCACATTTTTGACCACGATTTTTCACACATAGAAGTGTTACGGCAAGTACTCTTTGAGTTTCGAACCCGGGTTTATTTCTGCATTTGATTTACTTAATTTTTGTTTGACATTTAATTTGATACACTTCATTATTTTCAAGGCGCTCGCTTGCTAATTGATTGTTGCTTTGAGCCGGCATTTTCCATTGTCACACCGCGCTCGCTTGCTAATTGATTGTTGCCTAAAGCCGACATTTTCCATTATCACACAGCGCTCGCTTGCTAATTTGTTGTTACCTCGAGCTGACTTCTTTTTCCATAAGTTGGGTGAATATTGTGTAGAGACGCTTAGTTTTGCTACTTCAGCCTTTGTGTAGCGGTCGTAGATTTACTGTTCGAAATACTGTTAGACGCCGTTGGGAGTGCTGTTGAGGCTTTTGAGCTGTTTATAATACTGTTAGAAATACTGTTCGATATTGTTAGTTTTTGTCGGTCTGCTCCGTGTCAGTCTACAGTTGGTGAGTGTTTATAAGTCTTTTCTTTTGCGCATTATTTATTAGTGTTTACGTTTATTTATAGAAAACCGTCCGACCAGATTATTACGTCCGACCAAATTATAACGTCCGATTTGTCTTATTTTCGTCCCTCCATCTTAATTTCGTCCGATCATCCATTTTACGTCCGTCCGACCATATTATTTCGTCCGATCGTCTTATTTACGTCCATCCTGCTTATTTCGTTCGTCCATTTTATATTCGTCTATCTTATTTCCCCCGTCCAATTTAGTTCGTCTTATTTCGCATCGTTTTTATATCTTGTTAATACAAATTTAAATTAAATCAAATCAAGGACGCGTACATTTCCGGAGACAGCCACACGGAGTTTAAGACCGCGAAGAACTTACTGTAACAGAAGGGTTAAAACCAATTGTTACGTAACAATCCCTTCTTTAGGGCAAGACAGGTTTTAGCACAGACAAAACTTTGTGGGAAAAATCTATAAATTATTAACAATCATTTTTTTTATAGAAAGCGTAAAATATCTATCTATTACAAAAACAGTATGATATATGTTCAATTCCAAATAGCTGTGTGGCGCACTGAAAATGTCTTCGTGGCCCACTAGTGGGCCATGGCATAGTTGGCACACAGTTTGGAAACCGCTGTCTTAGAGCATCTTAAAAGTTGTTTGGTTTGGCCCCCAACGCAAGAAGTCAATTTAATTCGTGTAGATTTTATAAAAAAACAACAAAATTTATCAAAAAGTCGAAATTTAAAGCGTTCACCTGGGAAGTCCCCGAGTGGGACTCGTTGCTGGCCATGTTTATTTTAACGAGCTATTAACTCGGAGTATCCTAAAAGTTGTTTGGATTGGCCCCCAACGCAAGAAGTCAGTTTAATTCGGGTAGGATTTATAAAATAAAAAGAAAATCTTTAAAAAATTAAAATTTAAAGCGTTCTGCTGGGAAATCCCCGAGTGGGACTCGTTTCCAGCAGCAATGGCCTTACAAAAAGCGGGGGCCTGGTGCAAGAAACGTAGAGGGGACCACTATTTAGTGTACTAAAAAAAGGTAGCTGAAGCCATTTTTAGTGAATGAAAACAAAGTGATCTCTAAAAAAAAAAGAAGTCTTCAATTTAGGGGAGGGGCACTATTGGGTGATCCAAAGCATGGAGAGGCACTTTTTGCTGTCTCAAGACATTGTGATCTCTAAAAAAAAGGTATTTACTTCCACAAGCACAAGTAACAACAACCTAAGGAGCAGAAGCCGAGCATGCTGCTGATCTTCAAAAAAATTTTTTCTTCTTGGCATGCCATCAACGTCCTGGTGCTACTATGAAGAAATAGAGTAATTTCTTGTGTGGGGGGTCACTTTTTGATGTATTTTAAGGAAAGCCTGGTACGACCGCTTCGTTCGCACCCTATTAAAGCCATCACTGGTTGCCAGCCGTGTTTATTTTGATGAGTTTGTCGTGATTCGTGTATGTTGAATACGTGGTGCAGCGTGCTCGGCTTATGTTATGTTTTATTTTATCAATTGTGTTCCGCTTCCCATAATATTTATGGTGTGAAATTTTGTGCAACAGTGTTTTTGTGTCCCACGGTCGGTGATGCTAGCTATATATACTGACGTGGCTGTATACCTTTTCGGAGACAGGCAACAAAATTATGAAGAACGTTATATCGCTACTCTGGGACTGAGACGTGCTTAGGTTATAATTAATTTATAAATTTTATTTGAATAAATTTTGTTTGTAATATTGTATTAGGGTGTTCCGTTCCTAAAAATCGCCCAAATTATGTAGATTCACAATCTCATAAAATATCTTTGATTTCGCTTTGGTCCGGCTCAAATAGCCGAAGAAATAACAGTTTTGTAACTAATTTAAATATTTTACATTTAGTTATAAAAATATGGCAACACTGCATAATTTCGCTTTATTGAGAACATTCTGGATTTCCGCTTGACTTGTTTTTGCATGTGACGAAATAATGCTTATATGTGATTGGCTTCATTGAGATAATTTCAGAACATTCGAGCAACCTTACCAATGGTATAAATACGATTCGCTGAAAAGCATTATAAAAAATTGGATGTTTCGTTGTGGTAACTTAAAATTGGAAAATTGTTAACTGTGTGAAGTCATAGTTTTTGGTCGCAAGTCTTTGGTGATCTACGTGATTGTGAAGAATTAAGCTATTGTGCTTTAACCTGTTGCTTTGATTTATACTATTCGGGCTCCTAAGTGGATTGGAGCATATTTCTTAATAAAGAAGATATTGTGGTAGTCTGAGCTGTGATTTAGCTAGACTATATTTTTGCTGTCGCTGGTTCGAAGGTCAGATCCAGCAAGAAGATTAAGAATTATCGTTTAGTAGACACCGAGATTGTGTTATTGGCGAGGCCTTCTTAACAGGCGCCAAAAAAGGTAGACGATTAAACAACGTACTAAGTTACCAAATAAATTTGCTACAAAATTTAAAAAACTAAAATTTGTGGAAGTAACAAAATTTCAAAAACTATTTACTAAATTCTACATAGGGTTATTTTAAAAACCGAACCTTCTAATCCCAACAAGTTGTTGACCCAGAGCATTTTAAAGTTGTTTGAATTGACCCTTAAAGCTAAAAGTAATTTATTTTTAATGTAAAGAATCTAACTTTTGATTTTTTTTTTGTTTGGAAACTCTCTTGGTTTTGTTCCAATTTTTAGTTCCGTCATTTTAGGAAAATTCTGCTAGAACAGGGTTTCCCAAACTTTCTGTTCATGGGTACCCTTTGGACAATTATAGATTCACTCGTGTACCCCCAAAATTTTCTCATATTTTTAGCTGCAAAACTCAACTTTCTATAACGCACAACTTATTTTCTATAGCTGGGCAAGCCATTACATTCCCTCTAAATTTGCTAAATCTTTAAAAGTGATTATTTTAATTTAAAACAAAAAAGCTGCGTGGTTAGTACTAATCAAAGCACACAAAGTTATTCATAGCAATGTAATCTAAGCTTAAACAAACACTACAATCAAATTAACAATATATCGGCTGAATAAGCCCAGCAGTCCTAGATAATGTGATGGATGAACCTGCTTTTTAGCAACAAGCTCATTAATACGCGGTGAAACATTAGAAACAGCACAACGAAGATCATGTTCAGGTGTTTTGAGCTGTGATCGGTACTTTGATTTGATTCCAAGCATTACTGAAAATGTCGATTCACACAACCATATTCGTGACAACTACATTTATTCCTGTAATAAAAAACTCGCCCTAAAAACCCAAAACCTCGCTTAATAACCCACACTTTTTGTCTTGCATTTGACGGTTGCACACTTCGTTACGCTGTTATTTGATTTTGTTTTCAAAATGGCGAAGAGACGTAAATGTTGTTTAAAATAAGCGGGGTCGACTGTATTTGCTTTCTAGTCTATGTAACTATGGTTCTTGTAGCAATCAATCAGCTGTTTTATCTTGCGTGCCGTCATTGGACAAAATAAGTCATGTGAACTGCGAAAGTGGACTTGCTAGTTACTGTAGTTGTAGTTAAAGTTTTTATTGGGGTGAAAATCTGATTTCCTCAAGAGTTCTTAAACTCAGGTCTTCAAATTATTAACATCAGGTGATAAAAAATATTTTAATGCAGATTACAAGTTATGGAAAGAATATTCTTATACTTAATCTAATGTACCCGTTGAAGAGTCGAAATGTACCCCAGTTTGGGAACCCCTGTGCTAAAATGATAGCGGTCAATAGACTATTGCGATAACATAAGATGAAACGATAAAACGGTCGAGTGGTTTAAGCCCTGTGCTTATGATCAACATGGTCTCGGTTCGAAACCCACTCGCACCATTTTGTTGTGTCCTTAGAAAGACATTTTATGGCACTTTTTCCTGCTTGGCGGTTTTGGCAAGCAGTTTTAAATTACAGTTATTCGAGTCAGGAGGATAAAGATAAAATAAAATCAGTCCGATCGACAGCATTGACCGACAAAGCTTCTGAGCTGCGTAGTTGTTACGGATTTTGACATACCTTATATTTGAGATTATAGATATATACGTACATTGGTATTCCACCAACATTGGTTGTTGTATTAACATGAACAAAGCTTCAGTTTGGGAGGTCAATGTGTGAAAAAAGCTGATTTTTCATGCGAGTTTCCATGATGCAAATAATACAGGGAAGAATTTGTGAGACGGAGTTGTGATCAATATGGCGCCATGTCATGGCAAAATTGCTGGCAGATCACTGAACAAATGGCGACTGGTCAGCGACTAGTGGCGTTAAATAACCGACTGTTTCATATTCAACAGCCGGCTAGTAATTTATTTAGTCAAAATATTTTCTGAGTTTATTTTATAAATGTAAGGCATTTACTTGAACAAGTTAGACTATTTTTAAAAACAATATCAATAAATTAAAAAAATATTACTATAATTTTAAGATCAGCGCTTTTCAATTAGATTTCGAAGAAACCTTGAAACATTTCCTGGATTTTGTTAACTTTAACTTTTCCTGTTGATTCTTACTAAATGTTTAAAATAGGGTACGCAGTTTAAGCAATGTAATTTCAGCATAGTGTTGTATTTTTCAGCAGAAATAAAGTAACCCCGCTTTTTTACGTAAAAGAATCGGCAACCTTTCTTTGCACTATGGACCGGTATAAGGCGGGCCTTATTTTTCGGACCGGTTTTCATTAAAAAAAAACGAATACTTTTTATTAAGGTTTTTGCTAAAACTTTATAAACACACTTTTTCTTTTTAAAACTGCTTTCATTTGCAAAAGTATGAGTTAAAAGGATCAATATTTACTTGTATTGTTAGTGCAAGTCATAGGCGTACGCAAGGGGGGGGTTTAGGGGTCAAACCCCCCCCCCCTTGAAGAATGGTGTTTAGTCATATATACTGTAGGCTACATTGTAATAAATAGGCTTTAATAATAGGATTTTGGTTTCTATTGTTTACCGCAATTTTTAAACTTAATTACTGCTTGCGCATCAATTTTTGCTATCGTTTAAATTGCTTCAAAGTTAGCTCATGTACTGTACATTGCCATTGTGAAGAAGACTTTTAAACTTGTAAAATATTGAAAGTTAAGCATGGGAATGGAAATAAACTGCATGGGAACAATAGCTTCAGTTCACAATTTTTTAATGCTCCAAAACTTCAAAACATTTTGCGCAAGTCCATCAACACGATTTCGTCAACAACAAAAGCTTAAAAACTTGTTCAAAGTTGTGCTATCAGATGGGTCGATCGACACGAGAGTGTTAGTACTTTTTCAAATTTACAATTTACCGTTGTAGAAGCTTTGGCAGAAATTTCAGCATGGCCAGACAGAGAAACCTCATCACGAGCTCTGCAGTTGCTATCGACAATTACGCAAAGTGAATTTTGCATTGCTCTCTTAGTTTTAAAATACGTTTTTGGATACAGTATTGTTTTGTGTAAAGTTAAGCAAAAAAAGTCGATAAACCTTCTTGAGGCCGTCAACATTGCACAGGGTATTGCAAATGAGTTGAAGTGTCTTAGAGAAAAAACCGAATATGAATTTCCCCAGCTCTATATTTTTGCGTAATAAACGGCCAAAGCCGAAGATTTTATTTTGAAAATACCATGCCCTCTTGAAGACAGACCAATCGATGCAATATTGCTGCTGTAACAGATGAAGAACATTTTAGACTAGGGATTTTTATTCTATTTCTTGATAACTTTATTGTCACTCTCAAAGCAAGATTTTCAGCCCACAAATCGATTATTGGTGGATTTCAGTGTTTAATTTCTGCTGATCAAACTAGTGCACCAACTTCTCAACAAATTAAAAGTATTCAAGTTTTGGAAAAATTTTACCAAAATGATTTAACGAAATCCTGGGGAGAATTAGTGCCTGAACTGATATTATGTTACAGGAAACTTTTTCGGTTGAACGCAGCAGAAAGACCAACTGATGCGTTGAGCAGCATCAAGGAATGCACTTCCGATGCTGTTCCGAACATATTTACATTGATGACCATTTTGTTAACTCTTCCAGTGATAACATGCACTAGTGAATAATTGTAAAGCTTTCCACATTACGCAGACTAAAACGTGCTTACGAAACACAAGTGGTACCACTCGAATGAATGCATTACTAAACATTTATAGGAGCCACACGCGTGCCTTGCCCTGATGATGTAATTAACAGATTAAGTGAAAAAAACAGGCGTTTGAATATAAGCCTTTAAAAAAATTTTAAATATTTGTTAAGTAAGGTTATTTTTTTGTTCGTTTGATTTTCCACCTATTGTTCTCATCATTTACACGAGTTGCTTTTAATTTGAAAAGTTTCTTGTCATGATTGAATTACTCGCACATACCTTTTCAATAGTTAGTTTTACGGTTTGGTAAAAAGAAATTCATGCTACTGCAAGATGTTCTAAAACCAAAACACTTTATTTTTGAATGTAGGCCTAATTTTGGAAGTTTTTACCCATTGCCAGGACTACTGAGAGCAATCACATTTTCGGCTCCAAAACCCCTTACAAATTTCTGCGTACGCCACTGGTGCAAGTCGAGCATATAGCACAGTGGTTTGCAACCTTTCTGGTGGGAACCCCAATGAAATATTCCAGAGGCTCGAGGAACCCCTGTGCATTAATTTAATTCTCATATGCAAAAAACATTATTTAATTATTATAATGAGACTAACATATTATATTCAGATTTACTTACAATAAAAATACAAACTGTAAAAAAAGTGCATTTATTTTCAAAAAAATTCAATGAGAAATTTGAGCCTGGTTTTTCTTACACAACCCCTTAAGATCGGGTCATGTTTTTGACAAACACACACGAAGCTCATTTTCCACAGACAGTAATTGTGCTCGCTTCTTGTGCTTGATGGTTGTCAGAGCTGAAAATGCAAACTCACACAAGTAGGAGGTTGAAAACTGCAGAAGAAATCGTAGCGCTTTCTGGGCAATTGCAGAATATTCCTTTTCAACCAACAACCAGAATACATCCAGGCTTAGTTCAGAATGCTTCAACTTTAATGTTCTATCACTTGAAACACTGGCAAGTTCTTCTTCTTGTTGCAATGTAAATTGTCCTTCAGATGGTTCAAATTCCACAAATGGGTTTCTAACCCAGTCATACTGGTCAATAGATATCGAAGGAAAATATTTGTCAAGATTTTTTAACAAAGTATCCAAGTGGTTCAAGAGTAGTGGTGCAATTTCTGGACAATTGCTTTTGAGAGTACTTGGAAACATTTCCAGATTTCCTGCGGTTATGCGTTTCTTCCATATTGTCACTTTCTTTTGAAAAGCATTTATTTTGTCAGTAGAAGACAAGATATTTTCATTCCTTCCCTGCATGCTACTGTTCAAGAGGTTTAGTTCATGAAATATATCGGCGAGATATGCTAACTTGGAACACCAACGGTCATCACTCAAGCATTCTACAAACTCTTTCAGGTTTTCTTGCAAACAGAAAGTAAATAGCTCTTCTCTTAGTTCGTAAAAACGAGACAACACTTTCCCTTTTGACAACCATCGTATCTGTGTATGCTGGATTAAAGTGTAATGTTGTGCTTCCATACTCACACAAAGTTTTGTAAACAGTCGACGTTTAAGTGGCCTCATCTTGATGTAATTAACTATTTTCACTACCATATCCAATACAGAATTTAGTTCAGTTCCAAGAGTTTTAGCAACTAGTGCTTCTCTATGAATAAAACAGTGAGTATGGATAATATTTGAATTCTGCTTTTGTGCGATTAAGACAAAACCTTTGAGACACCCTGTCATTGCAGGGGCACCATCAGTACAAATATCAACACAGTTTTTCCAGTTCAATTCACAATACTCCAAATATGCATTTAAAACATCAAATATATCTTGTGCTTTTGTTGTTTCTGGCAATTCTTTGCAGCACAGGAAGTCTTCTACAATACCTTCATCATCAATAAAACGAACAAATACAAGGAGCTGTGCTTTACCAGTGATGTCTGTACTCTCATCAACTTGAAGTGCAAACAATTCATGTTTTAATATTTTAGACTTAATATTGCACTCAATATTTTCTGACATGTCTTCAATGCACCTACTTATTGTGTTATCAGAAACTGGAATTTTACTTAGCTCTGATACAACATCCTCTCCAAATATTATCTTAACTATTTGCTTGCATGCAGGTAAAATTACACTTTCAGCAATGGTATGGGATTTCATTTTACTTGCAACTATCTCCGCCACAGCATAACTTGCCTCTTGTGCTTTATCACTCAACCTAAACTTTTTGGTAAACATAGAAACTTGCCTTTTATTTGATGCCAATTTTCTTTTAAAATATTGTTCATTTTTGCCGGACAACTCTGGATGTTTAGTTTTCAAATGCCTTTTCAGTTTGGCTGGTGCCATAGCACTATTAGCTAGCTTCTCCCCACAAACAATGCACAAAGGTGAAGGGCAGTCTGGGTTTCCAGTCCAAGTAAATCCCTGCGCTATATAATTTTCACAATATTGTCGAATTTTTATTTGCAGGTTTATTTGATCACTTCGTAATAGTTTCGACGAAGTAGCATCACTGCCATTGGCTGCAGCTTCATCAGGCTGTCTCAAATCCTCCACCTCTTCATCTGTTTCTAATTGGAGAAATTTAGTAAATAGTTTTTGAAATTTTGTTACTTCCACAAATTTTAGTTTTCTAAATTTTGGAAAGTTTTTTAAATTTTATTCCGATGTTAAAAAGTTTTTTTGAAATTTTGTAGAATTTATTTGGTAACTTAGTACGTTGTTTAATCGTCTACCTTTTTTGGCGCCTGCTAAGAAGGCCTCGCCAATAACACAATCTAGGTGTCTACTAAACGATAAATTTCTTAATCTTCTTGCTGGATCTGACCTTCGAACCAGCGACAGCAAAAATATAGTCTAGCTAAATCACAGCTCAGACTACCACAATATCTTCTTTATTAAGAAATATGCTCCAATCCACTTAGGAGCCCGAATAGTATAAATCAAAGCAACAGGTTAAAGCTCAATAGCTTAATTCTTCACAATCACGTAGATCACCAAAGACTTGCGACCAAAAACTATGACTTCACACAGTTAACAATTTTCCAATTTTAAGTTACCACAACGAAACATCCAATTTTATAATAATACTGCTTTTCAGCGAATCGTATTTATACCATTCGGTAAGATTACTCGAATGTTCTGACATTCTCCAAAGCAAACAACTATTACGTCATAATCAAAACAGGTCAATCGGATAGTTCTGGAAATTACTTTAAATTTCGTGAAAAATAAGCGGTGTTGCCATTTTTTCTTGTAAATAAAAATAAATTATTTAAATTGCTCATAAAACTGTTATTTCTTCGGCTATTTGAGCCGGACCAAAGCGAAATCAAAGATATTTTTTATGAGATTGTGAATCTACATAATTTGGGCGATTTTTAGGAACGGAACAAAGCGGCCCCAATTTGACACACAGTTGTCAAATTTCAAACACAAATGAAGTTCGAAAAATCGCAACTTAACAAATCACAAAGACACTTGAATTCGATGTACAAATACACAACTTCACTTAACTCAATACTCAATAAAAAAGAAACACAGCACAATAAATAAATGAAATACACTAACTTTAACACTGCAGCCAATTGTAATCAATATCTTGTATACAGCACAAATGTGAATAACAGGAACATCAGTAGTTTATATTTGCTGCAACTTATTGCCTGCTTCAAATCAACAATTCAATTTCAAAGTCAGCATTTATGAATCACAAGGGCAGAAGTAGTACACAGCTTTCTTTTACGATTTAAGCAGCAATATCTCAGATTCATTACATGTAACTAGGGCCAAAATAGCATAGGCTACAGCTAATGTCTTCACTATCAACAGGAGTGTCTTATTCTTCCAATAGAAAACCCAATAAGCGAAGCACATAAATAAACAAAAACACAGAAAATAACAACACAAAAGTAAAAATATTATGGCAGGGTCTGCCCTCCGTCAGCCTTGCCAAGTTGAAAATTCAGCTATCTAAGGGGCAGTCTACTGGGGCAATACAAGAAAGGTCCCTTAATACATAAACCACTTTGACATCACCAGTGCTTTCATCTGTACTAGTAGTGGCAACTTTAACTCTACGCACAATTTGCTTCCCATTTCTACTCTGGGGAATGACCTCATGCACCCTCCCAAGTTGGTATTTACCTCGTTTTGATACATCTTCCATTGAGGTTAAGATTACCAATTGGCCTGGCGTTAGATTCTGTGCCATTTTCAACCACTTCTTTCTCCCCTGTTGCCAAGGTAGGTAAAACTCCAGCCATTTTTTCCAAAACTGATCACTAAGAGAGATATTAAAGCGATAGTCTCTCCTTAAATTGTCTTTGTGTTGTGGTGAACCTACCACACAATATGGGCTTGAATAGGGAGTTAAGAGCGAGGCAGGGGTTATTGCTGTAAAGTCTCTAGGGTCATCACTTAAGGGGGTCAAAGGTCGATCATTTACATTCTTGGTGGCACTTCCCACGTATGTCAGCAATTCTACAAAGCTGGGTCTGCGTTGTGACTTTTCAAGTGTATTATCAATCACATGCTTGATTTGCTTCACTATAGCTTCCCAAGCCCCACCTTGTGCGGGTGCATAGTGGGGAATAAATTCCCAGTCGAAACCTTTTTTACAAAGTAAATTTTTCAATTCTGTAGACTCAAGCAATTTTGGCAGCACTTTGGCTGCAGCTTGGAAGGTAGTTCCATTATCAGGGTAAATTGTACTTACTGGTCCTCGTAAGTCTATAAACCGGGGAAGTAAAAAACTCTGCAGTAATGAAAGTGAATGCAGCCATGCATCCCACTCTTTATCAATCTCATCTGGGACTTTTGTATCCCAATCATACTTATCTATAGCCAACTGCTGCAATATCAAATGTGCTTTAATAAAGAAAGGGGACCCAAATCCCAGTGGATCAAAACTCTGTCCTAATTGACTGAGCATGGTTCTACATGTATACTTACCAAGAGGCTTTAATGAACAGTCAATACGCAACTCATCTGAGTCAGGATCCCAGACACAGCCTAAGGTTTTGGCAGAAGGCAAGGCTAGCTCTTCACCACACAAGTCTAATTCTCTTATAGAAGCTGACAAAAGTTCAGGACCTAAAGAGGACAAAACACTCATAGTGTCCCTATTTGTGCTCCACTTAACAAGTTTAAATCCACGACTTTTAAATAGACTCACTGCCTCATTTGTGATTGTCTGTGCACTCTCTAAACTATCTACCGAAAAAATAAGGTCATCCATATACATGTTCTGCAGTATATTTTGAAGGGTCATGTCACTAGCACATGTGGGGTTTTCCTCAACAAGCTTCTTAAATGCAAGACAGGCAATGTAGGGGCTACTTTTGATGCCCCAAGGATGGACTCGAAAATGGTAGGTTACCAACTTACCTCTTTCTACATCATTATTTTCAAACCACAGCAAGCGAAATAGGTCTCTTTGGGCAGCCGGCAACTGAATTTGGAAAAAACACTTTGTGACATCTGACATCAAAGCATACTTACCTAAGCGAAACCTGGTTAAAACATGCAGCAAGGGGTTTAGAAGATCAGGTCCAGACATAATAATATCATTCACACAGGTTCCCTTAAACTTGGCCTTTCCATCATACACTATACGCTTCTTAGCTTGAGAGGTAACAAAATAAGGTAGATACCATTTTTGGTCATTCACACAATCAGCATCAGGCACACGTTCAATGTAATTATTGGACTGCATTTCTGCCATAGACTCAACTAAAAATTCTTTAAGATCAGGTTGCCGAAGGGCCTTCTTACGCAGGGCAGACAGTCGCTCGTGTGCTAACTCAAAGTTATTAGGCAATGTTGCTTTCTCAACCACAGGTATGGGAATCTCAAACCGGTCATCTTTTACCTTTATGCAGGGCTCTACCAATTGACTGGCAATAGTATCAGTGCGAGACCATTGAGGTATCTCATCTTCAACAGATAAATCTTTAACAACACTACGCAATTCAGCAATTTCTGCATCTTTTCTGTCAATAGCCTGTTGCAAGCTTAATGTCTTTCTTTGCTTGTCTTCAACATTGGCTCTTAAGACTTTGACAGGTACCTCACTTAAAGATGTTTTTCCGCCAACGGCTAACCAGCCTAATGGAGAGAGTAGTGCGTGTGGGTCAGTTTGACTCTTGCCCATTCGTTCTTGCTTGGCATACATAAGATGGGCATTGTCATTGCCCAGTAACACATCCACACTATGACAATTATCCAAGCAAACAATTTCAATATCATTAAAGTGCTCATACACACTCAAGTCCTGTTTATGAGGCAAAGTATTTTCATCATCACTCCAAGGTTCATTGACCACCGACACCACATTACCAAAAATCTCACCAGTATGCAATGACTGCACATTAAACTTGACTAAATCTGCCGTGGTAGCCTTGCAACTAGTCATTGTTTGCATTTCAAATGAAACATTATCAAATGCAGTTAGACCTAAATCTTGTACCAGCTTGTTTGAGACCAGAGTAACCTGTGACCCTGGGTCATGCTGTACATACACCAACCTGCTTTTACCATTTACAGGGTTCATTATGCGGGCAGCGGTGACACGACTAAAGGCAGCCTTCACACTCCCAATACCAACTTTGCGCACAGTAACTGAAGGTTCTGAAGTGTTATCACCACTCTCACATGCTTGAGATGGTGTAACAAAGGCATCATGCAACAAGAGAGAGTGCTTTCTACTATATGCAGCTCCACATTTTCTACAGCTATTGGGGGCAAAACAATCTTTAACAAAATGCTTACGCAGACAGTTCAAGCACCGACCAGATTTAACAATTACATCTTTGCGATCAATAGGTGTCAAACGCAAAAATTCAGAGCAATTTGACAGATAATGATGCTCAACCAGCCCTTTCGAAGAACAGTAGATGCACATAGGATGCTCTGGTCGACTATTAGTAGTTGGAGACTTCTTCTGTTTATCATTTATATCAGACCTTCTTGGGAGATTAGGTGATTTAACGGAAGTTTGTCTTACTGGGCAAGCCTTTTTACTTTTATCATGGGGCTTTTCAAATTTGCGCAATTCACTTGAAGCATTTAGAAGTGAAATACCAAAATCTGTCGACTTGTAAGATTCTTCTTCAGTTATAAATTCAAATAAGCTTTCAAAACTAGGCTCATTTGTGTGTCCAAACCGATTTGCCAAAAACTTTAAGAACTCTTTTTTAGTTACATCCGGCAAACGCTTAGCCAAATCCAATACAAATCGACCTTCTACTTTATCTGGTTGATTATAAGCTTTGGCGTAGAGCAAACATTGAGACAATTGGTCTTTATATTCTTTTAGCACAAAGGCCGAATCTGATTTTAATTTATCACCATACCGAAACTTGCGGATTTCCGGTTCAGCATAAAAACCACCTCTAACACCAAATCTCTGTGACAATCTTTCAAGAGACATTTCAATGTGCCTAGCCTCAGACAGGCCAGGTGTGTCAGCAACCAGATTAGAAATATTTTGGCCAGCAAGTCCAACACAAGCAGCTTGCAACAAAGTTAAACGTGAATTTTCGAACGGACAACTATCCATTAAAGCCTTAATGCGATTATGAAAGAAAATATATGGCATATTACTTCCGTTGTAATTAATCAAAGACGCCTTATCTATGAAAGTACGACAATTTTGATATTGAAAGAAACTATCCTGCTGAGTCGAGCCTGACTGCACAGGAGACAATCCATTATTCCAATTTAAACCACCAACATTGCAAGATCTAGCATTCGTAACAGCAGGTAAGGCAGCACTAACATACTTATTTTTAACACCACCATCATATTCAACAGCACTTTTACCATATGGACCACAAATTTTAGGGCATGTCTCGGCCCGACCAGACGGCACACCAGGGGAAACTACATATTTCTCAAAGTCAGGAGGCACACTTCGGGCGGCCCCAAAAGCCACATTGCCTCGCAGAGACCTATCATTGCTACCTAGCAAATTATTTGAGTCAGAAAACTTCTGCAAGGTTAAATTCTCCTGGACAGCAGTCTTGGGGAGTAACACATCACCAGTTTCACCACCACCACCAGAGATCACAGCCTTACTTTGCTGACTATTAGTATTCAAATACCCACCATGGGTTTCAAGAAAATCGGTTCTGGTGTGGGCTGACCGCCTTGAACTGACTTGAGAACCAGACCGTGACTTACGGCATTCCAAGTCCTTCTTTAAAAATTCAGCCTTTAATGCTGCCTCTTTTAAGGCCAGCTCCGCCTTGAGCTCTGCCTCTTTCTCCTCCCGGGCCAGTTGTGCCTGCCTTTCCTCCCGGGCTAGTTGTGCCTGCCTTTCCTCCTGGGCCAGTTGTGCCTGCCTTTCCTCCTGGGCTAGTTGTGCCTGCCTTTCCTCCTGGGCCAGTTGTGCTTGCTTTTCCTCCCGAGCCAGTTTGGCTAACCTTAAATCAGCCATGATGCGATTAGTCTCCATCTGCCGTTGAATTTCAATTTGTGCTTCAGACAAAACAGAGGTACATGAAGCTCTAGACCCCAAGTTGGAGACACTATCCTCTGGGTCAATAATCCCATCATTATCTACCCCCCTGGCCATAGATCTAGTGGTCATACCTAAGCGAGTACCAACCTGCACCCCTCCCAGGACAACCTCATCTAACCCCAAACCAGACGGGCCAACATCGGGCAGCCCTACGTCAATATCTTTACTAGACATAGCTAAAAATCTTAACAATAAATACACCACCAAATGAAATAAAATACAATTACCACAAATTAATAAACTACCAGTTCACAGCTAAATAAAAGAAAATCCAAATTCCACGGTACCTTTAGTTGTGAGGAATTTTCTTGCAATTCCCCTCTGGAGTCTTCAAATTAAATTATTCTTTTCACACAGTTCAATTAAATTAAGCAATTTTACCAACAGTTTATTTCAAAGTAGGTTATTCAATTTAAGAGCTCTTCTTATATAACAAATTTACTTGATCTTCTTAAAAATTTACTTGTTGAAATTTACTTGTTAGCTTGTAAAAAATCTTTTGAAATTTGCTTGTTAACCTTGCGAAAAGTTTTTGAAATTTTGGAGAAATTTAGTAAATAGTTTTTGAAATTTTGTTACTTCCACAAATTTTAGTTTTCTAAATTTTGGAAAGTTTTTTAAATTTTATTCCGATGTTAAAAAGTTTTTTTTGAAATTTTGTAGAATTTATTTGGTAACTTAGTACGTTGTTTAATCGTCTACCTTTTTTGGCGCCTGCTAAGAAGGCCTCGCCAATAACACAATCTAGGTGTCTACTAAACGATAAATTTCTTAATCTTCTTGCTGGATCTGACCTTCGAACCAGCGACAGCAAAAATATAGTCTAGCTAAATCACAGCTCAGACTACCACAATATCTTCTTTATTAAGAAATATGCTCCAATCCACTTAGGAGCCCGAATAGTATAAATCAAAGCAACAGGTTAAAGCTCAATAGCTTAATTCTTCACAATCACGTAGATCACCAAAGACTTGCGACCAAAAACTATGACTTCACACAGTTAACAATTTTCCAATTTTAAGTTACCACAACGAAACATCCAATTTTATAATAATACTGCTTTTCAGCGAATCGTATTTATACCATTCAGTAAGATTACTCGAATGTTCTGACATTCTCCAAAGCAAACAACTATTACGTCATAATCAAAACAGGTCAATCGGATAGTTCTGGAAATTACTTTAAATTTCGTGAAAAATAAGCGGTGTTGCCATTTTTTCTTGTAAATAAAAATAAATTATTTAAATTGCTCATAAAACTGTTATTTCTTCGGCTATTTGAGCCGGACCAAAGCGAAATCAAAGATATTTTTTATGAGATTGTGAATCTACATAATTTGGGCAATTTTTAGGAACGGAACACTAATTTACGTTTTTTTTTAAATCTTTCCATAATTGTAAGGAGTGCGAAGAAGTGCAGAACTTTAACTAGAAGTTTTTAGATTTTAAGTAGTATCGATATGCACAATCTCAAGCGTCTTTTACAACTAATAATGATAATAATAATAATAATGACATTTGTTTGTTTTACCAAAAGTAACTTACAACAAAAAAAGAGTTTGATTTCATTTAAACGCTTATAAAATCATTTTTTCACAATTTTATTAATCGTCAATAAACCTACTGTTTTCAAACAAAAAATTTAACTTAAAGCAGTGCCAGCAAAGCAGACTAAGGTTAGAATTTTTTGAAAGTAGCAAATTTGACCAAGTATTATGACTTCATAAATTGACTGTATGGATTTTTTTATCTAGGCTAGGTGGCCTTGCCTTATCACGATAAGTTTTATCATAATTTAAACTTACTTTTACCTCTCTAGTCTTTCAAAAAATACTTAAGTTAGTAATAAGTAAATTATTGATTCTATTCAGGTAAAAAGTTGAACGATGTCTTCTTGACAATCTTCTTTCAATTAATCGACGTAAGTAAAAAAATAATTTAATCAACTCGGTAATCAGTCAAATCAAATAATTTTACACTTTATCGAACAAATGTAAAGACAAGATTGTAGTAACCCTGTACGAGAAGAAAATTTAGCAAGTTCTTTTCCCAGTTATCAAATTATACACTACCAAAGCAAGAATCTCGAAATATAGCAGTTTCAATCAAAACGCAGACTTGGATAACTCCCGTCGCAGCGTGAGCGATATTCCAAATATTAAAGAATTAGTTTAGAGTAATTCAAATGAATTAACGAACCATGAATCAAACATCTAAGGACGATTGAAAGCGAATAAAAATGAAGAAAATTCAAACAGAAAAGCACAAATAAGCATTGGACGCAACATAAATAATTTACTTAAGTACTAATTTACTTGAGCCCAGCTCTAAATTGTAAACTTCCGGAACCCCTGGACTGTACTGGCGGAACCCCGGTTGAAAACTACTGATATAGCATGATGCAACAACTTGGTAAGAAAGTAATAGATGACAGTGCTATCAAATGGTTGCGCTATCTATTATTTCTGCACAGATTGATGACAAATTCTTCATCTACTAGTGGTTGCCAACTTTTGCTATAGTATTACTTAAAACTGATTTAAATACTGTTCTGCATTAAAAAGATTCAAAATTTTGGCTTTTCAAATCATTTTTATACGATACGCTTTCTTGTAACAAATTGTCAATTGCTAGTAAGTCACAACAGTCTGATTTCTGTGAAGACACACATGATTTTGCCTCACTTTGCTTGAAAAAGCAAAAAATAAGTGATTTTTCTCGGCAGCAATATGTTGACTGTAGATTTTTGCTATCTACATCTAACATTATAGAGCGTTTTTTTAGTATTGCGGGTTATACATTTAATAATTACAGACAGTCATTATTACCGATGAGTTTAGAAATGCAATTATTTCTTAAAGTTAATAGATCATTCTGGAATCAGGTATTGGTTTCAAAAATATATACTGAGTAAAACTAAACAATAGTATCTTTTAATTGATTGCATCATAACTGTTAGAAAAGTTGCTTATGTTCATCTATTAATATAAAAATATTTTCATGTTAATAAATAATTAATCTTAAATGTTTATAAGATTTTTTTTTTTAAAGGAAACTTTTAAAATGTGATTTTGTGTTTTACAGTAATTTTTTATATTTACGTTTAAAAATATTTTTACGTTTATAAACATTTTTTTATTTTTGTAAAGTGATTTTTTTGTTTTTGAAGAATTTTTTAAAAGAAACTTTTAATTTTAAACAGATGTATTTGTGCCTCATTTCAATTTTTATCAAAGGATACCTTAAGCCTATAGGTCTTTTATTTTTTAATCTTTATGACTCATTATTATTTAATCATTATATATATAATAGTACTTATGTACAGCTTTCAAATTACATGTAGCTCAAACAAACAATGTAATTATTTTAGCTAATTAATTGCAATTAATGCAAATTATTGCAATAATTGATTGGTTTACTTACCAATTAAAATTAATTGATTGATAATAATATAATTCATTGAAAAGGTTCCAATCAATTTTTTCTAAGCCCTGCTTCATATGGCTACATGTGGCTTCTGAAGTATTTGAAGTTACTGGGTTTGGTTGTTGTGGCTAAAAAATAAGCAATCATACCAGTACATACATTATATAGTTCTGTCATTTCAGCCAAATTCTTCTAAAACGTTAGAAGTGTTTTGCAATAACTAAACAGAAACAGGTGTTATTAAGAACATATAAATGATAAATCAATGATGTTTTTTAAACAGGTTGTATAATAAGATCATCTTTTTAACTTAAATTTTTATTATTACAATTTTTAGTTGTTGACCAATTATTTAAACTAATAAAAAATGTGCAATGTCTTTATCTGCTTTACACAAGCTTAATCTAAATGATGGATACCATTACTATAAAACTATTTTAAAGGCACCAAAATATGTTCTAGCTCCAATGGTAGCACAGAGTGAATTGGCATGGAGAATGCTTGCTAGAAAGCATGGTGCTCAATTATGTTATTCTCCTATGTTTAGTGCTTTTACAATGTTAAAAGATGAAAATTATCGAAATGAAGTAAGTTGAATCTTTTTTAAGGTATTTATAAAAATTGAAAAATATTTGTTTTGAAATTATTTTAACAGTAATTTTATAATGTGTATCTTTCTTTGAAAACGGTATCCACTCTGGGTCAGACACAAAAGGACTGGGGCTGAGGATTTATTCTTTTACTACCCCAAGCTGCTGTGCTGCCTGGTTTGATTTTGTAATAGATTCTGTGCTGCTGGCACAAATGAGTGTCTAGATCAGGGGTGGGCAAACTTTTTAGCTCAAGGGCCACATTTACAAGCTGATTTTGTCTGTGGGCCGCACTTATAATAATCTCTTAAAGAAAAAGATCATTGCTTTTAATCTATGTCCAAAATACCCTTTTTCATCTCGAAAAAAGTGATTTCAAATTTTGGAAGTTGATTGAATGTGATTGTAGCCATACCTGGCAGCAAGTTTCCAAGATTTGGGCAAAATTCAGATTTTTTAAGCTGATGACTAAAAAATGTTTAGGCAAAACCAGAGTTTTTCCCACAAAAAACTCAGGTAAAGTCAGCTGGTTTAGGGTAGTAAAAATGATCAACTGAAAAAAATAGTTACCAAATTTAGGTAAAGACTATTTTTCTTTTTTTTTTTTTTTCTGGAGAACACCGTGATTTTAAGATGAAATATGGTATTCATCTGAGAATCTCAGAAAATTTTTTGTCCTATTTGTAAAATACTAGAAAATTATGATTTGGGCAAATGTCACAAAATTCGGGCAAAACTTCATTGCCCCATAAAATTTGTTTGGTTGGTATGCTTATAAATGTGATAATCTTTTTATAAATCACAACGACTAAAAGAGAAAAGCGAGTAAAGTTATTTTTATGAGCCTTCGTGGGCTGCATGTGGCCTGCGAGTCATAGTTTGCCCATCCCTGGTCTAGATTATAGGGTCATTCCATGTCAAATGTCTTGAAATTCAGAAATGTTCCAGCTTGACCCCCTCCAAATTTGCTCAAAATTTGTCAAAATGTTGTATATCATAATTAACCAGGAAACTGAAAATTTTAGCTCAATATCTGTTGTATTTTATAAAATATGACTTATGGAAATTTGGTACCCCATTCTAGCAATTAGTGTTCGGTCATTTTCAGCCATTTTCAAACAAGCATTTCTTCAATTATAAAAATTGTGGAAAGCTGAGTTTTGGTATATTGATTAACTTTCTGGTATATTAAATGGATCAAGTGTCAAAATGATATTAGCTTATAACATAATGAAAATATTGAGTCCCAAAATGTCCACATTTTGACCCAAAAACAAATTTTCGGCCATTTTTAAAAAGCTGTAGCTGCCATACAAAGCATAGCACTGCTCAAATTTTTAACATGGGTACTCCCTACCAACTGGACTATAAATTCACCAAATATAAAGAAAAACAACAGCTTAGAAAAAAAATTACAACACTTCAAAGTATGGACCAGCCATAAAATTGTTAAAAATGCACCATCTTGTGATTAAAAAAAAAGCCTTGTAAAACACTGTTTTTAAATATGTTAAAGAGCTTTTCTTAGGGAACTTACACAACAAATTTCAACTTTGTTCTAAAACTGTAAGGGGATTAGATATTAGTCATTATTTAAGCAAGAAATTTAACTTTTACCATATCCAAAAAAGTGCAAAATTTCACCTTCTATCTATAATTTTGTATATTAATCAGAAAGTTAAAATTGAATTGATAAAAGAACATTCCAACTCTTTACCTGCTATAGTTTGGCTTTAAATCTTATTGAAAAACTGCCACTAGATGGCATTATTTTTCCATGCATATATCTATTTTTGGCTTGCAAAACCATTTCTAGCCACATTGAAATAGAACAAATTTCTATCTGGGAATATATGATGATGCTAAATCTATTTTTGCTATTTGAACAGCTATATTTTAACAACAAAAACTAGAAACAGAGATAAGTTTGGACCACAGCATGTAAAAAGATATTTTGCAAACTGGAAAAATTCAATATTTTATAATCTGCTATGAAATTTTTAACATTTGTTTAAACCAAAGATTCAAGCATTCTGTCTGGCAGCAAGCACTGCTTGGATTTGATCATAGTCTGTGATTGCTAATTTGTAGTGTTGTCCACTCTGTCATTGCAGTTCAGGTGGATTAATTATAAATATTACATCATTTAATGGGATCCAACACACATTTTTTTAGGCTCTGTAGCCATGTTAAAACCAAATTATTACATTTCATAAATTTGATATAGACATCTTTGTTTTCATTTGAACATTCAGTTATTATATCAATGTATCAATCTTGGTCATAAATGCAAGCAACATATTTTTCAGGATATAAATCATTTTCAATGAGCTGCAAGTGTGGTAAAACTGATTTGGTGGTATCATCATAAAGCTTTACTAAAACTCCTTCATCATCGAATGATAGCCTTTTCATTACCAATTTTGATTTAAATAGTGCAGGGGCCTCAAAGTAGGGCCCACAAGCCAAATCTGGCCTGCGGAGCTCTTTTTAAAAAACATATAGAGTCACCTTGAACCACAGTTGGATAGAATCATTTCAGAAATGTGCCCCAGTTTCTTGTTCCTCTAAAAAAATGAAATCATGGTGATCTCTAAAAAAAAAAGGTCTTCACTTGCAGTCATTTATTAACTGTTTTTCACAAACTATGTTTTTGGCTTTGGCCCAAGGAGGTCCAAAAAAATCTATATATGGCTTGCTGCTCAAAATGTTTGGAGACCCCTGAGGTAGTGGAATGAAGCTGTGAGGAAATCTTGTGCCAAAAACTGTTGTACAATTTGAATATTCTTGTTCCAGTTGATAAGTTTTGGCATTTTTTGAAACTTCTTGATCAGACATATAAAAAAAAATTATCCCAACAATATTTTGCATAGCCAACTGAAACATTTGATAAGGACTTAAAATTTGATAGTTTTCAGTAGCTTTAAGGGTTTCTCTTGCAACAAGTTGCTTTCTAGTTCCTCTTATTCCATCACATGGTGACTTTCTATGGCTTGTTACAAAGAAATACCATTGAGCTTGAATACCATGGTCAATTTTATGATAGCACAAGTTTAAAAAATTTTTGAAATTTTTATATTGGCTGGCTGTCCCATCACTAAAATATAAAACTTTGGTTATAGCATGTAAATTCTCCTTGATATAGCTTATTACTTTGCAAGTGAAAGCATGTACAGTTTTGGTGTCATGTCTCATGCAATCAGAGATGATGCAAAGATTTAAGCGTTTAAGAATCTTTTTTCTTTGTAGTAGCAGTAAAATGGGTGCAGTGTTGCCTGGCTGTTTTCCCAGTAATAACCTTGGACTGCATCTTGGACCAAAAAACTGTAGTTTTCAGTAAAATCCAAGAGAATTATGACAGTATCACTAGGAAGTGTTTCCTTGGTTGATTGAAAAAATGCTGATTGAGCATTGGCAATGAAGTGGTGTCTACGCAGTAAATCAAATTTTTCGAAAAACTTATCTATAAATCACTTACCAAAAGCTGCATGTCAATAAGTTTAGTTCATCTGTATGAATTCATTGCTTGCATTTAATGCTAACATCTACATCAAAATCATTATCATCAAAAATTTTCTCCAATGCTTTTTGTAGTTGAGGCCTTCCTAAACACTGACTGCAGGAATGTAACATGCAATTCTTCTCATTTAAATTGCAAACTAATTCAGACAAGAGATTTTTATAATCCAATTGCTCAGGAAGAGCAGCCACAAGCAGCTTTGGATTTTGGTGCTGTTCACAAACTGTGTGCATACCTTTGCTGATATGATAATTCAGAGTATGATGCTCAAGGAAACAACACATTTTAGTTGTGAAAAATTACAGCTTAACATGCTGTGCTACAACTAAAGCGAAAGGAATTTTTGATTAAAATATAAAACTGACTATGAGAAAATGCTAAATATACATCTAACTGCATGCATTTAAAAACTTTTTCAAGAAATATTTACAAATATGCTAGTTTAACGCTTGTAGCAGATTGTCAAACCTATGACTAACTTGTTTCTTGTGACTTGCAAGTGAATAAGTTCATTTGAATATCTAACAACAAGTTTTATAATTAAAACAAAAAATTAGTATTTAATTATCCAAGTATTTGAACTTTATCAGTACATTTAAGTGGATGAAACATACTAAAAAATTTAGGAATATTTTGGGCTTGTTATTAAATGCTGGGCATGCAAAATTGTATATGCTTCTTGGTTAATAACAATATCTTTTATTATGAACAAATGGTTGATTTGACTACTTTACTGTTAAAATATAGCTGTTCAAATAGTAAAAATAGATTTAGCATCATCATATACTCAAATGGATTTAGCATCATCATATACTCCCAGATAGAAATTTGTTCTATTTCAATGTGGCTAGAAATGGTTTTGCAAGCCAAAAATAGATATATGCATGGAAAAATAATGCCATCTAGTGGCAGTTTTTCAATAAGATTTAAAGCCAAACTATAGCAGGTAAAGAGTTGGAATGTTCTTTTATCAATTCAATTTTAACTTTCTGATTAATATACAAAATTATAGATAGAAGGTGAAATTTTGCACTTTTTTGGATATGGTAAAAGTTAAATTTCTTGCTTAAATAATGACTAATATCTCATCCCCTTACAGTTTTAGAACAAAGTTGAAATTTGTTGTGTAAGTTCCCTAAGAAAAGCTCTTTAACATATTTAAAAACAGTGTTTTACAAGGCTTTTTTTTTAATCACAAGATGGTGCATTTTTAGCAATTTTATGGCTGGTCCATACTTTAAAGTGTTGTAATTTTTTTTCTAAGCTGTTGTTTTTCTTTATATTTGGTGAATTTATAGTCCAGTTGGTAGGGAGTACCCATGTTAAAAATTTGAGCAGTGCTATGCTTTGTATGGCAGCTACAGCTTTTTAAAAATGGCCGAAAATTTGTTTTTGGGTCAAAATGTGGACATTTTGTGACTCAATATTTTCATTATGTTATAAGCTAATATCATTTTGACACTTGATCCATTTAACCACTTCGAGACGGGATTTTTTTTATTTGTTCTGCCCTTCAGATGGTATTTTTTTCTTACATTCACTTTTTTTAGTTTTTTTACTATTATGCATCTTTAAACACTTTTGGGTAGCAATGAATGCACATGATGGTAAGTGACACTGTTTTTTTGGGTGATGACGCACATCACATTAGTGACGTCATGAATTATGTCACTAATAATACTAAAATACTAATCAGTACAGCTTCCTAGCTACAACCGAGTGAATACTAACCGACTTATTTATATCGAAATGATATGTAATGAGGTCATTGATCTCCGTGGTGTCAATTATGATGTCACAACATAGTTCATAGTAACTGATATAATGCTATAAATAATCACATTTACAACAATGAATAGAATCAACAAAATACAGTTACAGAGTTCAAGTCATGTATTAAAATCAAAATAATTTACTATTCAACAATGTAAGACTGTTCAATTTGTTCATCGTGTAAAGTCACTTTTCGTATGGTAATCCTTGAAGCATGGTACAATACACAGGGACACAGAACAGGTTTCACATTGATATCGCGTGTCCTTTGGGTTTCCTTTCGATAACCACACAGCGCATCGACGCTGTGGTCTTTCTTTTGCCTCGGTTGCTGGTAAATAACTGGGAAAATGTCTTCCAAGCAAGCAAGCTGGACTATCAAGGCTTCGGGGACGTCCTCTTCTGCGGTAAGCTAGAAGGCCAGAAGATTCAAGTAGAGGTGCCACAAGTTTCAACCGAAAATCAAGCAGCGTGAGCCTTGTTCCAAAGTTCAATGTGCAAAAGAAAAGAATTCACAATGCACATGTCCAAAACATAGAAAAATAGCTTTTTATACCATTTTACACATTTTCTCACACATTGATAGATGCTGGCTTGCTGATCAGATCTATCAACCTCACCCATTTCCTCGTTGTAAGATAAAACACATTGAAGTTTGATTATATGTTTGCCATTTCTGTGCCTTTTCTGTGTATTTACCATCTCTGCTGTGTGCATTGAAGACAGCATTTTCACCTCCTTTTTATCTTGCCATTTCAGAGCCAGTAATCCATCAGTACTTGAATAAAATGCTATTTCTCCACGTTTCAACTTTTTCTTAAAAAAATCTGGAGGCATCCCTTTACGGTTTAGCCTGACTGTGTGGCAAATGTTTGTTTCTGCTTGTAATAGCTGAAAAAATAGACCAGCGCTGGAATACTAATTGTCCAAATATATATTGTAGCCTTTTCTTAAAAGCTGTTTGTTGAGATCTAGCACCACTTTGGTGCTTGCTGGTAATCCATCATCAGTTCAATCTTGACCACAATATATCTCCATGTTCCATGTGCAGCCTGTAGCAGGACCTAAACTTTGCAATACTTTGTAAACCTTTATGCCAAACCTAGCTCTTTTGGATGGATTATATTGTTTAAATACTAGTCTCCCATGAAACTTTAGCAGTGATTCATTGGTAGAAATATTTTAGTAAGGAGTAAACGTTTCTCTGAAATTTGAAATAATAGTTTCCACAATATGCCGAATTTTAAAAAGTCTTAACAGTACCACCATCATCTGCATTATTTGCAAAATGCATATTGGACAAAATTTGCAAAAAATGGTCCTTCGGCAATAGTTCTGAATAAAATGGTGTTGCTAACATAACTTTTGTAGACCAATACAACTTTATCACTGGTTTCTTTACAACACCCATAAGGATACACAATCCTATAACCACCTTTATTTCATCACATGTTACATCTTTCCACTCTAAGTCCTGTCGTTTTTGAGTTGATTACGTTTTGATGATTTTGAAACAGCATAACAATTGGTTTCATCCGTAGTCAAGTCTATAATTTCAGTAGGAATAAAAGCTTGGAAAATATCAATTATGCTACTATTGCTGCTTAGATTTGCTTTCACTCCAGGAGTACCAGAAAATAAATGAAATTTAGGAGCATTGTCTTTATTCTTCCATGTAAAAGCAAAGTTTCCTGGAGTACTATTGCCCGAAGTAGCTGCTTGACCTAATGCAGATGAATCAAGACTGCAGGCATCCTCACTGTGATCTTTGTTGAAACTTGCTAGATCTGAACAGTCAGCTATACTACTTTCCCTTGACGATCCTGAACTAACCAAGTTCATCTGGGCCATAGCTTCATCAATTGTAATTTTAGGGCTACGCCTTATGTTGCAGGTTGCAGCTACTGTATATAGAACTTTAGATAATGAAAAGTGGTAGCAAAATATTGGCAATCTAAAGTTCATTAATAAAATATATCGAATAAATTTAATGATTTATATGATTCTTTGAAAAAAAATTAACACAAAATTTGAGTTCTACAAAAGCATCGCCACAGAGTAGCTGATAGGAATAAGGTAGTAGCATGCTAATATAGTAGAAATATTTTAATTTTATATAGTTAAGCACGAGGATTTATTCGATTACAAATCGACCTGCTTTGAAAACGAGAAGCACCAGACTTGAGTTTCGCCCTTATTAGAACTCGTCAGTGCTTATCTCACTGCAAATCGAACCGACTATCTGTGGTCTTTGAACCGATTATCTCTAAGACCACAGATAGTTGGTTCGATTTGCAGTAAGATAAACATCATTGACGAGCTCTAATAAGGGCGAAACTCGAGTCTGGTGCTTCTCGTTTTCAAAGCAGCTCGATTTATAGTAGAAATAATAACTCTAATTTAATCCTACCCTTATGTAACATAATGATAATGCTAAGGTACCCATAACTTTACCCTAACCCTACTATGCTTATTTAGAGAAATCAGATGTTCTCATGCGCATTTCCAAAAGAAGGGGAGTGGTGCAGAAGGACATTGCCTTAACAATTTTCAAGGTAATGCTTCCTCTCCCATTGTCTCTGTGACCTTTTGTTTACAGTATAATCCTCTTCTGCTCTCTTTGAAACTCCTAAGTGACCTCTACTAACCCCTACTCCGTAATTTTGCAACATTTGTCCCTGCCTCTTAAAGCTTCGATAATTTTTTTCTTGTTTTCGAGTTAAAGGAAGCAGGGAAATCCCCCTTATAATAACTAGACTACTGTTATGCAACATAGCAGTTGCAACGTGTATTTATGACAGCCGTTCTTTAGGCAAAACATGTGGACGTACATATACATTCCCCATTTTCGAATGTGAAATAAAATTTGATGTTCATATACGGCTCCCTTTTCAAAGTGGTTAATATACCAGAAAGTTAATGAAAAAACCAAAAATCAGCTTTCCACAATTTTTATAATTAGAGAAATGCTTGTTTGAAAATGGCTGAAAATGACTGAACACTAATTGCTAGAATGGAATACCAAATTTTCATAAGTCATATTTCATAAAATACAACAGATATTGAGCTAAAATTTTCAGTTTCCTGGTTAATTATGATATACAGCATTTTGACAAATTTTGAGCAAATTTGGAGGGGGTCAAGCTGGAACATTTCTGAATTTCAGGACATTTGACACAGAATGACCCTATAGTGTCTCTTGGCCAGTATATAAGGACCCTCTTTAAAGACCATGCAACATATTATCAAGGTCTAGGGTTCCATGGTGAATCAAGGAGTATTCAGTTGGCTTCATAGTACATTGCATACACTTAATAATGTTACTAAGCATGAATAAAATATCATCATCATCATTGGCAAAGCTCAGCTGGCTGGATACTTGAAAGTATGGGTAGGTGTTCTGTTAGAGTGGGATGCAGACATCCAGTCATTTACGACACTGTCTATGAGGCGAGTGTGAATGCTACAACACCAGACTGATAAGCAGTATTTAGCTATTGAATAGACCAGAAAAAGGGCAGCTGTGCACAAGCATGAATAAAATATCATCATCATCATTGGCAAAGCTCAGCTGGCTGGATACTAGAAAGTATGGTAGCAAATGGAATCAGGACCCAGAGCTTTACCTGGTTTTAAATGTTGGAGGGCAGCAGCGAATTCTCTCTCTGAAAAATTGTCAGAGATATTTACTGTGTCTGGTGTTGTGGCCCTCCAAAAGTCAGACACTTCTTGAGAGACAAGTCAAGATGACTTGCGATCAACAGCCTCGTATTTTCCATTTCTAACTAGCTGAGATGCAATAGCATTGGCTGAAACAGGACAGTGACGAGGAGAGTGTTGTGACCTACCAGTAAGGTTGTTCAAAGAACTCCATGCTTTTTGACTAGAGTGTGAGAAATCAATGCTCCGAACTGCCTTGAACCAACGATCCCTCTGCTTTCTGTCAAGCTTGGCAAGCAGAGCTGTAGCAGCCTAGCTCAAGGCGTCTCCCTGAGGAGACTGCAGAAAGGTTTTATAGAGGGATTTACACTCTGCATCCCAACACGGAATATAGTTATTTTGATACCCACGTGGGATAGTCTTTTTGGCTGCTTTCTTAATGGTATTACAGAAGTCCTGGTAAGCCGCATCCACATCAAGTGAATCAGGCGGCAACAAAGTCTTTGCGAATTTATTCATCAAAGCAATGTAGTGACTCCATTTGGCCTTGTGAAAGTTCCATCGCTTAACAGGCATACTTGGCACTGCCATAGCAAACCTTGGTGGTGTAATAAGCGAAGGTCGATGTTGTGACCTGGGGAACTTGTCAAGAACACATCTATCCAGTAAGCAACTGTTTGTACCTATGCTGGTGAAAGCGAGATCTGGATTGGTGCCAGTGTTCCAGCGACCGGAATAAAAACTGGCAGCGTCCTTGGCATTATATAGGAGGGCAAGACAATTAATACTTGCCCAGCCGACTAAGCACTCACCATCTGGACTATTGTTGTCGTAACCCCAGTCAGCATGACAACAGTTAAAATCGCCAACGTACAGACAGGGGTGAGGAAACACTGGGAGATCCAGGGTTTGCAATCGCGTTGGCAGTGGTTTGTAGACATTGACTATTTTATAACCATCAACGTCTACACACAGCCACTTGATCTCCAATGTCGGTGGAGATTGGTCCAAAAGCATGTATCTCAGTTGCTCGTGGACAAACGTGGCAAGGTCATACTTCCTGCTTAAAGAAGACCCAGCTAGTTGGTAGTTCAGAAGTACCAACTTTTCTGCATCAGTGCAGTGGGTCTCCTGTAGTAGGATGACGAGTGCCTCAGACTTCATAGCAAGGTGATGAAAAACATTCATCTTGCTTGCAGTGAGGCCTTCAATGTTCAGCTGAAGAATAGTGGGTCTTCGGAACTTGTTGGCAATGTGCCCTGAAAAGGGCAGTTTTATCCTGACATTGCCCTGTCCTGAAAAGGACATTTGCCAACTAGCAAACCTACACTGAACATTGGAATGGGTGGATACCCTTTTGCTTTGGTAGGTTTGGTTTTGGTCTGTCATTTAAAACAGCAATGAACAGACTTACTCACAACCCAGGCCCTGGCTATGTGGTAGCTGTGAGTAAGCACCTACCGCATAGCCACCTTACCTCTAGTCTACTCAACACCTGAGTACTGTGCGCCAGTCTGGTATTGCAGTGCTCACACTCGCCTCATTGACAGTGTCTTGAACGACGCCTTGCGCATAGTTACTGGATGCCTGGGTCCCACTCCAACGGACCACCTACCTGTACTCTCAGGCATCCAGCCAGCTGAGCTTTGCCAAATGGGAGCAACACTCTCCTTGGCTTACTGTGGATCTCTGGACCCCGATCATATCTTGTATGGTCTCTTAAGTGCATCCTCAGATACTCGCCAAGTGTGAGACTAAGATTCAGACGCCTGTTTGTGCCAGCTGCACGGAATCTTTTGGACAAACTTGCCAGTCTTGGCATCCACGCTTCTGAATGGACAAATCACAAATGGAAAACGGAGTACTGTGAAAATGCTTCCAGGCTCTGTACTTTTGTGCCCCGGACCGGTGCCAGGCCTGTTGGGATGGGCTTACCCCAAGCAGCTTGGGTTAAGATCAACTGCCTGCGGACTGGTGTTGGGCGATTCTATTCGTCCATGCACAAATGGGGTCTCGCTCCTTCACCAAATTGCAAGTGTGGTGCTTCTGGGCAAACCGCAGACCATGTACTAACAGCGTGCCCTATACATCAGGCACCACATGGAGCACAAGGTCTGACGGTTTTGGATGACAAAACTCGATGCTGGCTTAATAACACCACTGCCAGCATCTGATTCAGGCAGTGCAGTAGTCTGGGGTAGTAAAAGGATAAACCCTTGACCCCAGTCCTGCTTGTGTCTGACCTGGAGTGGATACCTTTCGAACGATGACAACAACGATGATGACGAGCACCCCATCCTGAGCCTACAAGTTACCATAGCAGTTACAAGTGGAGAACAGTAAACTGCTTGCCGAACAACTAGTTTGTTGCTCCCAGCATACATGCCAAATGAACAAATTGCCAAATTGCCCAATGAACAATGTACAAGGGTAGTACCCAGGCCTGGGGAGCTAGCCTAGGTTAGGTTTTGGCTGCAGCTCTGGAGCCAATGTTTGACTCTAGCTTTGGCTCCAGTCGAATCTTTAAGATTTTACCAATTTTTTTATACTGCTGCTCTTTGCAATGCAACTATTTGATTTATTAAGTTTGATGTTGATCATTGTTGTTGTGGGTCGAATTACTACTTTTACTGCTCAAATTTGATCTCAATGAATCTTGGGTCACATGTTCTCTGTGTCCATAGGCAAAATCTATAATTGGCTAATTTTTTTATTTTTAAAGTAGTGGCAAATTTTAGTACTTTGTTTCTGGAGCAACTTAAAAGCAATGCAATGTGCAGTGAAAAAAATGTATATTAATTTATTTTAATAAAAAAAGTTACATATAAATAAATTAGTAAATATAAACTAAAAATAATTAAATATAATAAAGAAATCGCTATGAATATAAATGAAAAATGACTGAGTATAAAGAATAAATGGGTCTCTTCAAGAAGTCACCATAAGCAATTTTTGTTTGTGAAACCAACCTTTATCCCTCTGTGATTACTATCACTTCTTGAGAGATTTTTTTCTTTTAGATTCTTCTTTATTCCATCTTGATGTCAAAAGGGGGATTTTGAGTTAGTTTCAGAAACAAAAATTGCTTATGGTGATTTCTTGAAGAGACTTGAATAAATTACAATGAATATAAAATTAAAATCACTCTGAATATAAAAAAGAAATTGTTTGTAATATAAAATAAAAATCACTTGAAGTATAAAAAAAAGCAATCAATCTAAACATATAATAAAAGTGACTCTGAATACTCCTAAAATATTATTAAAAATTAAATGCAAATTTAAAAAAATTTGTTTTTAAGGAAAGGATAGCTTCCGTTAAATTTTCTTTGAAGCTTTTAGATCTGAGCGAATTCAAAAAACAATCTTTCAACACTAACTTTAGTTGTAGGTAATGCTGTAACTGTGTAAGCTACATTTTATATTATTTTGGGGTAATGTTTTATTGCCTTCCTGACAAACAATTTTGAAAAACAATCTACAAAGATGAGTCAAAAAGTAATGCAATTTTTTTGTTATATTAAAAATACAGAACACAAAACAAATCATAGATCAATTTTAATTAAGCTGCATGATAAAGGTTCACACTGCTATTTTTTAGTATAGTCATCATCATGTTTAATAACTGTGTTCCACCCTCAAATGAGGACATATATTTCAGTTTTGTAAAACTCTGGTGGTTGCTTACAAAGCCAATTCTTGACAGCAATTTTCTCTTTTTCATTGTTGCCATAATGTTTTCCTCTCAGTGCATTTTTCATTGCACCAGAGATGCAAATCTGAAGGTGCTAAATCTGGGGAGTATGGAAGATGTGGCACCACTGTCCACCCAAAATGATCAAGTGATTGCTTGATCCACCCAAAATCAAGTAATTGCTTCCCTTGTTAAATTATTATAATATATATAGATATACATATATTTATATAGAAGCTTGGGTGGTTAGAATAAAAATTAATTCCTGATTTTTAAATATTAATTCCTTACTCCTGACCTTCTATAAAAAAAAAAAGCACTGCCAAATACGATATCAAATAGATTATTTGAACTTTCTTGTAACTTAGATATCCCATCATATACAAACAAAATTAAACAAAGTGGCTATAAAATGATCTAGTAGTTATTAAAACACAATCGAAAAAGAAATCAAGAAAACATAAAATCGTATGGTTCAATCTGCCTTTTAATAACTATCTAATCAACAACATTGAAAAAGAGTTTAAAATTGATACACAAATACATCCCATCATAACACAAGCTTCATAAAATTTTTAATAGATAAAACATAAAAAATTAGCTGCAGCTAAATCCCTAACAGGGAAACAATAATAACTGACCACAACAAGAAGCTATAAAAAAACCTTTGAATAGACGTTTGGTGGTACAAAATTTGAAGATGGCATGAAGTAAAAGATTTTTCTTCCCAAAGCTTTTCATCTGACACTCTTCCAGGGGAAATCGTCAGAATAAAGCAGAAATGAAACCAAACTGGATTATAAGAAAGAAAAAGTTAGCCAATGAGAGGGAGGATTAAGAAATTTTCAAAAGATTTAATTTTTTCTCTCATTGGCTAACTTTTTCAGCCAATGAGAACTCTGCTTTACCTCTTTATAATCAAGTTTTTAAAAAAAGGAAAGACAAAATATAAACGGTGGAATGGTGTTTGAGAGGAATAAATGGCAGATTTGCATTTAGCAAAATGGATTAAAAGAGAATGTAGAAAAAACATATGGAAAAGATGATGAATAAGATGATGAGTAAAGAGAAGGAGAACATGGAATGAAGTTTATTGAAAGGATATTGGAGAAAAAGAAAAAGAGCTTTAATGGTGGTGATTGATATGCAATTTGGCTTTATTCCTGGAAGAGGGATGACAGATGTTTTTTTATAGTGAAAAGAATGCAAGAAAAATATAGGGAGAAAGGATAAAAAAGTGTACATGGATTTAGAGAATGGATGGATTTAGAGAAGGCTTTTGATAGAGTTACAAGAAGAGTGATGCAATGGCACTGGGGAAGAAAGGATTACCAGAGATCTTGGTAAAAGTGATAATGAGTCTGTATGAGGGTTTGAAGACAAAAATTAAAATTCAATCTGAATTGTTATAAGAATTTTATGTAGCAGTTGGTGTACATCAGGGATCTGCTTTATCACCTTTGTTGTTTGCAATTGTGGTAGATATTGTGACAGAGAAAGCAAGAGAAGGCTTAATGAAAGAAGTTTGTATACAGATGACTAGGTACTGGGTGCTGATGAGTGAAACAATGGAGGGTCTGAAGGAAAGTTTTCTAAAGTTGAGAATGCAATGGAGAGCAAGGCACTGAAAGTGAATATTGAGAAGATGAAGGTGATGATGTTTGTGTCAGAGGGTGAAGTCATACGGAGTAAAATAGACCCATGTGGAATATGGGTGGCTGTAACAAAATAGTGACTGTAAGCTCAGTGCTATGTACAAAATGTGACCAATGGATTCATGGAAGGTGCTTAAATTGAAAAACTAACTCCAGGTGCAGCAAGATTTTTTGTTTGTAGTAAATGCGATAAAGCAATAAATGGTGCAGCAGAAGCACCAACAGGAGCCAATGTGTGATGAAGTGGAAACTGTGAAGAGCATTTTGCTATCTTGGCAATAAGTTAAATGCCAGTGGAGGATGTGAAGCTGCAGTAACTGCAAGAACAAAATTGGAATGGAAGAAATTCAGAGAGGGTGAAGAGATACTGTTTGGAAAAAGACTCTCCTTGCAGATAATAGGAAAGGTACGAGGGTCAGTCAAAAAATAATGAGCCCAAGTCTCTCCTGGCCATATTTGTTGCAATAAAATCAAAAGTCATACATCAAAAGAAAGCCCAGGGATAGGAGATCTCAGTTCTACTTTTCAATGTAATCTCCGCACTTTTCAATTCCAACTGTCCATCGATGAACAAGGGACACTATGCCAGCCTTGTAAAAGTCAGCAGGCTGCATTTTTAACCAGTTTCTTACAGCGTGCTTGACTTCTTGATCACTAGTGAAGTGCTGCCCCCTAACTCCTTCTTTCAATGGTCCAAAAAGATGATAGTCAGATGGTGCCAGGTCGGGTGAGTATGGGGGATGGGTTACCGTCGTCCATCCAAAAGAAGCAATCACTTCACGAGTTTTGAGACTGGTATGGGGCTTGGCGTTATCGTGTTGCAGCAAGACCTTAGACATGTCCAGGTGAGGTCGTACTCTTCTCAGTTTCGCTTTCAGTTTGTGTAAAGTGTCAATGTAAGCATCTGAGTTGATGGTAGTACCTTTAGGCATAAAATCTACCAATATCACTCCTTCAATGTCCCAAAACACAGTCGCCATAATTTTTCCAGCTGAACGTTGACTTTTGAATTTCTTGGCTCTTGGGGACGTGGGGTGACGCCATTCCATGGATGATCTTTTCGACAGAGGTTCATAGTGATGAACCCAGGTTTTATCTCCTGTCCTCACTATACGGCTGAGAAAAGTTTTGTCACTTCTGTGACACTCAATAAGCTCCAAACAAGCTTCAAAACGGGCTTGCTTGTGAAAATCCAAAAGTTGCCTCAGAACCCATCTGGCGCAAACCTTTGCAAAGCCTAGCTCATTAACAATATTCACAGCACTTCCATGGCTAACTCCAACACGTTCAGCAATGTCATCAATAGTGATTGTGCGATCATCTCTAATCAATTTCTCAACCTTATCATTGTTTCCAGGATTGACTGCAGAAGATGGTCTTCCACTTCTTGGTCTGTCCTGGAGGCTACTCAAACTTGGATCATCTTCTTCGTGTTTAATCCTGGATACCCACTTTTTCACAGTGCTGTAGGCTAATGAAGCATCTCCATAAACATTTACCAATCTTTCGAAAATTTGTTTTGGTGGCTCCCCTTCCGAAACAAGAAATTCAATCACAGCTCTCTGCTTCTGACGGACATCCAGTGATGACGTCATTTCCAAAACACAATACCAAAAGTGGACACGTTGAAACAATTTTTTTTTACAATTTATCTTTAAAGCAGTAAATTTACTAAACACCCTTAAAATTTCTAGAAAAAATATGAAGGTTAAAGCGGTTAAAGTTAACAGGGCTCATTACTTTTTGACTGACCCTCGTATATAAAAGCTATGTAAGATCAACTATGTTATATGGAAGCAAAATTTGGTATTTAAAAGAAAATAAAGTAGCTATTTTGAGAAGAGCAGAAAGATCAATGGTGAGGGCAATGTGCAGTGTAAAGTTGGTGGACAAGAGAAATACAGGGGAGTGGATGGACATGTTGGAATTGAAGGAAACAGCAGATAAGCTTGCAAGGACAAAGGTGTGAGATTGTATGGTCATGTTTTGAGATGAGCTGAGGAAGATGTTTTGATGAAGACAATGGTACATGAAGTGGATGGAAAATGTAAACAGGGTTGACTGAGAATAACATGGAGGGAACAAGTTGAAAAAAATATGAGAAGGATTGGTTTGAGGAAAGAAGATGCAGCAGATTGATGTAGGTGGAGAGAAGGTGTAAAAAGAGTTGCAGAACTAGGAAAATGCATATGGCCACCTCCATTTACTGGGGATATTTAACCAGATTAAAATTGGTTTGTTGTTGTTGTTGTTGTTGCATTTTTCCAATGCATGCCAACCAGAAAATATTTGTAGCTAAATGTGTATATAGAATGCTCATTACATCATGGCTTTTGTATGCTTGCAGAAGTTAAAACCTGTCATCTTTGTAGAACATGGTTGAATTTTTTTCTTGAAAAATCAAACAAACATGTTATGCTAAACAACTTCAGTTTAAAATTTAAACTATTTAAGTACCTTTTTTTTATTTTCAATATTTAAAATTAAGCCATTAAAAATTTAAATAGGTTGACATTCAGCTAGAAGCAACCTATATTAATAATTTTTTAATTTATAAGTTAATAAATTAAACATATTTTTTAAATGCAAATTTTTACTCTTTTCAACTGAACAACCAAAAGTACAAACTAGTTTTGGTATAACAATGTACTTTAACTACGTCACAATGGCAATTGTAACTTTTGCATATTAAAAATAAATTCTATTATAATATTGTCTTATTGACGTAACAAAATTTTTTGCTGTTTCTTTAATGTCAGAATCTTTTTGTAATATAACAAGTACAAAATTAGTTGTAGAAAAGCTTGTTTATCAGATGATGCTTTGATTTGACCATATAACACACTGTGTTTCTTTAGTTTCTCCTTAGAAAAATTCAACATTTAATAATTGCTATTTTCAAATATTCTGCTTGTAGTTGTAATTTCAAAACTGTGTGCATTTATGGAAAGATTATTCTGCCAGAAAAGAATCCTAAGTAATGAAAACTCTTAACATTTAGAGGCATACATCACCTGTCATGCACTTTTGCTTTTTGTTTGACCCCATTTTCTATTTCCACTGGAACTTTCTAATCTTTCCGTTTTAATAAATTTCAAGAAATATTGTTATTTGGATATTGAAAATATGTAAAATAATATTCAAATATGGCACCATTCAAATTTTTAAAATATTTCATGTAGCTGCAATAACTTAGCAATGTTTATCTTTACATAAAGCATTATAATTTTAGCTACAAAAAAGCCTTGTAAAGTTACATCAATATTAATTATTTTCCTGTTGAGTTGGCTTGCCAACAAATTTGTTTCGTCAAATTGTCCTCTGCTGAATTCATTCCTATAAATCATCTTGCTTTGCAAAAATATACCCTTGAAATTTCTGTGCATTACTTTTAAAACACAACAAATTGTTTTTTTTTTGAAAAAATGGTAGCTTTTTGTGGTTGTAAAGCAACTATTTTTTAATGTAAAGATGGCCCTATGTAATAAATTAATTGAAGATGAGCAGCAATAAAATTTTGCAGAACAATTGCAAATTTAATAGTGAAGATTATTATTAATCAGTGCTTTTTTTGTGAAAGAAAAGGTGCAGGAACTCACAGAGGGTTTTATTTTGTGGCCAGAGAAGCTATCTGATTAGTAGCCTAGGCCTATTCAGAGTGGTTTTTAAAGAATCGAAATTGACAAATGAGTTTGACGATCAATTAGTGTGATGTAAATTTAAGCAAAATTTAAATAACTTGGACTGGGTCTTGAAGCCTTAATTTAACACGTTTATACTTAACACAAACACTGATGATAAACACGTAGCAATTGAACGAATAATTTAAACAGAAAATGTTGAAAACGTAATAGCATACAATTTATAATGAATTATGAGACAAAAACAATTTTTTTCTGACATTTTGGGGGGGGTCAATTGCCCCCTTTGACCATGCCTGGTTGCGGGCTTGCTTCTTGTTAATCTGTTATTTAAAAAATTATATATTCACTTCTTAACACAAATTTAATTTATTGTAAGCTATTTAAGGCAAATGTTCATAGTAAATTCCAAAATTTTTTCCAATTCTTGTCCGACAAATCTTCTCAAATCCTTTCCTTGCTGTTAGTATCTATGGCCAAATGTCGTCCTCTGAGTAACCACAGTTCAACGTACTTTGAAGGATCGAAAAGTATCAGAGGTGGTCTGACATTTTTGATGAACAAAAGTGCTGAAATTGTCTTAGTCTTCAATGAAGCTCTTGTTGGGGTGGCAATTAGATTCATCTGAGAAAACCCCATGTTCACATTCACTTGAAGAAATGGGAATGGTATTCAGAGTCTGTATCAAAGGCAGCAGTTTTTCTGGATATGTTTTTTCAAGAATGTATTCACGGAAACCACGAATCATTTCTCTTTCATTTAGTTGCAGTCTGATTGACAAGTTTGTAATTTCCAATTTTCCAAATGTCAGTTGAGTATTAACATCTTCAGGCCAATGTTTTTGATCAAGTATGCGAGACCAATACGCCAACTCTTTGTCTTTGCTATCAAGCAATCTTTTTTCGATTGACTCTTTCAATTTTGTATAAAATGTACTTGGGTCAATGGGAAGATCCTTTCTTGAATCTTTTTCGTGAAGTAAAACTCCACGAAAGCGAAGATCACGTACAGCAGCAACAGTGCATTTATAATAGGGTCCACAGTTCTGTCTTCTTTCTTCAAAAACTAGTACCAGCATTTTTATTTTCTTATTTTCCTTGTACAGGTCCATGTCCCAGTCCTGTAGATCCAAACTTAATTCTGATAATTCTTGGAGAGCGTCACACATCAATCCTAGGTCCAATAAAAATTCTGTAGATGTGATTTTTCTTTTCAAGCCATCATAAGTGGATTTATTATTTTTATCTCTTGTAGGATCATGCATTACTTCTTCAAAATGATACACAAGGGATTTAAAATTATTCCACACAGCCAAAACTGTACGCAAACTAGATGACACCCATTGGGTACTTAAAATTCTTTCAATTTTCAGCAGCTCAGCCCCCAGTAATTCTGCACATAAATGTAACTCTCTACTATTTTCTTGACAGCATCACCTACTGCTAATTCTAGTCTGTGATTAGCACAATGCCAAACTATAATAGAAGGAAAACGTTCTGACAGCAATTTTTTTACTCCACTTTTACACCCTAACATCACAGCAGCGCCATCGCAAGCTAGAGAAACCAAATATTTTTTAAAATAATCTTCTGTCATCCCATGAGAGTGAAGACATTTGAGTGAGGAATCAAATACTCCTTCCGTTGTTACTTTTTCAAGTTCTACCAAATCCAAAAACAAATTGATTGGTGAATTCATTTCTACACCTTTGATACAGCATCGAACATATACTATGAGGGTAGTTTTTTTGTTTATTGTGGTTGATCATCAATTATCAATGAAATTTTACTATTGGATTGAACAATTTCTTTAACCACAGTTTTCCTCATTTATTCACTTGTATGATTAATAATGTTAATGCACGCATTTGTAAAATGAAAAATACGACCCATTTCAACTCCATTCAGTTTTTGCAGATCAATTTCAGTTTCAAAATGGTGGAATGATTGATTTTCTTTTGCTACTTTATATGCAGTTTGAAAAATTTTTTGAGTTGTTTTTTTTTTTGTTAGATAATGACGTTAAAAAACATTCTCAAGTTTCATTTTTTTGCTTTCAGCAACTATTTTCAATGCTGATTTATGTGCAGCAGATTCTCTGTGACAAAAAATTTTTTTTCGAAGTGAGCTCAGCTGTTACTTCCTACCATTGCCACAATAGGTTATCTCATTTTTGGCCCATTCTTTGGAAAGTTTCATTCCCATTTTCATTTCAACTCCAAGAGTTCCAACTTTACTACAAGGTGTACAGCCAAGTTTCATTTTGCAAACACAGAGCCATTTATTTTTCAAGCAAAAATCATTTTTTTGATCATAGGCCAGCAGTACGGCCAGTCATTTGTAGTTTGGCTTTACTTCTCAAGATCAGATTCAGAAATATCAACAGGCGTTGTTATTTTCGTGTGTTTTGTCATTGTGTCTGCTAATATTCTTGCCTTTTTATTAGCAGGACCAGTGGTTGAGAAGTAATTAGTAATTTTTTTCATTTTTAAATTTGGGATCACAATTTTCCACTAAAAATAAAAAAAAGATTTTCAATTAACCAACGATTTTTTAAATAAAGAAATTTTTAGCATTCGCACGTAGTCGCATGTAGTAAAGATTAGGGTCAGGGTTAGGTTTACTGTTAGAAAAATACGTTTAAACTTAAATTACTTATATTTTGGGTGATAAATAGCATAGCTTGTTCTTGAAATACGCATAGCCTACTCTCTAGGAACCTAAAAAGCACAGCTTGCCACCCCTGGATATCAGTGAAACTGCTACCCCTGCTCATTTCCGCTAATATAAACTACCGCCCCTATGTTGATAAACTTTGGCCCAAACAAATTATGCTTACTAACACAATTACAAACTTAAACTCGTGCTAAGCAGTTAAATTATTGCTGAGCACTTGTGTAATCAGAATGAAGGCTAGACTAGACAAACAATATGTATATGTTTATGACGCTATAAATCCATCTATCAGGTAACCTACCATGGGAGATTAATTTAACAGAATCCTAACCAAGTGTGACGATTTCAGTTCTTTTTATTAATACAGTATATCAAATTTTCAAAAGTTACTTTTAAAACTTGGAAAATCCAGCAAAAAAAGGTGTGGGAACACCGTTACCCTGCGTTCCATTACAAAAAAAGCACTGTTATTAATAGTTGGCAATAATTACCATCCAAAATAGAGAATTTTTTAGGTCTTATATAAAACTTGTTTTCAAATATAACACTGATAAAAAAAAATTTTTTTGTTTTTTAGAAAAATAGATGTACCAAAACTATAATCTTAACAACATTATTTTATTTTGTAAGTTTCTTTACAACTATTCTCTAACATTTTTTGCCATTTTAATGATTTTTGGAACTTTCCTTAATTTATACTTCAATCTTGGATGATTTTTAAGAATATGTTTTATCTATATTTAAATGGCATTTTATTGCCCTCATTGTACAATACATATAGTTTTCTCTTTTTTTTTCATATATTTAGTGGGCCAACTGACTAGATTCTTGGCTGATTTGGATAATCACCATATATACATATAATATCAAGCTTTTTTTTTCAGATCAATGTTAATGAACTATTTTAATGACTGGTGACCAAAAAGTATTTTGAGAAAACTTGATTTTTAACTATTTCCTTTGTACATCTAATAGAGTAGCATGTTTGTCTTTTTGCAAACATTAACCCTTATTGTCTTTTGTTTTTTCAAATGTCATTTCAGACTTTTTTACAACATTTTTCAATCTATAAAATTGACTAAAAATTTATTTGTATCTATAAAAAATTATCCATGTTGTTATCTTGTTGTTATCACTGCAAGGTGTTTGAGGATAATTCTCTGATGCCTTAGAACTAATTGTGTGACATTGTTGTTCTTGTATTGTTCTTTACTTTCAATCATCAACTGTTTAAAAAATGTATTTTATACTCTTTCTTTCATTACAATTTATAAAAATTTAAATATTTTGTAGATTTTTCAAGATATTTCATGTATTGAAGATCGTCCCCTTATTGTTCAATTCTGTGCAAATACAGTGGAAACATTTGTTTCAGCAGCTGAAATGGTTCAAAACTATTGTGATGGAGTTGATCTAAATTTAGGTTGTCCACAACACATTGCAAAAAGAGGTATTTATTTTTAATTGTTGAGTTATGTTATTGTTATACAATACTAGTTATATTTAAGGTCAATTCGGTGCTTATCTTCAAGATGATTGGGAGTTGCTTCATGATATAATAGCAGAATCTCGAAGGAGGTTAAAAGTAGGAGTTTCTGCCAAAATCAGAGTTTTTCCTGAGGTACATTCTTATATATGTTTTGAAATATTTTTGTTTTTTGGTGCATCAGATAATTTGTTTTAGTTTTAATTTCAGTTCTTGATACTGATTCATACAGTGATAGCCAAACGTTTAACAACAACAGAATTTTTTTTAAAAAGAGCATAAAATTAGTTTGATTGTAATTATTACCTAATTATTATTGTGATGCATGATTTTATTAATAAATTCATACATCACAATTTGATCAGTTTAATGAAATCGTCAATGTAACTTTACTGGAAAAAGGGTAATAGATTTCTGATAAAAGACTTTAATTAATTATTATTGGTTATTATTATAATTATAATAGGGAGCAAAACTTTTGTCAGACACCTGTTTCAACTATTGAAGGCTTGTCAGTGATAGTTTGATCTTGCAAAATGCAAAAAAATTTCCAAAAAAAAGACCAAAGTACCAAAATGAGGATTTAATTTTGCAGAATGTCAAAGAATTTGAAAAGAGAAGGGTAAAGCATTAAGAGAATCCCTTTGTAACCTTTCAGAAAATTGGAATTCTAACTGACAAAATCAAAAACCATGATTAAATAACAGAATTTCAGACACCAGCAAATTTTTTGTATTCTTCATTTAAGATGTACACTACTAGCTTTGTCTTTAGTGTTTTTCTAAGGTTTTATGACAATATCACTTTTTTTTCTAAATAGTTTGATTATTGATTGCACTTCACCAAAGTCTCAAAGCTATGCTTTTAATTTTTCTTTTGTCTTACGGCTAAATAAACTTTTTCCAAATTAGCTTGATTATTGATTGCATTTTACCAAGTCAATTTTCAGCAGTAATTTTTCTGGCTGTTGACAATTAGCACAATCCATTCATAAACAGTGAAGTAGCAATGTGATATTGATTGAGATCAAATGAGTCTTCATATTTCTGCACAATAATTTATCATTTTCTTTGATGGAAAAAGGTAAAATTAACTAGTCTGCATTTTCTCAATGATTGAAAATATTACCAGCCAAAAGTGATTTTGGTCCTATTTATTAAAGCATTGGCTGAGTTGAGAGTGATTCCTTGCACATCCTTTCTACAATAATTTTTGCTTCCCAAAAAGGTAACAATTAATCAAGTCTATGCCAAAGAAATGCAGAGCTGTGATGGATAAATTCAGTTATAACTCTAAGTATTAGAATTTAAACACTATTTTTTGATGATAAGTACCGTATTTATTCGAATATAACGCGCAAAATTTTGTACTGATTTTCAATCAAAAGTTAAGGGTGCACGTTATACACGAGTAAAAGCATGCTGCTGCTTGATAGACATAATTGCGCAATTGTTATTCTGTGTACGCTTGCTATTGCGAGTGTGCCTCGTTTGCCTTGCTGATTAAAGATGTGTTTGCTTGCAGTATCAAGGTTTGCATGAAACTAATATGGTAACTGACCATGCTTTGGCTTCCCACTGCATTGAGAAAAAGAAAGAAACAAAGAAAGAGGCAGTTTGCAGTTTCAATGCAATTATGGTACAATAAGCTTAATGACGTAATAATGTAAAATGTTACGATATAAAGGACAACATTGGTACATGTTTTATTCAGTTTGAGCATTGCCTGTTTTAATTTGGTGTCTGTAGTATTTTTGAGCGTTGACTGTAGTATTTTTTTGTTGTCAATAAATTTTTTTGTGATAGCCGCATGTTTTCAACAGTAGTTGTTCCTTTTCAGAGGTGGGCATATATTTTTATTGTATGCTACAAAGTGCAACGTAACTTATGCAATTGCGTAAGTAAGTTGTAAGTTGCGCTTTGGGCTCATAATTGCGCTCTGCCCACCACTGTTTCTTTTCTATCCTTGGTCTGAGCTGAGAAAAAGTAAAAAAAGATTTTATACCAATTTTTAATCAAAAATTAAGGGTGCGCGTTATACATGAGTGTGCGTTGTACTTGAATAAATACGGTAGTTTAAAAAAGTAGTGTGTTGCTATAATTTTTTCTAAGCACTATTTTGCACGCTATACAGGGTGATTGGAAAGTAACACCCAATTTTGAATTCTACGTAATGCGATCAAATGTCAGATTACAGATTCTAAGAAAGTTATGCAAGGATGAACACAGGTGTATAATAATTAAGAATATATTTAATAATAATGAAGAATACATGAAAAGTTGAAAGGCAAACCTCAGTCTGTTCAACTCAAATGCTCAAACTGCTGACCTTCAACTGCCAGGCATCGTTGCAAACAATCAGTCACCAAGTGGCACACTGTTTGACAAAGATTAGAGTTGATTGCCAAAATCTTTCTTTTTATTGCATTTTTCAATTCTTTGATGCTTCTTGGCTTCCTCCTGTAGACACGATCTTTCAAAACGCCCCATAAAAAGAAGTCGCATGGACTAAGATCAGGTGATCTAGGTGGCCATTTGATGAAGCCACGACGGCCAATACACCTTTTGCCAAACTTCTCATTTAACCACTCTTGCACCACTCTACCATAGTGGGCAGGGGTGCCATCTGCTGAAATAATATTTCTTGGTGTTGTCTATGAGGCCAAAGCTTTTCTTTCAGCATCTCCAGGTAAGATTGTGAAGTTACTGTAATATCAAAAAAGAAAGGTCCAATGATGCCTGATGAAGAGATTGCACACGACATGGTGACCCCTGGAAGGTTGAGTTTTTTTCTATGACAATGTTCGGATTGTCAGTAGACCAATAAACACAATTATGGCAGTTAATGTGACTATTCATTTTGAAAATTGCATCATCCAACCACCACACTTTATCAACATACATGGGACCTTCACTAACGTTTTTCAAGAAACATTTCGCAAACTTCATTCGTCAATCTGGATCACACTCATTCAAAGCTTGCACTAATCAAGGTATATATGACTTTATACCAAGAGTTTTCAATAATTCGAGGACACTCCATTGGCTTATTTCAAGTTCCATTGCAAGGCGTCAAAATTTTAGAGGACTTCAGTTTATTGCTTCTGGCCAATTCATTTTCCTTCTCTAGGGTTGTAGCAGTAGAAGGCCTCCCTAATTATTGAATGTCATTCATGGATCCTGTTTCTTCAAACTTTCTTACTAAACAAGTAATGTTTCGTCTTTGAGGAGGAGGTATGCTGAACTGATTTGCTAATCTTCTGCTGGCCTCAGCTCAGTTTTCACCTGATTAATAGTAATGTTTTATTGCGGCAATATGTTGTTCTTTAGTCAATCGTGTAGCCATTTTAAGCACAATTTCACAAATTAAGCTTACGGTTAGATATCACGTACAACTGCTGATGTATAAAACGACATCCGATGACCTAATAGCAAATAAATCTGTAACAAAATGACCTATAACAAAATACAATTAATTTAAAAGAAAAATTTTATGTGTTTAAACCCCCAAACTTTTGAAATCAAAATCAGGCATTGCTTTCCAATCACCCTGTATTAAAAATATAAATGATTAGTATTAACATATTTTGCACAACATATTTTTTAAATGCTGAGTATTTGGGCAAACTTTTTTTTCTCTTTTGCTTTCATCTGTCTACATAAACCAAAAGTTGTATTGCACTAAACACATTTTGATTGAACTTTATTTTGTATGTAAAATAAAGAAAACATTGCTAAATTGTTGTTTGAATGATATTCTCCAAAGCAAGGAACATTGCAAAGAGCAACCTTAAACTTCTTACAATAGTAACAAATGTCTTTGCAGATATCGTTTTTGCTGCAAACTTGACACATTCACTGCAGATATTTCTTTCCTTTTGAAGGCAATGTGCTTACATGGAAAGATTTAAAACCTCCATGCAGTTTATGGATAGGATTAACATGAGGAGCTTTGGGTTGTGAGGAACCATGATCATTATCACAAGAATCTTGCTTAAAAAATTGCTTATACAGTTTTCTAATCCATTTTTCTGGAAATCATACAGTCTCAAGTTGGGATTTTCTGATTTAGTTTTGTACAGGACATGGCTATTGTTCCATCAAATAAAGAAATATTTTTTTGGCCCACTTCAAGAGTCTTTCTTGTACATGGGTAGTAGGAGATTTTGTAGTCAACAGGATCAATGCTGGACATGTAATCATTTTAATCAAGAATGCAAACTGGCTTCTGAACTTTCTGTATTTCACCTTGACCATGTTTCTTCTGCATATAGTAACAAGAGAATTGTCATGCTTAGTTATCATGGTCTTTACAATTCTCTTGTCTTTCCATGCAAGCACCATAACCTTTCCATTGTGTCTAGCAATGACATCATGGTTACCTAAAATATGTGGATTTCTAATCTCGATGTGTTCACCCTGTTGTTCCAACAGTGTGAACTGGCAGCTGTAATAAAGTTTCACTCAACTCTACTGAGTTGTATCACTTATCCATATGCAACAAATGCCACAATCCAGTGCATGGCTGTGTTAATAATCTACTGACAGTCACTTTTATGATCTTCCTCTGATGGTGAAAGATATTCATGTTCCAGCAGTAGCTAGAAATAGAGTCTGCCAGAATAAATGATTTTATACTATATTTAGTTGGCTTGTTCTTGTTATAAACACGAAACTTCAGCATGCTTTCATTTATAGCTATGTGCTCCTCAAGCACATACAGTGCTTGCCATCTATCTACAATCACATCAAAGACGGGCCTAATCTTGTTTGTCAGTGCAATCTGTTAGTTGACACATTATCATTAAAATGTAGAAATGAAAGTATTAGCTGAAGGTGATTGCTGGGCATACATTTGTTGAAAAAAGGTTTTGCTATGAGAGGAACCTTTGACCAATTTGATTTCAAACAACTTTTCTATCAGGCCAGTTAGCAAAAATAAACCAAAAAAACATTTGCAGCTCTTCTGATGTTACTGGTTTTTAGGCTTTTGCTTTAGCTCAGGGCAGAGGCATTGTTTTAGCTTATTATTGGGAAGTATAGTGATTTGCTCAGTTACTAATAAATCCAGGAGGTTGTTATTAATAAAAAAGCTTAAAGCAGTCATAAGGACAACAATTATTGGATATAACAACTTGACTAAAGAGACCTTAGGTACCATGAATTGTAGTTACTGTTGATTGTCTGTTTTTAGTTTGCCACATATAGTTTCATTCATTCATTCATTTTCATTTTATTCTCAATCATTATTAAACAGTTTAACACAAAAATTATAAATATTAAAAAGATCAAGAAAAGGAAGAAGCAGCACAACGTCAGACATTAAAACATGCATAAGATAATCAAAAAGTGAAAGTAGAAAATAGTAGAAAGCATGGTCGCAACACCTTAATCAGATAAAAATATAAGAAATGAGAAAGAAAAAAGAAAATATAATAATAATATTATCAGACAAATTGAGAGATTGATTAACCAGTACATGACTAGTCTGCATAATGATGATGGGTGGCACAACTAGCCAAGATGGGAATTTAGCTCAATTGAGCAAAATGAGTGAAGAAAAGCCACCCATAAAAAGAAACCTCACCAGGTCTGGAAACCATTGCTTTGGATTGCTTTCAACTGTGAAGGACCAGGTTGTGTGATTGATGTTTCCATAATCTGAACTGCACCAGAATCATTCCATTACTAGCAAAATCTGATATGTCCATTTCCAAATTTTTCTCTTCATTACTGACAACTAAATTCAAATATTCTTTGTCACTAGTTTCATGTACATCACTAATATGAGAATCATCTTTCCTTACATTAACCTAAAGCAGTTCTAACGTCCATTTTTAAACCAGAAGAACAAGAAAATCCAATAAAGATTACAATAAGCTAGAATAATATTATATTTTCATCAATACAAACAACAAAACAACTTCTATTTCTTGCCCCATTTAAAGGAGAGAGTAACTTGATACGTTTATTCTTGTAACTCATCTAACCTTAGTCAACAAAATTTTGGCAAACTTTCATAACTAAATCTTGCACTGAAGTAACCCTGCCCTGTATACTGAACATGCATTTATCACAAAGAAATCATGCAGAAATCCACTAAAACTTGATCTACATAATGGTAGCTTTATTTGAAGGAAATTTCACACTCAAACAATAAGCTTTTCCAAAGCAGGTAAATATATGTGGTTTTGCATTCTGTGTAAACGCGAAAAACATAGATTTACGTGGCATTGCATACAATGTGTTAATAACATAACTAATTTTGCTAAAATTTAAATGCTTTACTGGTGACAATACCTAACCAAAAATCATGGTATTTTTATTTAAACTTACACTTTAATGGTCAGAAATCAACCAACATTTTCTAAGACATTAAAATGTTCACAATACAACTGCTAAAAGCTCTTCATCATTAATCATAAAAATGCACTCAACAATGTATGATGATGACTATTTTTGCAATTAGTGATGATGACCTTTTTCTAGTAGTTTCTGTAAACATTTTCATGTCTCTGAAGATGTAGGTTAATTTCTGATTGACAAAACATCAGTTTAAATGAAATTACTGTGCTGATTTTTTGTTTGGCATTGTCACTGGTAGAGCATTTAAAGTTTTAGCAATATTAATGCTTGGTGAACAAAGTCATTACATTTTTAACATGTGTTATCATTGAAATCATTTTCAAATGTTGTTATCATTGAAAAATACTTATTTTCATTGTTTGAATAGATAAACTAATTAAGCTTTATCAAACTAATGCTATTTTTTAAATAAATTTTTGATATCACTAACTTTTGGCCTCTCCAGTAAGTTATATCAAGTGAATATGAACAATTTTACAAGCCTACTTTTTACTTGCAATGCATTTTAACTGAAATTAGGTATCCCAAACAGTGGAATATGCAAAAATGCTTGAAAATGCTGGCTGCCAGTTATTGACAGTTCATGGCAGAACTCGGGATCAAAAGAAGTTGACCACAGGACTTGCTGATTGGAATCAAATTAAAGCTGTTAAGTAGGGTTAAAATTTGATATTATTATTTTGGCTGCACCTTAATTAGTTTTTTCCTCTAATAACTTTGTTGATAAAACTTTTTTTATTCTACATTAGAAATTACGAACCTTTTTTGCCCATTGCTGAATTTTTAATTTTAGATTAGTTAGATCAGGGGTGGGCAAACTACAACCCACAATGATCTTTTGTGTGGCCCACAATGAGTTTAAGCAAATAATTAAAAAATTTGAGGGTGATCAGAGACAAAGACTTTTTTTTTGAAAAGTAGAAAATTAGAGAATTATTTCCAGCAATGACTTTTTTTTTTTAAGAGAAGACCTTGATTTTAGGAGAAAAACTAAAAAATCTGAGACAGATCCATAATGAAGATCAATATTTTTAAAGATTACTATAATGCAGCCTGCAAATAAATTCAACTTTCGAATGCAGCCCTCAAACTAAAACGTTTGCCCACCCCTGGGTTAGATCATCATGACAAGTTTTTTTGGTTTTTCATGAAGCTGTTAGTTTTTTGCCAGGAAGTAAAAATTCATTCATAAAGATTGGCTGTAAGGACTTGCTGCTATAAGTCTGTTATATTAAAAACAATTCTAGTGTCTAGTCTAGTGCAGTGCTCTTCAACCTTTTTTCCTGTGGTACACCTTTTTACAATAATTCATAAGTTTTGTATACTTAGTTAATAGCAATGGTTTTTTGTGCACAAAAACTAAAGTGAAAACCTTTTTTTTTTGGTCTTCATTTCACTGGACTGCAAATCTGCTTAGAAATTTTTTTGCAAGTTGCATCAAAAGACTTTATGAGTAAGGCAGCCTAATGTATACCCCTTGTATGCCTTTTCTTAGTTGTACAGTACATCTTAGTTTTGATTCTGTAAGAACTTCGGTATACAATATACCTGGTTGATTAGCACTGGCATCCAATCTGAACAGTATAGCAGTCTGGGGTAATAAAAGGATAAACCCTCGACCTCAGTCCACTTTGTGACTGACCCAGAGTGGATACCCTTTCAAATGGTGGCAACAAATAGCACTGATCTAGTGTATTCAGCTAAACAAAACTTCCAATGCAAGTAGTAGCTTGATTTTTACCATCAAACCAAATAATAGATTGCCATACTTTGTAGCAATATAAAAACTCAATTGATTCGAACCTATTACTCATTGGCTTTTTACAAGTATAACTGTATTAAGCTAATATTTAATAGCAAACATAACTACAAGCAGAATTAAACATGCTATATTAAATTTACTTTTTACAACTAAGTTTATATATATGGTGTTTAATATTTATCATTAGAACCTTTTAATATTTTATATCAATCAACATTTTTTGTGAATTACTAGTTGAAATACTAGATTTTAATATCTTCTAGTTCTAGTTCCATAATGTGTAAGGATTTAAATCAGGAAACAGCTATTGTGGATTTGCACAAGTCAGCAAAGTCACCATCAGATATTGCTAATTCCCTAAATGTAAACAGAATGTTGGTTTGGAAGATAATTTAGATTCAAAGAGACTGAGCTAATATCAAATTGACCAAGACAAGGTTGCCTTCAAACAAATCAAACATTCAAAATTGGTAAAATCTACAAAGAAGGAAGCTCAGCAAAAATCCCCAAATTGTAGTTCATGACTTGTGAGAAGCTTTCTTTAAAGTGTTTGCAGCAAATTATTGATGCTGGAGGAAAACAAAATTAATATATTACAAATTATTGGAAGAAAAATTAATTTAACAACTAGTTTTAAAAAAATTTTCTCAACAAAAAGTTGCAACTACATATCACTATAAACTTTCATTTCTTCAACTTCTTCAGATAATTTATTAAAATAGAAATTAATGTCATTCTATTTGAGTAAATTATCTGAAGAAGTTGAGTAAACAAAAGCTTATTGTGTTTTTTTCTGGGATTGTTAAGAAAAGTTAAAATTATTTTTCCTGGTCTATGCATCCTACAATGGATCTACCTCTTACTGCGAGTTTGGATCTGGTTTAGATTTTGACAGTTTTGGATTATTTTTGTAGTTTATTTAGTTTCAATTTTTTAATAAATTGGGCAAAAAAATTTGTACCAATAATTATCAAACACCTTGTACATAGTTTACTTAATGATTTTAAAATGTTAACATAATTAAAAAATTTCATTTGTAGTTATTGTTTATAAAATCAGTATTATGTCTTTGCACACTGTCTTCCTCTGTTTTAAATTGTTTAAAGTGTTAAATTGGTAGCCCACTAGCTGATTCTAGCCACTATGCTTCATTTTTGGCATACTTTGTGCTTATTATTAACTCAATGACTAACAAGTTGGTAGTGAGTGTTTTTGATGGTTGAAAAAAAAGTAAGTACATTATGCCATAAAATCAATCTTTCCCAAACTTCTATGACTGACATACCCCTGGATGCCATTTATGGTACTTGCTTAGCCCCTCATTGTATACTGGCTTAACATATGCATAATTTCAGTACCCAAGAAATTCCTGCATGCTGATTCAACATATAAAATTAAGTAAAATAATATAAAACACTAGTAACAACAGGAATATGAAAAAAATATTACCACCTGATCCTCAAACTATATTTGAAAATCTACTGTATCCGCCTTTGATCACTAGCATGCAGGAACCACCCATGACGGTTATTCTATGATATGTGACCTTTGGTTAAATATTTCTTTACTGATGAAAGAAGGCAGGAAGTTTAACTTACCCTTACTAATAACACCTAAGAAAGCAACAAAAAGGGCTATCTCAGAGCAAGGAAAAGAAACAACAATAATTTCATTTAATCCGGGTGCAACCCAGCAGAAGAGGTCATTAGGAATGCATATTCCAAAATTAGTGCTATGTGTAGAATATTTTCACTTGAAGGAAAAAGAAAGACATAGCAGACATGATAAAACAGATGAGGCAATGTAGATGTTTTGCAGTAAACAAAATAAAGATTGATTAAAATTATAAAGTTGTTTGCATACCCCACTTTGGAAACACTGCCATAAAATATATGGTTTAGCTTGATAGGTTTCGTTAAATATTAATGTCAGCTCTGTTAGAAACTTTCTGTATTGTTAATCTTGTAATCCAAAAAAAAATTACGAACATCAAACAATGAAGAAAAAACATAATGTAAAAAAAACTCTTCAGAATAAAAAGTAAAGCCAATATATTGTAAAACATAGTTTATTGATAATGTTAAACAACTCTTATTATTTAATTTTGAATAATAATGTTGAAGTTAATAGAACACTATGTACAGTCATGGAAAAGAATCTAAAGTTTTAACTGTCTCTGAAAAGGCTCAAAATACTTTTTTAGCATGACCCAAACCATACTGCAAACGACTTTGTAGTTTTTCATGAGATAACTATTGTTGACTACTATAATATACTTTACTTAATGGGGTTAGTTGGTAAGGAGTAAATCATTTTTTATTTTAACCAATCATATGACAAATACAAGTTTAGTGTTTAGAGTAGAACCTAAATCCATTTGAACTTAAATTGCAATTTTCACAACCTTCCACTTGTATTAATTGTCTTAATCAAATTTATATACATGTATTAGATTTTATAGTGCCAACAAGGTAACTTGACCTGAGAAGGTAGTTCTGACAACTGTCACACTTCATACATAATTCTAATCATAACCACATAACTCTATAGTTCAGGGTGGTCCAACTTCTCCACTCTTATGGGCCACTTTTCAAAATTATTCGAGTTTGCAGGCCTCAGCCAGCTAAAAACACTTATTTTTGTCCCAAACTCAGGGTGTTCTCTAAAAAAAAAAAAAGGTCTTTAACTGGAATCGATCTCTGAAATTTCTATTTTCGTCCCAAACTCAAGAGTGTTCTGTAAAAAAAAAGGTTTTCAATTGGAATCAATCTACAAAATTCCTATTTTCGTCCCAAAATCATAGTGTTCTCCAAAAAAAAGGTTGCCACTGCTTGTAATCGACAAGACTTGTGCAAAATTGTTCTGCGGGCTGCACAAATTCCATCTGCAGGCCTGTAGTTGGACCACGCTGTTATAGTTGATTTTTAGTCTTTTATAGTAATTTTTAAGCTTTTTATTATGACCTAATCTTTTTTATCGTTATGTAGTGTTTGCATAGGCAGTACAATTTATTTTGTAAGCAAGTTGTTCTTAAAAGTATAGTAAAGGTTTGTTTTACTATTTTATTCATAGAATTGATTGGTTGCACTTTTAAAGCATTGTGACTTTACTATAGTTCTACGCATTTTTTTCTCTTTTTTATTTTGAGTGTTCAAGAAATATTCTACAATTTACAAGTTAGGTAACTTGTTTACTGCCACTTCTTCTGGTTTGTTGTATTGTGATGACATAAACTGCTTTGTCCAGTAATAAATTTAATGTGTAATTTATAATTCTGCCCTGTAGAGCTTGTCACTTTGTTCGTGGTCTTGTAGCATGGCTGATTTATGTAAATAGTATTGCATTTATTTATTTACAGTATTTATTTGATTGAAGAAAGTTAATGGAATTCTTTTGTGTTGTTTTGCCTGTATGGCTTTAGTTAAGTTGTATATGGGTCAATGTTGATGCCTTGGCGATCAGTTCTATAGTGTGATAGAATTGTTTGAGCCTCTGTAAAGGACAAACTATTAAATTTAATATTAGCCTTTGGGGTGGTAATCTATTTTTATAGTTAGTCAGTATAAAGTTATTGAGCAATTATTTGCAATTACTTTAAAGTTTAGCAAAGCTTGGGAGACAAATTTTATGAGAATTGATCAAGTGCTTTTGATTTTGTTAGTATATTCTTTATAGTTAAAAACTATGTTTTTTTTCTATCTGTAGAGAAAAGCTTCTCATGATTCCATCTTAGCCAAAACCTACTGTTTTAAGAAATTTAGTCTCATAACAAACTATTTCTTGAGCCAATGTAAATAAAAATTAACACAGCTTTACTTCAGTGCAGGTATTTGGTTTATGTAGTTCAACTGGTCTTTTTGTTTTCCCAAGTAATGTTGTGACAAAATTAAAACAACTTTTGCATTTTATAATGATTCTCTGTCTATCTGAGTGATTTATATTTTGCCCTTGGGAGAGGCACTTTACAACCTAATTAATGGCACCAAGTAACTTGCAGGAAATATTCAAAAGTTTGAAATATTTACCAAATCAAATAACTGATTGTATCATAGTTAAAAAGTTACTCTTTTGGATATTATCCTAATATGTAATGTGACTAACAGCACTGAAAAAGTTAACTTCTCAGGTTTAAACTATCTAACATTAAGCTTAATTTGGCAGCACAGCACTTAAACTATATCTTATAGGTATGAGGATGGTTCATAAACTAATGCCTTCCATAATCTAACTCAAAAAGTTAAAAAAAATAAAAAAACAGAAGTGACATCACTTAATCAAGCACACATGTTCAAGAATTTTATTTTCCTATGTGGCCACCACCCTTTTCAATGCATTTTTTAAATGATAAACATGGGCCTGTATGCCATGCTAGTAGAACTCTCTTCCAGCTGTGGCACTCCGTTTTTTGACTGGGTCTAAGCAGCATTGTTGGCAACAAAATGCTATCCCCACAATTCTTCTTTTAGAGCCCAAACAAATGTAAACCTGATGGTGAAAGGTCAGGGCTATATGGTGGATGAGGCAGCACTGTCCAGCCAAATTTTGTCAGGTTACAGCACTCAGCAGGCAAAGTGATGTGTGCTGTCTTCTGAGATGCACAGGACATTATCCTTTTGGATTTCTTGAAACTAGGGGCATATGTCAACTTTGAACATTTTATTAAAGCATTGATCAAACTGAAGGCTAGAATTATTTGCACTAGATCAGATAAGAAGAATTGTGGGGACAGTATTTTGTTGACAACAATGCTGCCATACATGCAATTAAAAAATGGACTGCCACACCTGAAAGAGAGTTTACCAGCACCACATCAGGCCCACCTTTATTATTGGAAAAAATTCATTGAAAATGGTGGTGACTACATAGAAAAAAAAATTTGTGGACATAATGTGTGCTTGATTTAGTTACGTTGTTTTCGTTTTTTTATTTCTTTAACTTTTGAGTTAGAAAATTGGAGGCATTACTTTATGCACCACCATAATATCTATATCTTAATCAAGAAAATAAATTTGAATGTTTGCACAAAATTTTTCTGCAATTGTTTTGAATTTTTTCCCATGTGCTAAAGATTTTTGAAGTATTTGTGTTGAATCACAATTGTAAGACTTTAATCGACTTTTCAAGTGTTATTTTTGCTCAATGATGTTGTGTGTCTTCAATGCAAAGTATATTTTTACAGAGACAATCTTTCAATTCCTGTTTTTGCAAATGGCAACATTCGTTATGGGACAGATGTAGAAAGATGTATAGAAGAAACAGGGGTTGATGGGGTCATGGTCGCAGAAGGCCATCTTACTAATCCGATGATTTTTGAAGGTACATTGGCTTATTTTAAGTAATGTACAAGCTGCTAACGTTTACATCTCTTTTTTTAGGTTTACAACCGAACGTGTTTGACGTCGTGGATGAATACTTGTCGTTTGTTGAGAAATTTCCGACTTCGCTATCTTATGTTAGAACGCACGTCTTTAACGTGTTGTGTCATACCCTACAGGTGTCATTGTCTTTTATGCAAAATTAAAATTCTATGTTTTATATGAAATACGCAATGTACTATTTGATTGGTTGATTGTTTAAGCTTAATTTCCGCCTGGCAACACCTTTATCTGCTCATGTAGACTTGTGACGCCGTAAACCATTCCCTTTGAGTTAATTCACCTATATTAAAGATTTGTATTTCAGCGTCACAAGGCAATGATGAACATAATTGGAAATACTTCCAAGATTGAAATCCTAGTTGCCGCTATTGAACGGTTGAAAGTGTTATGCGAAAAGGTTTGTTATTGTGTCTGCGTAGTTTGCCTGTTTTTGCATTTAAACCATTCTAACACGGATTTAATTTAAGGACACCTTGGAGGATAGCATCGTTCTATCGTCTGGTTTACCGTATTGGCTCTGTCAACCGTACAACAAGTTTGAACAGTAAGCTTTTAGTTCCAATATTGTTGCGCATTGTTATGCGATAATAGTTCGATTGTACTTTGTTTTGATTTTTGATTCAATGAGTATATTTTCACCACAAACTTAATTTCAAATCGAGAAATCTCGAACCAATTTCGAAGTGATTCTAGCAACCACACCAATAACGCCGCCCGTGTTAGCGATGCGCCAGACGTTTGAATACACAGTTTTTAGTAAAACAGGTGACCATCATTTTATATTAAAAATGCCGTTTTCTTGCTTAAATGTCCCCGGTTTTCGACGCGAGATCGGAGAATGCGTATATGATGAGCTATACTGTGTGTGATATTGGTGTAGGTATATATTGCACTTTAGTTGCTTTCGATTATTTTGTCCTCAGATTTGTTTGGAAAAGTGTGCAGCTATTCTTCTTTCAGATTTCAATTTTTTTAATGTTTCGGCTTGTTTCCAGTTTTATGTTCACTTTTTTAATATTCAAGATTACGTTTACATTAATTGTTTTCTGCTAACATTGCAGTACAATTTAACAGCACTTCAATTTCAACTTACCAGCTTATTTGTTTTTAGCGCTCGTTTAAAAGTTGAAGAAAGAAGGTTAAAAAATCCCTCCATTGACGAGCAAGGCTTATCGGTTAGTATAAGGAAACGCAGCCGTAGTTTATGCGATTTTGATCTTAACTGTTAATATCGACTTGTTTCGAGCGACATTTCTACATTAACTTTTCTTTCAACAGAGATATTTCAAATCAAAAAGATTAAGATAAGATGTTAGCTGCGCTTTGTAAAAGCTAGATGTTGTTTTCACTTAAGCTATTTCACAAAAAAATTGTAAACTAAAGTATTTCATTCTTACCCAATGCAATTTTTCATAGAAAAGCGAGCAAAAGAAGGAACGAAGGTTTCAGTTTCGTATGGCGGCCAAAAGAAGGAAACGATTAGAAGAGCACCGAAGACGCAAAGAACGAATGAACGAAGCGAACAGAAAATTACAGGTTGTATGTTAATCGCAAATTTCGGCCGGAAAATTAGTAATCGTTAATCAGTAATCGTTAATCAATTTTGGAGTGAAACGTGATTGAAATTTGAACCCACGATTCGTTGAACTAGATACAGCATCGAAGTTGTTTCAGCGAATTTTTATCGTTGCGTGAAATACAAAACATGAGATGAGATGTTGGATTATCAGGAGGAAGACGGCGTCTTGAAATCTCGCGTGCTTCGGAACGTGGAGCGTAAGCGAGCTGTGGAAGAGAAGCTGGACGCAGCCATGCGCGACGACGACGCAAACCTCGTCGTGTGTCTCGATCTGTCTTGGTCCAGTTCGATGAGCGACAAAGTAAAATCCGTAGTTACCTAAAAAAATTCTATTTTTCCGATCAATCTCGCATCAACCTCCCGCTAAGGTGGGAGTATGCATTACATCAACAAGGAGAGGCCGGAATGTTTAGTTATACTTGTTATTAGTTAGGCTCGTCTTTTTCGGCGAGGCTAAATTGCCGCGACTTTGCCGTATTGTTTTTCAATGTTTGATTGCTTTTTGACAATGCTGAAAATAATTTTTATGGACATTTTGTAATTTGAAGTTTGTTTTATAGCTCACTTGTTTAAATTTAATTGACCTTCTTATTTTAAGGTCAAATTCGAGTTTTAATATTGTTTTTGCAAGTTATGATTTTCACTTAATCTTTTAAATTTTGTACAAAAACACTTTTGAATTTTCACAGATAAAATGTATCAAAACTAGCAGTTCCGTTCTAAATCTTAAAAAATCCAATATTATTTTGATAAAAAAAACAAGAAAAAACAGACCAATTCTGCACTCATCAGAGTTTTGTTTTATATAGCTTTAAAAATTTCATTTCAGGAAATTAGTAAGCTGGCAAATCAGCTCGGTCGATTGTACGGAAGCAACCGGAACTGCGAGAAACCCGCGCATTTGTATTTCGCCGGTTAGTTTTTCAGTTGTTTGTGCTCGTGTTCGCTTGACTCTTTTGATTTTACGGTTTCTATTTCATCTGTTTATCTTTTTTATATCAAATAAATCGTCGACTAGTGACCATACGAGAGAAGCCTTTCAATTTTTTTGCTCTAGGTTTCGAACAAAGCTCTTTGCTTTGGACCGAATGTGTTCGAAAACATAACGGTTTTGAGAATTATAAAATCGACATGTCGCCCCAACCTTTCAACGAGTTATTTAAGGCAAGGGATATCGTCTACTTAACTCCCGATGCGCAAACCGGTGAGTTGCCTTGGTAAAGTTTTGTTTTTGTGTCAAGTTTTCGCAAAGCCTTTGTCAACGACCCAGCCTTATTTTATACTAACCTCTAAACGCCATTGCATCACAGGTAAAGCTCGTTTCCAGTTCATTACGGATTTTAGAAGTAACCCCCCAACGTTTGCTTTTTTTCAATCAATTTTATATTCATCTTCCTGACTCGCAGGAAAGCGTTGGAGGGCGCTATGCACAGGGCAACCATCAACCCAACCTGCTTTCGGAGATTTCAAGGTACTGTTGTCTGATTGAATTTTTTTTTTAGTTTTTATCCAGAAATATAACTGAAATTTAGAACTGCTTGAAAAGACCCCCAAGCAGGAAAGCGCCTTAAAATGCCTTCCAAGAACACAACAGAATGGCGCGAGTAGGTTTGAACCGAGATCGTGTCGATCACCATCACGGCGCTCTTTGGCGCAGAAGCTTAGGGGTTTAGGACTTTTCTTGCATGGTTGCGGATAAGCTCCGCAACATTTTAGCGTTGCAGTTTCGATGTTAGATTTTTAACCAGCATTGTTTTGCTGCAGCGTTGGAGCGCGTTAAATCGGGAACAGTTTATGTTCTTGGTGGTTTGGTCGATGAGACGGTCACGAAAAAGCTGACTTTAAACAAAGCAGACCAAAGCGGAATTGTCACTCGACGTCTTCCCGTTCAAGAATACATGTCGAGATCCGGAAAACATTCGAATTATTCAACAGTTTATTGTGTTAATCAAGGTGACGCTTGTGCCGTCTTTCCGTCCATTGAAATGTTAAATTGATGTTTTGTATTTTCAGTTTTTGACATTTTACTGACACATCATCTCACTCAAGATTGGCGGCGTTCTTTGTCTGTTGGCGTTCCGATAAGAAAAGGTTACGTTTTGAACGAAGATGTGCAATCAGCTAAATCAGTCGCTCTAGGACATTGCTGACCTTCAGTTAATTAAGAATAATGGTTCAATTTATGTTGGGTGCCAATGTGAATGGTTTTTGCAAAATAAATATTTCCATTGCGGATTTTATTTTACATTAACAGAAACTTCCAATGGTTAACTAGAATTTATTTTTTGAATCCTTTGTGAATGTTGATATTTCAAATTGCTTGTTGCAAATCGTAATTTAAATACATCGAGACATACTTGACACTTACATATACATGTATTTTCCTGACTCGCAGGTAATACTGTTAAGTTTCTGATTTTTAAGACGCCTTCATTATGTCGAAATTACGCAAAATACCACGGGGAAAAGCTTTTTCCACACACAAAATTAGTTCTTATGTTCATTAAGTATTACCTACATTTTGCAGCTTGAAATATGTGCAATTCTTCAAAATTGTTTCAATGCAACGCAATAAGTTTACAGAACAAGGAACCGGTTAATCTCCGATTTTACTATTTTCGTGAAGACAGTTGGCATATTGCTTATTATTGCGTTATTTCCTTTTGACGAAAAACGTGATTAATTTATAAGAAATACGCAAGAAAAAAAGCTGCTTTGACATGGCAGAGTACTACGTTGTGTATTGTTTATAAGAAAAGAATAGCGAGTTGACTGTGCTTCCAACTTTTAAACCAAATGTTTGGTGTTCAGATTAGCAGCAGAAGGTTGTTCTATTTTTTTTTTTTGAACGAAAATATTAAAAAGATTTTCAAATTTAAATTGCAAGTAATATAAGATTTGATCAGGATAACAGTACATTTTTGTTTCAAAATATTTTAAGCAATTTTCGCTTAATTAAACAATTAATAAAAATAAAGACTTTAGTTTTGATTTAACTTAAGTAGGGGAAGGCGGGGCAAAACGGATCTGCTCCATTTCTTTCAATTTTAAAGTTTCCATTAATTTTTTTATCTTCTATTTTCCTATTTTAGTTAAAGTTATCAAATTAAAATTGGAAGCTTTGTAATTGTTTCGAATGTTTTACAGGTAAAAATGTGTTTGGCAGAGATTTGTTATAAAATTGGATACAAAGTAAAGTCGATCTGTTGATCAATCGATGACTAAATTTAAACGTTTTTTTGATGCTAAGTGTAGTGTGACAAAGTAAAATTTAAACAATTTTAATGATTAAAAAAAAATTTTTTCAATAGCCGCCTAGCATGTTGATTGCTAAAGCAGCATGCTTGGGGTCATATCTATTACCGTTTTCCCCTAAGCAACTGAAATTGTACCAAATGAAAGTTATCACATTTGCTGATGCAGAAAGCTGATAAATTGTGTGTCTGATTTAGATTTTAATAACCAATGTCTTCAAACTTTTTATATATCTTCTAATGTAGCTGCGACAAGCACTTCAAACAAAGAATTCTATTTTACTGTGAATGAATGTAATAAACTGGCTAGCTGTAGTGTTTCTGAACAAACTAATAAAAATAAAAATTTTTTTCATATCCCGTCTTCCCACTGCGAAGTTAACACATAAAAAGCGTAAAGCAAAACAGGCCACTCATATAACTGGTTTTTAGTTTAAACAATCTATCACTGTGAGTGAAACAGAATTGAAAAGACTAAAATAAGCCTACGTTAAAAAAACCTCCAGCAATGAATAAAGCAAATAAAAACAATGAAGCAAAATATATCTGTTTGCTTTGTATGCAGCCTTATGAAGAGCCACCATCTCCGATATTAGTTGGGTCCGAACGGAGCGGCCACACCGGGGTCCCCCCCATAAAAAGCATTAAAAAGCGTTTTTTCCACGCAAATTGCTCTATTTCATAGTAGCACCAGGACGGTGTCACCTTAAAATGAATACCTTTTTTTATAGAAAACACTGTTTTGAGACATTAAAAAGTGGCCACTCCTAAAACGATAAACATTTTTTTAAGATCACACTTTTAAAACACTAAATAGTGGCCCACCTAAAACAATAAACTTCTAAAGATCGCTTTGTCACTATGCTTCGGAACACAAAAAAGTGGCCCTTCTACTCTTTTTGTACAGAACTCCCCCTTTTTGTAAGCCCATTATTGGCCACCACCCTACTAACTGTTTGCAGTGGTGTCACGATAGATGTTTGGATTATAAACTACTGCCCAAGATTCTTTGAGCGCAATTTTATGTGCAATCAATCGTGTTTAATCATTTTAACACTACCATATCTGTGTGAAAAATGTTTCTATTTGATTTTTTAGTTGTCACAATGCAGAAGTATTAATATTAATAGGCTACTTGACATTTAAAACAAAAATAATAATTATTTTTAATTTTATCTGGGGCAAAACAGACACTATGACTGTTATGCCCCGAGCCCGGGGCAAAACGGACATGAAAATAAAATACACATTTTTCTAAAATTTTTATGCTGTTGTCATGGGTTTGAAATTATATTTATAAGATAGTATATTGTTCAGAGCAATTATAAAATCTATTTTCGTTTATTGAAGTCCAGCATCGGAGCCGTTACGCCAATTTAAAATAACCATGACCGTTTTGCCCCGTCTTCCCCTATCACTGAAAGATCAATTTTAGCTGCAGCAGAGCAAAGGAATAGCAACGAATTATCAATTGGTACCGTAGCACACTTTTAACAAATTCTATTGAATGCAATGTTAATGACGGTGGAAGATGTCTGTAAGCAAGCAATAAGTCGCCGTAATTAAAGCAAAGCATTTTTTAAATTTAATTTCCGTCTATTTTTTTTATCGTTTCTGCTACCGAATTCATTGCATGAAAGAAATCTACTCTAAATACGCTAGAGCAGAGGTAAGGAATTTATTATTTGAGGCCACATTAGATTAGGCATTAACAAAGAAGGCCGTTTAAGTTAAATTACTAAAAAAAAATAGCATTATCACTATAAATCTGTACCAGCTTTCTTGATTTTGGTGCTTGAAATATAGTGATCTCTAAAATAAGGTTTTTAATTTTAATAGTAGTCATTGACACGTAATTCCATTACATTTTAAATTGTCATGGAGGCCGCACAAAAAACTCAATGGGAGCCACATGCGGCTTCAAAGCTGCAGGTTCCCCACCAATGCCCTAGAACATTCTATTTTGTTTTATTTTAAAGAAATTTTGTCTTGAGAGTTCTAGATTAAGTAAAACTACCACAGAACATCATTTATGAACAGTAGCATGGCGATCCGTCTATGGAGTTCCAAAAATATCTAAAAGGCACCTGGCCAACAGGTTATATTTTTAAAATAGTAGACTATGTTTAATTTTTTTACTATGTGTATGTCGCAGCTTATACTCACGAAGAAAAATGGTAATATCGGTCCGATTCTAACACTATTGCAAAAACAATGCGATTTGGTCTAAAACTGAAAAAAAATTACTATAAATCAGTGGCGTGCGGGACCTCTGAGACTGGTCATGCAACTTGCATGCCAAAAACTGGTCATGCAATTAGGTATTCTATGGGTAGAACATGCAATATTTTCTGGGTGGCAGAAAGAATTCTGTGTGAGATTTTAAGACATAGATCAATTATTTGTCCTTAAACTCCAAAAAAAAAGGTCATCACTTCAAATCATTTCCAGATTCTATGCTTTTCGTCCTAAAATTTTAGTGTTCTCTAAAAAAAAGGTCATCACTTGAAATCATTGCCAGATTTTGCACTTTTTCTTCTAAAATTATTGTGATCTCTAAAAAAAAAGGTCTTCGTCTCGGATCGGCCTCTAATTTCATCTTATCTAATTTCTCTAATTTCATCCCAAACCAGTAACATTTCTCATTAAATTAAAAAATACGTATATACCTCATCACGCAAAAACTCGTCATGTAATCCCTATAACTTCGGTCATGCAACGCATGACTTGCATGCCCTGACTGCACGCTACTGCTATAAATAGAACAATAATAGGTCTATATCCAGTGACGAGATTCAGGGGTTCGCTCAAACTCATTCTTGGAATGCCGTGACTTTCAGCGAACCCGTTCTTAATTGAACTTAATCTCTGTATCCCTATATCTCTGTATAATGAAAGAACCTGTTTTCAGTGTGTTCTACACGAAAAAGAACCTGTTCATAAAATTTTGAATCCCGTCACTACCTATATCATTTTGAATATATCTTCGTGTTAGGCCAATAAGTTTTTGTGTAGAAAAACGTTTGTGTACCATTGTTCTGTCGAGTATTAAAAACTTTTAAATAAACTTTAAGAAGATATTTTTCAATGTTTTTTGAAATAAAAAGTGCAGAAAAAGATGAATATATCTAATTTGGAATTGATCAGTATTTTGTTATCCGCCGTTGTATTTCAAGGATTGAGCCGAATAATTGTACGCTACAACGTCATTCCGAAAGCTGTTGACAATGAAAAAACATTGGTTTGGTTTAATGTTTTTTTATCGTTCATTCATTCCAGCTATGCTTCATTTGCTTGCTTGCTTTGTTTCTACATGGAACCTCGTCTCGCTTATCCTTCTCAAATGGACAATCCAGGAAGTTTAAAAGTCAGAATTTTTGCTTATATCACTCTTGGATATTTTTTTCATGACCTTGTACACACTTTGAGGTCATTTTCATGGCGAAAATCGTGGGGTGTAATTTTTCATCACGTTTGGATGATTTGGGGCTATTATATTTTCTCGCTTGACATGAATAAACAGAACATTATCATAGTAGGTCTTGCTGCTGAAATCAACACTGTGTTTCTCCACCTTCGTCAACTGTTGAAACTGGCAAAAATATCTTTATCGACTCGAATTTACCAAGTTAACAAGTGGATTAATGTGATGACGTTTTTTATCTTTCGTTTCCCTGCTTTTGGTTGGATGTTTTTATATTTTTTTTGCTTTACCGATTACACTAAAACTTACAATGCTGCTTTAGCCGCAATTGGATGCTTTGAAATGAACATTTTTAATCTTATTGTCTTCGGGCGTATAATTTACACCGATTTTATAGTACAAAAGAGTAAAAAAACTGAATAGTTAATTATTTTTTTCGTTTTTCAGATTGAATTAGCCTACCTTTAAATAGTGACTACTTTAAATTACTTTCATTTCAATAAAATTATTGCTATGCATCAAAATGCTGCACATTTGTAAAAACTTTTTTTATTTTTTAAAAGTATATTGACAAAAAAACGATTTTCAGTTCAATCATTATATCGTTTGTTTACTTTGAGGCAAAATATTTGTATATAGCCTAAAAGAAAAAATGTTTATTGCGTGAAGTAAAAGATTTTTCTTCCCAAAGCTTTTCATCTGACACTCTTCAGGGGAAATCGTCAGAATGAAGCAGAATTGAAACCGAACTAAATTATAAAGGGGGAAAGTAGAGTTCTTATTGGCTGAAAGAAGTTAGCCAATGAGAGAAAAGATTAAGAAATTTTCAAAGAGTAGACGAATTCTTTTTGCTTACACAGAAGGGGATTGAGAGATTTAATGAAAGCGTGTGTGGGCGTGAAATTGTTGGGGGCGTGTGTTGCAACAATTTCACGAATCCGCCATTGGTCAACATCTTCTTGACAACGCCCAATGCGCCCTTCATTACAGAAACAAAAAATTTTCTATTCTCACCTTTCTGCTCTTGAAGCGACTTTAGAAATTGTTTTTGAAACAATATAGTTGAAGCTGCAGCAAAATTTTTGTAGGCATCGATGCGATAATCACTTCTTGAAATTCTAAAGAATTTATTCTACTCTTTCCTTCATTTAAGTTTTTACATTTGATAAAGTTAAAAACATGGCTCATCCCCGTATCTGCGCAGCAAAACAGCAGTCGCAGTTACTTTTTAACTTTGCGTAATGATCTAACTGGTGGGGTTAATTTAACAGGGAGGGAAAAAAATACTTTTTCGTTGAAAAAACTCTTTAATCAAACGCAAATTTTAGCATATCGGAAAAATTTGGTAAAAACTAAAAAAGATAGGTTTTAACTTGTAAAAATTTGGCGCACTGTTTTATTGACCTGGTCACGAATATTTTTATTAGCCAGGTCCTTCGCCTAAAAAAGTCGATCACCCTTACCCCCTAGTAAAAACTATATTTTGTTTTCAACAAGTTTACTAGTAAAAATTTTTTCCAATACGCGAAATTTTGCGTTTGTAAAAGAGTATTTTTACAAAATTTTGTTTCCCTAAGTAAATTTGTCACTGTTATTTGCTACAGGGTTCTTTTCAAAAAAGTTTAATACCGGTAACCTCTGGTCTAAATTAAAATTTTACAAACTTTGTTGGATTTAATTTTGGTTAAGATCTTGTAATTGTAGAGGCATATCAAACACAATGATTTGTTTCGCGAATTTCAAAGAGGTCTATGTTTCAGCTGTTTCCCCAAGCTGCGGGACCCTGATCACATTTTGACAATTAGAGCCAGATGGAAAAAGAAATACATTAATTCTACTTTTTTTGTTTGAGTTACGAATAGAAACAAAAATTTTTGACTCACCTATTAACTAGCAGGGTCAGTTTAAACTGATGCAGCAAATTGAACAAATAAACTTACTAAAAGTTTTTTTTCCTTATTTCACTGTTTTAAAACGGTTAAATAATAGTTTTTTTATTGTTTTTAATACTTACAAAAGTTTAGTTGAAAAAAGTTTTCAAAATCACTTTATTAGCAAAAGACAAGTAAAAAAATTAAATAAATTTAAAATTTTTGTTTATTTTGGCGATTATATCTTAGATTTAGAATATAACAGAAAAATTAAGTTTGGAATAATAAGATTAGGGGCTTTATTGACTGATAAATCGAAATTAGAATAATTTTGTTATCTGGTATTATGGAATTTTACATTTTTTTAGTGTCAATTTAAACTGACCATGGAGAGATACAGGTTAAACTTGGCATAAGTGTAACTAATTTTTCTTTTTAAATATGGTTATTTTTTGGAATTTTTAAGTTTTATAAGAGATACATAATAATTATTTTAGAAGCAGCACAAAAACTCAATGCGCTGGTTCTAGTTTGTACAATAATTATGTAAAACTCAAAAATTGCAAAAAAATTAATGTATTTTAAAAAATTTAATAAAATTGGAAAACAAACTTGATGGAATAGCTGCAAACTTCAGTCTGGCAGAATGCAATATAAACTGCTTTAAAGTTTGTTTTACCACGAAGTCGAAACAACCTCAATCAGTTTTTTTGTCAAGTAAATTATTTTGTCTTCGATAACGATAATTTATAAAATGAAATTGCGTCACAAATCTTATGAATTATACCAGTACTGTAATAATACCGGCCACTTTCATGTCTTGTACTGTGTGTAGTATTATTTTTCTCAGTACTGTAGTTATTTCGTGATTCCCATGCAGCAATTGATCTAAAGTTAAAAAACTTGTAGCGGTGCCAGCAAACCAAATTGTTTACATTAAGTTACTGATCCGTGTTTTCCTCAAGCTTTTGTTAGAACATTTGTTAAAGATCCAAAATAAAAGAATAATTTAGAAAAGATGACGTAGTATATTTGAAAACATAATGTTTAAAAAAAGCCAAAGTTTTTTTTGGTCGCATCTTAATTTAAAATAATGTGTTTATTGAATTTGCAAATGTTTCATTTTACTTTTAGTGTTTCATGGATTTCTATTAGTATTTCTATATCGTTAAGTGTGAGTATTTAGAAAGGAAAAATACAAACTTTGGAATGGTGGAAAAATTAGCACCGAAAATGTTCACTTTCAAATAACAAACTTTTCTGAAAACAAAAGTAAGTTTTTCAAAAATCAGCATTTGCAATGTAATAGCCTTGATTATTAAGCGCATAACAAGAAAACCGGTGTCAAGAAAAGTGCTCTTAAAAGAAACAACTTTTTATTATATTTTGTATTATTTGCTGAGGCAAGTTAAACTGGTCTGCCGTTTTTACATTCCACAAATTGCCCCTGAATAGCAAAGTGATAGTAACGTAACAGTAGCAAGCGTTGACAACACTGCATCAAAACTGACCGACCTAGGAATCGAACCCAAAGATCCCGCGCCACCGTCGCAAATGTTTAACTCAGCAGCAACCGGCTGGTTCATCTTACATAAAATTCCAAAATGCTTTTAATCGTCATAAAAACTGTTTGTTTATTAAAGAAAGTAGAAAACTACGATAGTTAGTGATTTTAGTGTGTTCTTCACCCCGGAAAACTTTGTTCAGGTTTTATTCTAATTTCTTTTTTTTGTCATACTTTTTGTATATGCCCCAAATCAGTAGGGTTTATGCACCAAATCAGTAGAAAGACATTTCGATCTAAAACAAGAAAAATAGTGGCACTTTTATTGTAGTTTTTTGGGTAGTCTTCTTTTACATTTGGGGCTATACCTATTTTTACTCTCTTGAAGTTTGTTCTAAAAATTTTAAATTGGTTGATTTGGTTTGGCTTGGCGCGGTAAAGTGTTTGTAACAAAGTTAAAATGTTATTCGAAAACAAGTGTTGCTTGTTTTAAAAATCCTTTCATACAGAGCCCGCACAAATCTATGTCGAACCCCAGGACAATTTTTTTGATGCTGTCCCTCATTATGACTACTAATTTTTTATATGCATTTAATTTGTATTAAATAGCGTTAGAGTTTTGAACATTTTATATCAACATTTTTTTGCTTTACTGAGCGCAAAATCTCGATAAAAGTTTTGAATTCAACGTTTAGAAGAGCCAGATATTTAAGCCTTTTTTGGCCTATTGAATTTCTATTATGTAATTACATAATTTGCCGCCCCTCGAAAAGTGCCGCTCTGGCATATACCTCCTCGCCCCCGACGTACATGCGGGGTCTGCTGTAACAGTCTAGAACAGCGTGGTCCAACTACAAGCCCGCGGAGCAATTTTGCAACATTCAAGTCCTGTCGATCACAAGCAGCGGCAACCTTCTATAGCAAGGCATGGCGAACTTACGGAATAGAGTCTAGGGTTGAGACCGATTCCAAGCGAAGGCTTTTTTTTTAGAGAACACTATGATTTTGGGACGAAAATAGGAAAATCGAAAATCGATTCGAAGTGAAGAATTTTTTTTTTTAGGGAACAGGATGATTTCCAGCAATTTCAAGCCGCCTGAGGCCCGCAAGCTCGAACAAACTTGAAAAGTGGCCCGCAAAAGTGAAGAAGTTGGACCACCCTGGTCTAGTATAAAAGCTTAACGGTTAACAGAAGAACTTTATTCAATTAACAATAATTCAATGGACAAAAAAAATCTTATCTTCGGAGAAAATTGTTCCTAAAATAAATTTTAAAATAAATTTTGGCTGCGTGCGCGTCCTTCCACATAAAATTAATAAGTCGCTTTTACTGAAGGAGTCCACGAAGTGTTTTGTAGCATTATGTGCTGTAATAGTTTTATTGAATTCATTCGGCTTGTTAAGTGCGGCAATGCTGTAGTCGTAAAACACTTATCGAATTTCATAAGCATTCATGCAAACAATAAATTTGGAAACTGTATGTAAGCTTTGATTAGACAATTTTTATCATAGGTTTTGAGATTCATACACGTGATGCTTCTTGTGGACAAATTTAATCCTGCACTGTTAAAAAATATGCGGCAAAAATCAAAGAAATTTCTCGAAATTCTGCAAACATCAAAAGTGCAGACAGAATTGATCAAAGAAGCCGCTGCACCTTTTTTACACTGTATCAAGTTCTTTTTTTTTCATATGAATTAATCTAAGATGCTGGATTTAAAAAGAACTAAAGTATCCGTTTTGCTGCGTAAACTTAAAGTTGTGACATTTTTTTTCTAAAATCTGCAAAATTTAATATAACAAAGAGTTATATTCATATTTAGATAAATTACTGCACCAATAATTTTTGGTAAATAGTTTAACATCAATCAAAAAACCTTTATTGACGAAATGCTGCAATGAAGAACAGGACAAGGTTTTGAAATTTACAGCATACTCCAAATTCTCGATTGGTTTGTTCTTACAAAAAAATTAGCGCTGAATTGTTTACCAACTTTTAGAACCGTAAAACTTTCGATTGTGCTGATATGACAACAATTTTGACGTTGGGTTGAGTTAATAAGCGAATTCTTTCTAACAATGACGTTGCAGTGTTGATGTTAAGCAAGCTTTTTTCAAGACGATATTTGTATACTCGTTTTGCTTTGGTCTAAAATTTTTTGCAAATAAATTTGCTGAGATTGAATCAAGTTTTGGTGATAAAAATGTTTTCTTACAAACAACGCATAAAAAATTATATTCTTCTTTCAAACAATTTTTATCTTTTGTGTTCTTTGGTCAGATTTGCTTTAAACATAGAAAATTTATCTGTACACTGAAAACTTTATACAAAATTTTTCACTGCTTGCTAGTAATAATGGGTAAAAAAATTTTAAAATTGAATTTGTAAAATTTATTATTTAGATTTTCACATGTCCAGCTGTCGATTTATATTTTTAATTACTTTTATTCATTACGATCCTGATAAGCCGCAATAAAAAATAGTTTATAAATAATTTTTTGACAGAACGCCTTTACTTTTTCGATCTTTATTGCTTTAGCATTTTTTGACCTCTGATATTTAATTATAAGATAAATCAAAAGCGTGGTTTTTGGCAATGCGACTTTTACTTTACTAAATCCCAGTATAAAGTTTAGAGTTTTTACGCTTATTCGAGTACCTGGACAACAAGGTTAATTTTTTTATGGTCTGTGAACCACAAAATAGACAAAAAGTTTGCCAAAGCCGTATGTTTTGAAGTTCACAATCCAAAATTTAAGTGAAGACTTAAACAAGGTCTTCACTTTACGTTTATAAAAAAGCTTTATTCCAAACTTCAATTAATTACTTATTTGGTCTTCACTTGACTTTTGGAAAAAATTTTACGTATCAACGTCAAGTAAGACTTTTTTAAGGGTAAGCCTAATGCGCTTATCACTGACTAGTTTTTTCGATGCTGGAAATCGTTTCAGTTAAATTGCAATGTAGAACTCCGATTCATTATTTCATTAAAAACTCTATGAAAAAACCCCTCGATAGGTCGCTGCGTTCTTTGGGACTCCATTAACCCCGGTTTAGAGACCTGATAAAAATGTTTAAGCGACTTGAGAATATGTCGTCACGTACTTTCGTGGTGAACATAAAGTTGTGGACTAGTTTCTTGGCCAAAATTTTTTACGTTTTGTTCATTCGGCCGGCAGTTACGTGGCATTTATGAAAATTAAAAAGATATTTTTCGCATTACGCTGGCTTCGTGGGTTGGTCACTATTTTAACTACGAGTCTTGTATCTTGGTTCGATTGCCTGACAAACTAGGTCTAACATAGTGTTGCAACAACTTGCAACTGTTGCCACAGTTTCACCTAAACGGCTATGTTACCCACGTGCAACGCTGCAGAGATAGGTGCAATGCTGCAGAGATGGGCAACGCAAACTCGTGACTATAATGTGAGAAGCGTTTATTTACGTTTATTTTCACTTTTGAAGATCTAGATCCAAGTAATTTCAAGTAGATTATTGAACCACCAATTTCACAATCAAATATTCACTAAAAACGATAGAAAAATGTTTCAAAGACACTCTTTTGATAAAGAAACGTTTGCCAACTTGGCCCGAAAAGCTAGCAAAAATGGTGTGACGTAAGCAGACATTTTATAGTCGCCAAGCACACCTTAGTTTGTTTTTGTGGTCAGGTTGAAGAAAGGGCCGATGCTTTAGTTATTTTGTAAATAGTTAATTCGCTTCGTAAACGTACCAGATACGAATAGGACGGCCTTAGAAAATGCGGCATTTTGATACTTTAAATGTTTGCGATATTTATCCTTAAGAAGTTCATTTAACAAATACAACTACAGAAAGAAATTCCAACAGAAGAGTTACGTAATGGATTGACAAACTGGGTGGCTACCATGCACAAGTCATTATTAGGCCCGAAATTTTTTTAAAAAGTGGAAACTCTAACGACTTAGGATCAAAAACAATAATGATGACGTTAATAAAAATTAAAAGTAGTGTATTAACCCTATTCTTCCCAATGGTCTGACTTCTAAGTCTATGTTCTTCGCAAAAAAACTGTATTACTTTATTTTCCGTATGAAACTCAGAAATTTTGTGACTTTTTCTTATCGACTAGGTCAGTGGTTTTCAACCTTTTTCATACCGTGGCCCACTTTTCTACCCAAGGTGACCCACTTCGGTGAACAGAAGTTAATTTCTTTTGCTAAAATCTGGTAATCTCTAAAAAAAAAAGGTTTTCACTTTTGTGAATTTGTCTGTGATGTCTCAATTTTCGTCCCAAAAACTCAGAAAAAAAGGTCCTCACCGGAAATTCGTTTTTGATTTTTCGGATCATAATGACATCCTTGTACAAGTCTCATATTGCTTTCATTTTGATTTATGCTCTGTGGCCCACTGAAAACAGCGCCATGACCACCGGTTAATAACCACTGAGCTAGGCTGAATAAAACGTTACTAATTTTTTAACCCAAAGATAAAGGTTAAGCCAGTGGTTCTCAACCGTGCCGCCATTTGCGTTCCGCTACGGTGCCCGAAGCTATTGCACATTATTCACTAGTCCAGGAAAAAGGTTGAGTGTTGTGATGTGAGTATGAATTATAAGCTTCAATGTTACTACATACATCAGTGTTTCTCAACCTGTGTGCCGTGAGAGATATCCAGATGTGCCACAAAAAATTTCGGAAAAAAATTATTTAGGACGTCGAATATAGCTTTTTTACACGTAAAATATGTAAAATTCGAAGCAAAGACCGTTTTTATATAGAAAGAACTGATTTTGGGAAGGAAATTGATAAGAGAGAGGTAAAGACCTTTTTTTTAGAGAACAGCTTATTGTTGCGGCGAAAATGAAGGAAACAGAGCGGAAAATCGTGGCGAAAACGTTCTTCTTTTGTTTTTTTCGGAAAAACCTGTATTTTGAGATGAAAAGCAAGAAATTGGTACATAAAAATAGGTGAAGACCTTTTTTTTTAGAGATCACCTTTGGGAACAACAACATTGATTTTGAGAACAAAATTTAATAAAAATGGTCTAAAGGTGCCGCGATTTTTGAAGAATTTCAAAAATGTGCCGCAATCGGAAAAGGTTGAGAAAAACTGGGTTAAGGCATTGGGTGGTCAATCTTTTGTTTCTCAAACACCAATTTTTTAAATTTTAATTCAGATGCGCCAGACTAACTTTTAGCTCTTTTCAATTCTTTAAGTGTAGTAATTTGGATATATTTGGCAGTTATACTGTACATATATTAATTTGATATATGAACTGGTATATCATGATAATGCTCTTTTGTTTAAAGAAGATGACTAATAGTTGCACACAGCATAATTAAGACAATGAAGTTTATTCCTATTGTTTAGATTAGAACAAATTTTTGTAAAACTCTCTTCTAGCTATAAGTTATTTAAATTCTTGTATTTTTTTAGCAATCGGTATTATTATTAGAAGGCTATAATCATTTTTTTATGAGCAGGCATGTTTTTTTGATTTTCTCTGGGTTATAGTGTAATCGTGCATTGTGCCCTAGATTGGGTACCCCTGGATTAAGAGGTAAAACACAGATTATTCAGTAAGTTTATGCTTTTTTGAGGATCGCAACAAATTGAATGAAGTATAAATTTTATTTCTTTAATATTTAATAAGAAAGCATAATTTTTAAAATATTTATATTAATACTTTGTTCAATTTGTTGCGACGGTCAAAAACAGCATAAATTTACCAATTTTAATTTTGTAATATTTTTATCGAATGGCCTAAAGTTTTTTTAATTTCAAAATTTCAATGTCGTCGCCTAATTTTTTGATTGTATTTACGAGTTTCAGAATGACATATTTTTTATAATAGTATTTTAAGTTGGTTTCGATGCGCCGAAACGTAAAGATCAAAAAGATATTATGAAAGTGCGTATTTGAATACCTTTTCAGCTCTTCAATAACTGCTTTTCTAATTTGATAGATTTTGACACTAAGACTTATTTTTTTATGGTTTATAAATCTCGTTTACAAAGCATTATATAATAAAAAAACAATCTCTTTACGTTTATTTGTTTGAAATAAATAATTAAACCGCTCATAAATTCTGTCTCTAGTTCAAGATTAAATCTTTCTTCGCGCTGGTTTTTATTACTTTATTGCACGTATTTCCTAAGATCATGCGCTTTAATCATGAAAATCTTTTATCAATTTAAAAACTATAACAGCAAATGTTAATCTTTTGCCTTGAGCTTTTAGTAAAGTTAAAATCCAACCTTTTTAGATAACTACATTAGAAGATAATCGCCCAAATGCCGGCTTATAATCTCAACCAGATAAAGTCAATTAAATCTTATTATTGCTCACATTCAGCCAATAGTTTATCCGTGGTCCATGCTAGAATCAATTTGTTTAAATCGAAGAAGCTGAGTTCTATGTGCTGTGTCTTTATATGGCAAATGATTGTTATTTTTATAGAGAAAAAAGTTTTAAATTGTTAAAATCACAAACATTTTCTAAAGTATTTGATCAAAATCAAACAACTCTTTGGCTTGTACAGTAGATTCCGGTTTGCAGGCCTTAGATCAGAAACGTAGAATTAAAGCTTTATGACACCTGCGCACTCTGTCTAGTATCATTTTTATGACGCCTTTGACAAAAAAATCATGATTCAGTATTTTATTTGGTCGCGATTTGCCCGTAAAAAGTTGGCAGCATTATCGAATAGTTAATATCGCCGTTTTGATGGCGCAAGCAACCGACACGCTCGCTGTTCAAAACCTACTCGCGTCATTCTGTTGTGCCCTTGGGAAAGATATTTTGCCACTTTCCCTGCTTGACGGTCCAAACAAGCAGGTTTCTGAAAAAAATCTAAAAAACAAAATAAAAAATTCAACCGTCCACTAATATCTTGGCATCTTTGAAAGCAGGTGTACCTTTAGTATAACGCCTCCTGAATTTTCACGTGAGTTAGGAGGACAATATAGAGCTGAAAATATAAAAAGATAAAAATGTTGATTCGGTAGTTTAAGATGTTGAAAAATTGAAAACGTTTTTTGTTAAGTTAAAACTAAACATTTTTACAAGCTATGACAACTAATAAGTTAGGGCAAGTTTTTGATGCAATAAATTTATGAAAAACTTGCATTTATTTTTAACAGAAGTTGCAGTAAAAAGTTGCATTTATGCACTAGCATTTTAAATGACGGTGATCTATTAAAACGATTTATTTTCAAATAATCCTCAATATTTCCAAACATTAGCTGAGAAAAATTTTTACTAACACTTTACATAGCATTCTAAAACTTCGTTCCACAGGCATGAAGTTGCCTTGCAATTTAACTATTGGCATACAGTTCTGGATTGATGTTTGGCCAAGTCATTTTACAATTGCTATTCAGTTTTAATCGGTAATCCACATACAAGTTATATAATGTATTTTTGTTTTTAAATTGTTCCTGTACATTTTGCGTAATATTTGATAAAAATTGCAGTAAAAAGTTGCATGTAAAAAAGATAAAAGTTGCAAAAAATTGCAATATGAAATTCTTAGAAACAGCTTAAAATATCGCGCAAAGTAAATTCCGAGTTTTAAGAAGTTGTCCGAAACTGTAAAAAAAAATTACAAAAGTTGCAAAAACGTGTCCTACTGATAACATTTTCTACAAGTGTCAGTTTTTTTTGGTTTTTTTGGTTTGTGTTTAAGTTGCTCACTGTTCAATTGCTCAATGATTAAGCTAATACCTTTATTTCATTGAAAATAGTAACTAAAAAGTACATGGTAAACAGTAGTCCTGTATTTATATTTTGAATTAAAAATCTTTTTTGCAGTAAATAGTATTCTAACACAAATCAAAAGAAAAAAAATATTGGTAGCATTTATTCATTTTGTTTTAAGAATTTAAAGTTTTGTGAAAAAAACGGAAAACTTATATTTCTAATCTTAAAAACAACGGACGTTCCTATCCCGTCTGCCAATGCCGAAGATTACAAATCATAGCAAACAATTTAAAAGATTGTTTTTAACAAGTGGTTTGGGTATTCATAAGTGCAAAGCAAATAAACAGTGAAAAAGTGCCTCAAGCAGCTTTTTTTATACGTTCTCGCATAATCTCTACGTTAAATAATAGCCGTCGTCGTAGTTTGAAAGGTATCCACTCCAGGTCAGACACAAACAGGACTGGGGCCGAGGGTTTATCCTTTTACTACCCCAGACTACTGCACTGCCTCAATCAGATGCTGGCAGTGATGTTATTAAGCCAGCATCGAGTTTCGTCATCCAAAACCGTCAGATCTCGTGCTCCGTGTGGTGCCCGATGTATAGGGCACGCTGTTAGAACATGGTCTGCGGTTTGCTCAGAGGCGCCACACTCGCAATTCGGTGAAAGAGCGAGACCCCATTTGTGTATGGACGAATGGAATCGCCCAACACCAGTCCGCAGGCTGTTGAGATTAACCCAAGCTGCTCGGGGTAAACCCATCCCAACAGGCCTGGCACCGGTCTCGGGCACAAAAGCACGGAGCCTGGAAGCATTTTCACAGTACTCCGTTTTCCATTTGTGATTTGTCCATTCAGAAGCGCGGATGCCAAGTCTAGCAAGGTTGTCCAAAAGATTCGGCGCAGCTGGCACAAACGGGCGTCTGGATCTTAGTCTCACTTAGCGAGTACCTGAGGACCCACTTAAAAAACCATACAAGATATGATCGGGGTCCAGAGATCCACGGTAAGCCAAGGAGAGTGTCGCTCCCATTCGGCGAAGCTCAGCTGGCTGGATGCCTGAGAGTATAGATAGGTGGTCCGTTGGAGTGGGACGAAGACATCCAGTAACTATGCGCAAGGCGTCATTCAAGACACTGTCGAAGAGGCGAGTGTGAGCACTGCGACACCAGACTGGCGCACAGTACTCAGCTGCTGAGTAGACTAGAGATAAGGTGGCCATGCGTATGTTTTAGCACCAGCACCCCATCTCGAGCCCACGAGTCGCCTCAACAGTGTGACGCGCGAAGATAGTTTTTTGCGCAATGCCACTAAATGGTGACGAAACGTGAGCGATATGTCCAGTTTTACCCCAAGATAAGTAGGGGTTGGACGGAACAGTAAAAGTCTACCGTTGTTGTAGACCTTTAGCTCATGCATGGCCTCTAAGTTATTTAAGTGAAAGGCTGCCGTCACCGTCTTAGTGTGACTGAGCTTCATCCTCCAAGTCTGGAGATACGTTGAAAGTGTAAACATGTCTTGGCTTAAAGTCCCTTCCAAGTCCTTCCAGTTTCCAGAAGAGTGCAACAATGCTAAATCATCAGCATAAGCAAACTTTCTGGAAATCATGGAAGGAAGATCATACGTATAGATGTTAAATAGGAGGGAAGCCAAGACCGATCCCTGAGGAACGCCGTTTTTAAGACGGCGTAGCCTGCTTTGCTTGCTGTCACCGGTGGTAAGGGTGAAACTTCAATTTTGGACAAGCTCCATAATCATTCTGACCATGTGCTTATCCGGAACTAGTCTCAGCAGCTTGCAGGTAAGGCCACGGTGCCAGACAGTGTCATAAGCAGCTGTCAGATCGATAAATACGGCAGCGGCCTTCTTTTTAGCCTCAAAAGTATCCTCGATGTTCTGGGACAGAACAACTTGATCTACGGTTGACTTTCCGCGTCGGAACCCAGCCTGCTCTTTAGGGAGCAATGGATCGATTAATGGCTCAACGCGGGCGTAGATAAGCCTCTCGAGGATCTTGTAGGGGACACAGAGCAGAGATATCGGTCGATAACTCTTTGGGTCCCCCACGGGCTTTGTTGGTTTTGGGATCGCGACCACAAGCGCTCTTCTCCAGATCTTGGGAATTTTGATTCGGCGCAAACAGAAAGAAAGGAAGTCACGTAACCAGGACTTCAAAGCAGCTCCAGCATGGAGTATAAGCTCTGAGCAGATGGAGTCGGGTCCCGGAGCTATCTCTACGTTAAATAATAGCAAGTAACTGTATTAAAACTTATTGTTTTAAAAGCTTTTAATTCGTTAAAGAAAAGGCAATTAAAAATCAGCTAAAAATTCAATTAAGGTTGTTTGTCATCAAAAATAGAGAAACTTTTTGAGGAACAGAAAATAATTTCTTCCTCCAAAAAAATTTCAAAAAAGTATTGAGTTTAACAATATGACACAATAATTGAACATTTGAAGTCATTATTTGCTTTGTGATTGAGTAGGTTGGAATATTGCTTGTTGGGAGACGCGATCTCTACTACGTTGTTGGAGTTTCACTTTTACTATCGTCATTCTTTTGATTTCCTGAAAAAGACCCTGTACGGTTTTTTCCTTAATTTTTTGACAGGGTTGCAAGCAATTCTAATTTTAGTCGTGTCACTGAAACAAAAATAATTTCAATTTAACAACAGATTTTTGGCATTTTCAGAAGGAGGTAGGGGAATCGCTTGCTGATTGCAATTACTTTAACGCCTTCAATATTATTTTGCGTGTCAGAACGATAAATAAAGATGATGATGATGATCGTCATGACTGTACTTTGATTTTTTTATGTCCTTTACAAAAAAAAAACTTTTTTGATCTGAAATGGCATAAACAAAAAAGCATGGGACCTAACCATAATGAATTAGTTCTTCGTATCTTCGCATTTGGGGCACTCGACGACTTCCTTTTTTTTGAGAAACAGTGTAATTTGTAGTTACCATTTCAAACTTTTCTACTTTTCTTACAAACTTTACTTCACAGAATGACTGTGCTGTTTGTCAACGTAAAAATTCATTGGCGATGTCATTATCAGGTGCGACTAAAAAACGTAGATTATTCTATTTACTCAGTGCTTTTCAGCCACTGGGTCGCGACCCAAAAGTGGGTTACTGTAGTTGTGTAAACGTTAAATCACTACTTTTAAGGGACAAAAATCGAGAAATCTGAGACAGATTCAAAGTGAAAAACTTCTTTTTTTTAGATCATTACGTTTTTAGGAAGAAAATTGAGAAATTCGAGACAGATTTAAAATGATAACCTTTTCTTTTTAAGAGATCACTAAGTTTTTGGGACGAAAATAGAGATTTTTATACTTACAATAAAATCCGTAAAAAAATGGGATCTTTTGTAGAAAGCTCCCTCCACTAATGCAAAAATGTGAGATTTGAGAAAAACACCCCCGCCACGTTTTAAGTACTACACGGTGGCGGGGGTGTTTTTTTGGCAGTGGCTTTCTACAAAAGATCCAAAAAATGTTTGCCAAAGATTTCTTATCCATTTTCGCTTAAGATTTGGGTCGCCACATAAAAAAGTTGAGAAGCATTGCATTAACTGAATATCATTGATATGAGGGACATTCCATGTCAACTCACACCCCTATTTTGCCGACCATCTCCGATTTTGCTGAAATTTGATATGTTTGTAGGTTTGGTTGAGAAAACGTCTCAAACCAAATTTCAAGTTTCTAAATCAAATAATTTTTGATATATGAAGGTTGAAAATTAGACACAAAATCGCCGCTTGAACGCCCCTGATCGAGCAAAAGTAGCCCTCCTGGCTTTATTTGTTGTTCGATTTCAAAGATGTTAATATCATTGGAAAGCTCTTTTCAGCACCTTTCCAATAGTATTCTTATCTTAAATATATGTATATAAATAAAAAAGTTATCATTTGTCATGACTTTGTGACCTTGACCTCGCATGACCCCAAAAACCCCACTCTAGACAAAAAAAATTTTCAATATTTTTGTTCCTCACATAAAAGACTATCAGCATGCCAAAAATCAAAGTGGGGTCTCTATGGATATTCAAAATATTTTTTAATTAGAAAAAAATTAACAAAAAACTTGCGAAAATGATTTATTTGAAAATATCGACAAAGTTGCGAAAATATTTATTGCGTAAATATCAACAAATTTGCATCATTAGGCACACCTGTTCAATAAAATGCAAATATCTTAAAAATTCGTGGAGATCCCACTTTGATTTTTGGCATGTTGGTAGTCCTCTATGTGAGGAACAAAAATATTGAAACATTTTTTTTTCTAGAGTGGGTTTTTTGGGGTATGCGAGGTTAAGGTCACAAGGTCACCACAAATGATAACTTTTTATTTATGTACATATATTTAAGATATGAATATTATTGAAAAGGTGCTGAAAAGAGCTTTCTAATGATATTAACATTTTTGATATCGAACAAAAAATAAAGGCAGGAGAGCCACTTTTGCTCGATCAGGGGCGTTCAAGCGGCGATTTTGTGTCTAATTTTTAACCTTCATATATCAAAAATTATTTGATTTAGAAACTTGAAATTTGGTGTGAGATATTTTCTCAACCAAACCTACAAACATGTCAAATTTCAGCAAAATCGGAGATGGTCGGCGAAAAAATGCCGAAAAAGGTGTGAGTTGACAAGGAATGTCCCATGAATGGAAACTAGCCGCAAACTTATAGTGACGGTGCCATGACCTAGCCTGGCTACGATAAACTAAAAAATTACTCTATGAAAGAACTTCAATTATTAAGAAATGTTTTATATATGTTTTTTTTATGTTTTACTTTTCAAAAAACAAAACCATTTTTTGGGCTTGAATTGCAGATTTTGTTAGTATTTACTGACTTTTAAAAGCAAAGAAGTCAAAAAAAGTACTTTTGCATAGACGTCCAAAAAATTTAACACACTTATAAAAAAGCTGGCTCCTCTTGAAGATTAAAATTACGTCAAGAAAACTAGCAAACAGAATTAAGCAATTTGCTGCTTATTCGTCATTCCCAAAGTGAAAAAGATTTTGACTGCTTTTTTTCTAGTCGCATGCAACGTCAATCGATACAGGAAATTTTGCTTTTTTCTTATTCGAGTGTCAGCTGATATTAATGGAGAAGCATTACTTTGTGTTGTTATAATAAAGATACTTGTCAAACCCTTTCAAGCTAAAAAACCTGCAGCTAAATTTTTGTTGCGAGAGCTTACGCATAACTAGCAAAGGAGAGGTTAGACTAAGTTTGTGGCTTAAAACCAGTTTTATAAAGATGGTTGTGTTCTTGAAAGCTCTACTTCTATTTCTAGTTTTGTATAATGCAGGTGCAAAGCAAATAAACATAACTGTTATGGTTCCTGGCATAAGTGCCTTTAAAAATCTGGCCAATATAACATGGAAAAGTAGCCAAAAAAACTTTCTTGTCGAGACAGATCTTTTTGAAGAAAAAGGAAAAGAAAACGATTACGATTACCCGTACTCATATTACGAATCAGACGCTTTGTATCAACTGACAGATCGAAAAATCATTCAGAAATGTTTCGAACCAAACAAAAAATTACTAGACATAATCTGTGCCCATGACTGGGGTGAGTTTGTCACCTATCCCTGGTCGTATATCTTTGTTAAACCAGCTCTCGATGTCGCTTTGAAAAAAATTCAACAAACTAATGATTTGCTTGATGGTTACGAAATCAATTTGATTTTTTATGATTCTGGAGATGAAAAAGGGAAAACATCCGAGAGGTAAGATTAAACAGCTCCGCTTTTAGGATTATTGAAAGACGTACTTCATAACTACATAAAACAACATAAAAACACTAATTTTGAAATTTGTTGCAAACATTTCAAACTGACAGCGACAAACCAAATTTTTTATTTTTACTACTTAGGTAAGTCTATTATCTTTTAATTAAGAGCTTTGAAAAATCTGCAGTCTAATGTAGAACCCCTCTAAACTGTTGACCACGCAGTATTGTTTATGAATAATTACCCACACAATTTTTAAATGTTTTGTGTTATTTAATTTCATTCAAGGGCAAAATTATAACGCTTTATGGCAACCAGATCTTCTTTCTTCACCTATAGCAGTTTATTTAAAAGCTAAATTGTATTGCTGATAGTTTAATTAATTCCTTTTATAAAACTTTTTTAATTTTTTTTGGCTTAAAAAAACCACAATGACTATAAATTCAAGCTAGTGCATTTTTTGTCACTCCAGTAAAACTTTTCTTCCAATAGATAAAAATTTGTGTTACAATGCTAGCTTTTTTTACAAACAATTATGAAGAATTAGTCTTATAATGCAAATGTTTTTCGAATAAACGCAAAAAACCACAACTTTTAACTGAAACCCTGTTTTTCGGATAAATTTACCGCGTGTTTTTTAAAAAATTACGTCGTGATATCGGTATCAAGTTGTATTTATAACTTCAAAACCACAAACAACTTAGAAATGATATAACTTGCCACTGTCTGACGCTATATTTTCTTTTTAGTAAAGTGATGTCTTTATTTAAACATTTGTAATTAAGGTTGTTGATGGAGATTAAAAGTTTTTTGATCGTACCACCAATCTAAGTAGACGGTTAATATTAAAGGATTTAATAAAAAAAGTTCTTGAAATCTATCAAAGCCTTAATTATATTTCTTTATTTTTTGACTTCGGGCTTAAAAATAAGCAAGGGATAATAAATTAACATTTGAGATAACGATCTTTTCGTGGCGATTTGTAAATATGGAAATCAATGAACTTTTTCGTTCAATAGGCGAGCGCAAATTGCCTCCGTCGATTCGATGATGAAAGACAACATGGCAGCTATGATTGGCCCGGTTAACAACTACGCAATGACGAGGGTACTGACGTTCACAAGTCACTGGAAGATTCTTCATCTCACTCCTGGAGCTGATAGTGCAGTTTTGAGGGTACTTTTCGTTTTGATTGTTTTAAGATAAGATAAATGCGTCAGACATGCTGAAAACGCTAAAGAAACTTATCTACACGATAACAACATAGTTATATGCTATAATTTAGTGTGAAAAGCCAAATTTGCACACTTTCTATGTTTTCCGCTACATGGAAAAATACTTTTGTAACCAATAAGCATTGAAGATAAAATAGTTTGAATGAGTAACTAGAGATTTTATTCCGAAAATGCTGCTGTAATTGAAGTATAAATTATACTTCTCTTCTTGACAAAAAAAAAGTTATTTTTCTAATACTCATTTGAAAAGTTTATCAGAGGAATGGCAGAATGGAAGAAAAACAAATAAAAATTTTTTATAAAAATTAGCCCGAAGATTCTCAAATATTTTAAATATTTGTGCGATTAGAATTTTAGAATTTTATAAGTTTTCAATAAAAAGATAATGCTTAACGAAATTTTATTGTTTTAAGTTGAATACAATAATTAATAATTGAGTTCTAAAAAAATTTTTTTCCTTCTAAAGCTCTGCGTGTCTCACCACAGTCTGATTTATTTACACCACAGACTGATGTAAATGTTTTATTACTTCTTACAACTTTCCAATGATTACTTAAGATTGTTATGATTTCAATTTCACTCCAGAACAGGAACGATAAATTCTGGGTTGAAAACTCGGACAAGTAAAAACAAAATTTATGAGCCGTATCCTCACTAATTAAGAAACAAAAAATCCTTGTCGGCAACTACAAATTATTCACTAATAACGTTTGATTCATTTTGTTTTTGAAGCAAAAAAAGAAATTAAACCAACTCTTCTAGTATGTAGATATTTCACTTTACCCGCGTTGATTTAAATTCACTCGAGAACGTGTTATCTTAACCCCACCAACCCTGCCGTGCTGTAGTTTATCATGTCGGCGTGTTGTGGCAACCGTGACCTACAAACCGTTCTTGTGACTGACATTTATTATGTTTAAAGCGATCGTGATCGTGCCGCGTTTGAAGCATGCGTCACGTGACTCACCGCTGCTTTCATTTCACTTGAAGTTGAAACGTGATTTTCTTCTTTTGCTTTCGATTAAAATCAACTGAAATTTCATGGTGGTTTTAGTGTGAAGTTCCAAATGTTTTAAAGGATTTGAATAAAAAAGAAAAGGTGCAAAACACAATGGTGAGGACCGGACCGATTGCCATGCAGGTGGGGAGGTGCGTGTCCGCCATTTTGAAAGCCTACAATTGGACAACAACCGCCTTGCAGTTGTTTGGTGATGATCCTAAGGAGAGGTGAATAAAAACAACGTTATTGAATAAAAGTTTTTTTGTAACACTATCATCGTCAAATTTAATATTTTCTTGATATGGTTGAACAACGACCTCCAACACTGGGGACTTCCGCTTGGTGTTAATTTGTGCGCCATTTTTTACCTGGAAGCAGAGATAAAAAAAGAATAAAACTTTTTCTTGTATTACTTTCATCTTTTTATTCGACTAAATTTGGCATTTAAAAGAAGCTTTCTTTCTTCAAATTGTAATGGCAATTTATAAATAGTATATTTACTCGATTCTGCTGTAGACCAGCTGAAAATATCTATTTTAAAGGTTTTATTTTAAAAAGAGTAGTTATATTTTTATTAGTCGAATTAAAAAGGTTTTTAAAAAAATCTAAAAACTATTAAAATAAACATGTTTGGCACGACATGTGTCTCGTTGAACAAAGCTGATGTTTTTACTAAAATGAGCTTACTAACAGCTGTAATCATAAACTTTTATTACGAGCTAGTTGTTATGTTTTGTTCTATTTTTAAAGAGTTTACTTATCTTTATGCGCAATGCGTGAGTCTTTTTCTCTCTTTTTTCATAATGTTTCATTTTCTTAAAGATGTGCTTTGGTTTCTTTTTAAATCAAGTCAAAACTGAGAAATAAATAAGCACTCTTTACTAAATTTGAAAAAAAAATGCAAAAACATTGTAAATAAAATTTTTGTGAAGCCAGACAATTTTTATCATTCGAGTAATCGAAAATGATTAGGGTCAGTGTAAGCTAGCAAAAGTTTTGTTGTTTTGATTAAGAAAAACTGCGACTTATATTTCGCGGCACGATTTTTATCGAGCAATTAGCAATTCAAGAGACCAAAAGAAATTGGTTACTAATAATAAAGTTTACTTTGTGGAAAATAAACCTTTATAAACCCTTTGCAATTTTATGCATATCAACAGCATGATTTTTTTTGTACGGAGGTTGTGCAGAAGAACTCTCGTATTTGAAAAGTACTTTGTAATCATTTTTTTGCTTGGAAGTCTCAACAAACGAGTTTTAACTACCCTCTTATCATTTTTTTGAAAAATTAAACATCCAAATAAAAATCTCAATGGTAGAGCAATGTCTTGGCATTTAAAAACAGATCGAATGTCATCTTTTATCGTTGCCAGCTTTTAACTCCTTGACTATTGTCCTAAATGTTAAAAAAGTATGATAGAAATGATGATGACGATGGTGGTTGTGGTAGTGATAATGACAATGATAAAATAGCTTGTAATGTGAAATTGCATCATTATTGGCTATGATAAAATAGCTTGTAATGTGAAATTGCATCATTATTGGTTGAAATCTTGCTAATGCGCGTTAGCAGTAGAGCATATATTGATAATGATAAGTTATTGCATGAATTTCTTAAATTAAAATATTAGGCCAACGGATTCAGATTTTTCCACTTAAAAGTTTCATGCCTTGACTTAAAATACTTTTGATCAAGAACGCATATTCACTACTTTGTTCATTCTTAACCAACAATAATGCTTATTGATTGAGATGCCGACATTGCGACTTTAAAAATCAAACAAAGAACATTACCGAATTAAACTTAACTAAAATCAACCTACGCGCAGAAATATAGCTTGACTACTTTGTTTAAGAATTTCGTTAAGAAAAAAATTTATTGCAAAAAACAAGAACACAACAATATTGTTATCATTTATCTATTAATATGTAATTTACTATTACTATTTTAAAGAAATAATCCTTTAACCTAATTTTATTATTAATTTTGCAAATTTTAAGATCTCCGTTCTGATTTTACAAGTTGTAATAGTTGATAGATACGCTGAAATGTTCAATAATCCTTATATTAATGTTTTCTTATAGAACGAAAAAATTTTTCACGACAAAAGAAAGGGGTTTTGAGTGTGGGTTATTTTGCAGGCACCACTATTTTATCAGTGAAGGCATTTTTGCCGTTTTACGGAAAGACCCCCCAGACTTTCAACTTAATTATGAACGAATCACAGAATACAGTGATGCATCGGCAGACAACGAAGAACTCCTGGAACTGATCAAACTGCAAGCTAGAGGTGATTTACCATTTTCAATAAAAAGCAAAAATACTTTATTTTTAAAATTAGTTGCGATTGCTTGGCTGTTTGAAAGTAAGCTTTTCGTGCGTTTCTGTCTTCGTGTTCTTTCGCAATAAAACAATTACCTCGACTCGGTTAGAGTCTTGTGATGTTGCTAGCCATAACCAAAAAAAGATACTTTGTGGTTCATTTCCGTTATGAGCGTAAAACAAAATATTCTTTGTTTATTCTATTGACTTTTTACTTCTTTCCACACTTAAGCGTTAAGAGAAACGAAAAAATGAAAAAAAGAAACAAAGAATACTCCATTCCACGCTCATCGTGAAAACGGGCCTTTTCTTATTAAAAATGACAACCATCGACAAGAAAAGTTTGTCAAAAAAAATAAAAGTCAAAACAATTTTTATTTGCTTTTGAAATGGCTTCTTACATCTCCCTAAAATCCAACCGAAATCTGCCCCATCAGAGTCAAGGATGATAGTAACATCTTGAATTCTTTAGTTGGAGACCACATCAATTAATTACCGTCATCAATAGAATAAAGTCAGCAGGAAAGTAGGCTAACAACTTTTTTTGATAAATTCAAGAATATTTTAATTAACATTACGTTTTTTATAACTTCAGCCATGTTTTGTATCCCCTTACAGATTGTATAGCTACTTGCATTTAAACGTGATTTGACGATATTAAAAAGCCAAAATCTCACTAGTTTGCTATACTTCTATCAAAAATTAAATCAAAATTCTTTCTAGAAATTGTTTAAAATCATATAAGATTGTTGGTGGTTTGCCTTGGGCATGTTGAGCTGGAAATATGTTGCTTACATCTTTTCAACTGGTCTTGTTTGGTGACGGTGTAATCGGTAATTAATAAAATGTTCAATTATCAAAGAATGAGCGTGAAAAATGCACCCTAATCTCATTATAACAAACAATTCCCAGTATATGAAAAGTCAATTTGACCAAATACCGTAACACGTACTGTATATCAATTTTTTTTGATGTTCATTGCCGTGTGGTGATTTCACCAATACAGTATATTGCATTAAATCAAACAAAAACACATCTTAGTGACATTTGTCGTTTTTGGTTTTCACGCTAACAAGTGCCTTTTAAATGTTTAATTTTTATTTTTTAAATGTTACAGTTGTTGGAAAAATATTAAATATTTTGTTTCGTACTTAGTGGTAATACATTTGCATCTATTAATAATTGTTTCGTTAAAGTGTCAAACATATTTCGCATGACACGGAATAAAAATTTTACAGCATTTTTAATTTTAGTGTACATCTTTTCACTTTAACAGATTTGCTTTAAAAATGACTTAAAGTTTTTAGACGACAAAGTTCACACAAAAAAACAATTAAGCTTTTTATTTTGATGTTTACAAAACTTTTTTTTAAGCCTTTTTTTCGTTTAATCTATGCAAAAAGAAATTGATTAAACTGCGTATATTTTAAATCAAACTTTACTATTTCAAAATGCTGCTTCGAATTTCATCATTTACAAATTTTAAATATGAACTGTATAAATACTTTCAAAGACGACTTTCATTTCAGTCGGCACTCGAATTTTGAAGTACTGGCACCACAAATACAACGCCGTTTCTAAAGAAAGACACTTGTACACAAAAAAACTGATAAGAATTTATCAATTATTTCTAACCAAACAGTAGTAAAAACGTGTTTTATTTTTCTTTCCAAAATAAAACAATTATATTACTTGAACTTGATTAAAATTTGAATTTTTGTCCTAGTTCAAAAATTTTATTCTTGAAGTTTTTGAATTTAACTTAAAAGTCGAACCCTTCGAGTAAATTTTAAATGAATGATCTGCATTTATGGTTTTATCATCCAAATATTAAAATACTTTGGGATCTGATCATGTTGCCTTAAAATTTGTTGCAAAAACACAGTAAAAACACAGTAAAAACACTGAGCTTGAATTTTCATGAATCAAATTTAATGTGACTGTCCGCGTACGAGTAACTTGACTTACCACTTCCTTGAAAATCTGGTTCAAATCTATGCTTGATATTCATGAAAAATCAAAGTATATATGTTGCCTCATATCTATTTGTATATTTAATTGCGCCGCACTTTCTTAAATGTTGAAAAAATTAACTATTTTTCCAAGATGAAAGCCAAATGTTTTTTACTCGACCGCTGTAATCAAATGGGTTTTGACGAAAGCAAACTCACTGCTTTATCTTAGCATTAATTTGTTGAGCAAAATAAAGGTATCCTTCCTTTTTTTTATGTATTTCAACAGAAATGTACTTTACGCCATTTGTTGGGGGGGTCTTAACAAGAGCTATAAGTTTTTTATAAAAACTAATTCATATCAATCTTATAAAAAGATATGAAGTAAAACAACTAGAGAGTAAAATCTCAGCGTTTCCAAAAGCAGGTTGCAGTAATCACAGCAGCTTTAATTAAGTCCTTTCGCCATTAGTCTGTTAGCCAAGAGGATATACAGTAGATGATGAAAATGAAAGATATTAAATTTTAAGGAAAAGTGTGTGTACTTTTTTAAAGAGTAATAATTTCTAAAAATACTTTTCTTTGTTTTTGTATGCTCATACAAAGCAAAACAAAATTTGTCTTCGTCTTGACATTGTGCTAATTGTTTTAACAAAATTGGTTTCTTTCAAAATAAGAAAGTGCTCTCTGCTTACTTTTCTTATACTTTAATAAGTAGATTGAAAAAGATTTAACATTATCCGCAAAAAAATTCAAGTTTATAAATGTTATTAAATCTTTACTTTTTTCGAGATGCTGAACGGTTCAAATCCAAAATTCATAAGTTACCGTGAATGATCTGAAACTACGTGAAATAGTAGTCAAAGGGTCTGTCAGAATTGTAAATTACTAAGCTGTTGACTTGGCCTTAGTTAAAGTGCCTCGTGTTGTTCTTTAAATCATTTTCTTTGATAAAAAATTGACTTTTCTAGAGTAGCCCAGAAACATGTTTGACTTTCTAAATGTAGCCCAGTAATTTTTCTTTTGAAAAAAAGTCGGACATTTTTCTTAATTCGGAAGAAAAATTGTTATGATCAATATAAACAATGATCAATTTAAAATTTAAAATTTATGACAACATTTTTCTTTATTTTAAGTTATTCTCATCAGTATGGACATCGATCAACTCCTCCAGTTCTTAGTCCAAGCTTACAGATACGGCTTTGATGAGGAATTTGTTTTTATCATCGTGGATTTAAAGGATAAGTTGGGATCAACTCCCTGGAAATTTGCGGATGACGAAAAAAAGGTAAAATTTTTGAATGAATTTTCTGCTTGACCAATTATCAATTTATTTTTTGGTTACATTAAGAGTTTTTGCGTTGCGTAAGTATTTAGCTGGCCGCAAGAGCTTCAAGGTTTAACAGTTTTTCTACAATCTCAAAATTTTATCTGTTTATTTACTTACAAAGCTATCGGAAATCTAAATCAGAAAACAGATAAAGAACCAGGAGGTACTGGTCACAGCAAATCTTTGCTTGCAAAGTGCGGTCAAATAAAATAAACGATAGAGTTTACTACTTTTCATTATTAAAAAAATACTTAATGAATGATTTTGTAAATACAAACCGTCAGCAAACTGTTCGTTGTAATTGTGACGTATTTCTAAAAAAATTATTATAAGTTCATGACCTGTTTTGAATGGAGTATGACTCATTTGTAGTAAAAAGTAAGTTGTCAATCTGTTTTATTTTAATAAAGACAATGACAAGCAATAATCACTTTGTTGTAAAAAACATAGGATTATAAGTCTAACCAACAAAGTTACCATTGTTGCATAGATGAAATTAAAGATGATCAAAGAGATGTGTTCTTTTTATTAAAATTACTTTAAATATAAAATTTGACTCTTTAGAGCGAAGGTCTAAAGCAACTTTTTCGGTCTTCAATTGTAATAACTCTTGAGAAAACCGCTACAGATGATTACAAAAAATTTGTTAAAAACCTCAAACGCAACATGGGCAGGTGAGGATTTACTTTCTCTCTCCTCAAGTTTTGATTTTGGTAATTGCGAGAGTTTTTTTTCTATTTTTTATCAAAATCAATGTCTGTTTAACTTTTTTGTAAAGATGCATCTCATTTCCTTTCTCATAAATCTGTACATCGCAATGCCCGAGTGAGGCGGAAAACCATTTTCGTTTACATCTGTCCCGTGGTAGTAAAGTGCTAAAAAAAAGGCTAAGAAATTTTAATTTCAAAGAAAAAAACATGTTTTTAACTTTAATTACAGTAACAATCATTTTTCAATTTTTACCTCATTAGTCCAAATTGGTTTTGTCATCGTAAAACTATAACAATATGGGCTTAATTGGTTGGATAAGATCCTCCGTACGCTCTAATACACACCGCAAATTCGGTGTGAACCTTGATAAAAGTTTGTTGTATCCCTCGGTGCATTACAAACCCGAATAAAACCGCCGATTTACAAGAAAAGGGCGTGTTCAAGTTCCCCCCGGATTAATGGTTTCAGAATATTAGCCCTTGGGAAGAATATTTAAAAAATTTTCTGAAAATTAATGAAACATTTTTAGAATAATTAATAGAATTATGGTGTTTTGCTGCAACCCCGTTTTAGAACCGCATCATATTTATTTTTAATTTGTAATTCTTTTCTTGTTCATGACGGCGATCTACAAAAATAAGCAAAAATTGATTGATTAATCAATCGAACAAAAAGGGAAGCTATAGATATTGACGCACAAAGCTTTATATTTTTTTTCTTGCTTATTGGCAAACTGAACAGTCACTCCAAAAGCAAAATGTATCAACGATCTACTATTACTGACTCTATACGTAGTCATAATGTTTCTAATTTTAACTTTTGCCACAGAAAACTCGACGGCGGATTCAGCGAGAAAATAGGTAGAGACGTTACGAGATCGATTATTGAGAACGAGAGGCGAATTTACGGAGCAAGGAGCGTTGAGAATCTATTTGAGGTACGGATTCTGTTCCTAGCAAAATCTTTTCGAAATCATTTAAAAAAACGAAAGAGCCAAATAGTTTCATCATAATTCTTTTTGCAGAAAAACCAATACCCCGCGTTCTTTCACGACTCCTTAATAACACTCGCTCATGTTCTCAACAATACACTGAGCCGCGATTTGACAACAAACGCAACCGAGGTTAATAAAAACCCCAAGAAAAACCCAAGCGCCGCAGAATTATTGGAAAAGTTGATTGCCAACCATACGTTCGAAGGTGGGATACTTTGATCACTCCCTTTTCCTCACCATTCTAGACCTTTGGTCTCGTCCCTGGGAGGTTTCCCGATTATTGGCACTCCGTGGAGTTGATCCGCGCCCTCATTCCTAGGAATGAGTGGGGTAAGCTCAATGCCCACACCACCAAGCTGTGTTACCGCTGTACTTGCTTTGATTTGAATACCATCACAAAAGTGACTTGAACCGGTATTTTAACCAGTTAAAGGAGTTGCACGGAAAAACATTGTTTTATAATATGAGAAAAATATCTAAAATTCAAAATATTGTTACAAATGGAAGGTTGCAATAGAAATTTTTTGGAACCTTTTTTTTCCATTAAAGATTATTTTCAACAACCAATATAGCTCTTTTAAAAAAATTGATTGTGAGCTGTATTTTTTTGCTTTTCCTAAAAATATACTATACTTTTACAAAAATTTTTGATAATTTTATAATTACCAACACGAGACTTCGAGTTTGACGAAATTGTTCGTTTTGCTTGGGCAAAAACATTATCAACAACCGCAATCTTGAACGAAACATTTCTAAAATTCAACGGCTATTTCTGTTAATACAACGCTGCAAAAAATTAAGCTCTTGTTTTGTTGACTCAATATAACTATATTAGCATGCAAAACAAAAAGAAAACTTTTTAAATCGTCGACAATCGCTGAAAATTCTTAGTTGTTCTCATAAAAAACAATTAAATCTTTGTAATGAAAATTGTACCCAGTTTTAAATTGTACTAAGATTTGTGGACAGCTTGATCTGCTTTTTACCGAAGGATTTTGACAGGAGTTACCGGAAAGATGTCTTTTGATCAAGAGGGCGATAGAAAAATAAATTTTCACACACTACGTTATGATCCTAAAAAAGGTAAACAAGAATTTTTTAAATTCAAATTTATAAAATATAAAGTTTATACAAAACAATTTTTTAGACAAAATGAAGATAGTTGGACAGTACGATGGAAACACAAATATATACAAAGAACACATTAAGGTTCCATGGCCGCTCGGTGTCGCTCCACCCGATCTGCCTGTTTGTGGTTTCGATGAATCGAAATGTGACATACAAAGTAGTAAAAACTTAATAAAAAAATGAAACTCAAAAGAAATATAAATATTGTTATTTTCAGACTGGACATTAATTAAAGTTCTTGCAACTGGCTTCAGTTTTGTGATCATGGTTGCATTAATTGTATTCATTTGCAAGATCAGGTGAGTGTTTGAGTGTTAATGACTTGATTTCGAATATTTTTAAAACCTGGATATATTTAGACAAGAAAAACTCAAGAAAGAGCTTGAAAGTCAATTGTGGAAAGTTTCCTGGAGCGACATCTCGTGTACAATGAAGACAAAATATTTAATGGGGGATTGCTTGGTCGACAATCGGTGGATGGGGGAAGCCAAAGTTCTATCGGAGACCGAGCCCTCAATGGGGGAGGTCATATCCTACTATGTCCCTTCTTTTTCGCCTTCAATTAATGCAAAACGAGCAATGAAAAGAAAGCGAAAGTGGTCATCGAACTCGAGGAAAAACGAGAAAATATTTGACGATGAGGTGACTCTTTTTTTCAAATCTCTTTCAGTTTTGGATAATATGCTTGAGTATTTAGTTAACAAATACTACATTAAAATATTTTGAAATAATAGCAAGCTAATTTTACTTATCTTTTTGAAGAGAAAGTCAAGCATTGGTTCTTTAATCAGCGACAAAGTCTGGGGTGGTTATACAACACTTGGTCTGTACAAGGTATTCTTGTTTATAGACAAACAACAAATCAACCAACTAATGTTTAATAATTTTTTTTTTATTTAAGGACAAAACAGTCGTGATAAAGTTTTCTAATCGAAGAAAAATTGAACTTTCAAGAAAAGTCTTAATGGAGCTCAAACATGTAAGCAATGGAAATTACCTAAAACTATATTAGTTATTAGTTTGTCGTCTGTCGAAATTTAAGTGCACTTTTTGTTACCGTTTCATTTCTTACTACATGTATAATGCTTAAATTAACATTATCTTCATAAAATCTTTTTACAATTTTGAACTGGTTGACATGGCTTTTTGTAACGAAATCAGATGCGTGACATCACCCACGAGCATCTGACCCGATTCGAGGGCGCTTGTGTTGATTCCCCCCACGTTTGTGTTCTCACCGAATACTGTGGAAAAGGAAGTTTGAAGGAAATCTTGCTCAATGACGAAATAAGAATGGATTGGATGTTTCGAGTTTCACTTATGAACGATTTGGTTAAAGGCGAGAAAACGATTTCATTCAAAAGCTGACCAATGTTTCCGACTAATTAAATTTTTTCATTTTTTTAGGAATGTCATTTTTACATAACAGCGCCATCCAGTATCATGGAAACTTGAAATCGACCAACTGTGTTGTGGATTCGCGGTTTGTGTTGAAAATTACTGATTATGGATTGCACTCGTTTCGTAATCTTCCGTCAGCTGACGAATCGTATAGAGAATGTGAAAGTGAGTATTCATCGGATAGAAAGAAAAAAAGACGATCAATTATTTATTGATTATGTTTAATGTTTGATAGAAAAACTTTGGACCGCTCCTGAGCTCTTAAGGCGAGCTTCAAATCTCCCGATCGCTTCACAAAAAGCCGATGTTTACAGTTTTGGAATAATTCTCCAGGAAATCGCGTTAAGGAAAGGACCGTTTTATGTTGAAAGTGTGACGATATCTTGCAAAGGTGAGATTGTTTTGGTCACGTTTCGTCTCTTGATCTCGGTTTGTTTAAAACTGATTGTGATTGATCTGACGTAGAAATCATCTCGAGAGTCCGAGGAGGATGCAAACCTTATTTCCGACCTCTGTTGGACACGTCGACTTTGAGTGAAGACATTTGCAATCTGATGGAGAAATGCTGGCATGAGGAACCGAATGAACGACCTGATTTCACGTTGACCAAAAAAATAATCGAGCGTTTTAACAGGTTCAAGAAAAAAAAAGTTTTTATAAGCTTCAGTTTTAATTGGTTGTACAAATTACATATATATGAATATTTTTTTCCATATTTTTGAGTGGAATTTTAATACAAAGTCAATACCATGTTGTAGAGAAAATCCTGGAAATTTGGTCGAAAATCTGCTGCATAGAATGGAACAATATGCGATCAACCTCGAAGGTTTAGTGGAGGAAAGAACAGCGGCTTACATGGAAGAGAAAGAAAAAGCAGACGAACTTCTCTATCAGATGCTTCCTGTGTTAGTATATTTGCATTTATAGTTGGCCTATTACATTGTTTTATAAACTTTGTAGAGAATACTTAAATGGAAAAAAATTTTTTTTAAATTTTTTACTAATTTTATTTAATCAAATTGCGAAAAAAATATCTTTTATTATCAATGTTCTTGGCTTAAACTTGCACTTTTGCCGATTGAAAGCGGGATACTGGTAAAAAAATGATAATGATGATGACGTAAGCCTTCAATTCACCAGTTGGACCTATTATCATAAAGCAATAACACAAAGATTAGTGGTAAAAATATTGTTGATTTTTGTTATATAATACACCTTTGATTGTCGAATCTGAAACAGTGCTAAAGTCTTACCACTTTCACAACAGTGTCACTCAAATGCTTCTCCCCAAAAAGTAAAGTCAAGCAGATGAGAACTGTGTTGTTTTGACAGTCTTCGACGTTTAAACGCGGCTGGCTTCCCGATTTATCCTCTGAAATAAACAAATATAAAAATTTGTTTTTCTATTTTCAAATCATATACTGGAATTTAAATTTCTAGTAATTGTACAGTAGCTATTTTTATATTAAGACTCTTATTAAAATCATGCACTATATTTCGACAGAGTCTTTAGATTTTTTAAGTATGGATTCTTGTTATTTTTCTTATACTTTGCAGTTGTAAATGATATTTGTCTGAAACTTCTATTTTTTATTATCAAAAGTGTCATGAATATTTTCATTAATTAAAATGCTGTGATATAGTACTCTAGTGCGCTGCATAAATCAACGTTATCTATTACAGTATATCCCGGCTTTACATTTCTGTTTATACAAACTCTTGCGATAAGTTGTATAACATCATTTAACGGAAACTAAACTGCGACATAAATCTTTATACAGTACAAAAAAAAAACTTTGAATTTTTTGCCTTTGCTTCGTAACCAATTAAACCGACGATCAAATTTGTTGCTTCATTGCAACTTTCGCCGGTTTATCGGTTGCGTTTGTTAGAAAACTTCCGAATTTCTTTCCCTGCGGTCATTTCACCAAAGTTTTTAACTGTGAAGATGAAACGTGATAATAGGTCGAAGCAAAGATAAGATTCGTAAAATTAAAAACAACATAAATTTCTAGGTGGTACAAGAAAATAACAACAAACACCTGTTATCGTTATGAAATAACTCAAGGGTGTAAATAAAGAAATACAATAAAATAAAGGCTCTGGTCAGACAGATCGCGTGAGAATCGCTTAAAGTGTTCGATTTACTTACTTTTAAAACCGCTAACTTTGGGATTGGCCGGTAAAGCAAAACAAGTCAAAAAATACTCGTCAAAAAATACTCTCGTGTTTTACACTCGACCATTGCGAAAAAGAAAATTTACTTTTCATAAAATGACGAGCCAACGACAACCATTTTAAATCTTGAAAGTAAAAAGAAATTTATCATCTTTAGTCGACCAATCAGAATGGACTCAATTTATCTGAAAGCGCAAAAGCGTGAACGACGTCATTATCAAGTTGCTTCCACAGACCTGTCGTAAACCGACTGAAACGTGGTGACTCGGTTCCGGCGGAAGCGTTCGAAAGTGTGACGATTTGCTTCACTGATATTGTCGGCTTCACGTCGCTGTCGGCAGCTTCGAGTCCGATGCAAATCGTCGATCTTCTCAATGATCTCTACACGTGCTTTGACGAAATAATCGAAAATTATGACGTGTACAAGGTGATGTGATTATGACACGAGTATTAAACTTCCTAGCGATTTTTGTAAAGTACAAAATTCTTATCTTACGGATTTTAGTTCACTATGTTGGGTGCATTGAAAACAGCTAAAGAAAAACTCATCTTTAAGCTTTTCGTTCGACACTCGTCGGGAGATAAACGTCGGAATCTCCCGACGAGTGTTGGACGAAAAGCTTAGAGATGAATTTTTTGTTAGCTATCTTCACATTCTGTGCTACTAATCACTTGTTTAAATGCATTGAAAACTTTCCTGCTTTACCATAACGCTTTTGTATTCCAGGTGGAAACAATTGGAGACGCATACATGCTGGTTTCGGGTTTGCCTGTGCGCAACGGTATACGTCATGCTTGTGAAATAGCAAGAACTGCTCTTCACTTACTTAAAGCTGTCAGCAACTTTAAAATAAAACACAGGCCTGGAGATCAACTAAAATTGCGGATAGGAATCCACACAGGTTGTTGCTTTTTTATTTTGCTATCAATGATCGCAAAAATTCTGATTTTAGTTTTAAAAAATTTAATGTATAAGTTAAAAGTTTAACATTTATGTATTTTGGGAGATTTTTTTCTTGTTTTTCTACTTTTATTTCATTTTTATTTTTTTGTCTCCATTCTTTCTAAATTATTTATTCATTTATACGACTTAACGTAACCAATCATTTTGATTATTTGCTATAGGCAGATCGGGTACTAAAATGTAACGGTTTAAAGTAGAGTTTGGCATTTACGCCTGACTATAATGTTTTTTACATAAATGTTAAACTTTTCGTCAAGCAAAAAAATCTTATTACTTTTTTCGGTTTTTTGGCACTTTTTTTTATAATTATTACACTTGTACATCTTCACCATTTGTTTTGTTCAAACTTGATATATAGAAATTAAGACCTGTACTTTAATTCTTGCTTCACATACATGATTTCTATTTCAAGCTAAAATTCAATTAAATCCCTTTTAAACTTTCAAGACATTAAAAAGAAAATCGTTTTTTTCAATCAATTGATTATTTCATTATTTCTTGCTGTTAAAGTTAAATCGATATAAAATCAGTTTTGTTATCAAAAATATTGTTTTTACCTTTCTGGATTCAGGTAAACTAATCATGCTATTTTACACCAGGGCCATGTTGTGCTGGAGTTGTTGGTTTGAAAATGCCCCGCTATTGCTTGTTTGGAGATACAGTGAACACAGCATCAAGGCTGGAATCGAGTGGACTGGGTGGGTGGAGATTGTTTAAAAAAGCATTTCTCATCAATTTTCAATAAAACTCTAATCTTTTCCTGTTTCAGCCTTAGCCGTTCATGTGTCCGAATCAACAAAGCAGCTCCTTGACAAATTCAAAAGCTTTCAGCTTCAACTACGCGGAGATGTCCCCTTAAAAGGAAAAGGAACAGTCACAACTTATTGGCTGCTGGGTGAAATATCAACCGAGTTTCAATCTTTGGATGAAATCGATAATAGCGCATAAAGAAAAGAAGAGCACAATTTGATCTAGTGGTGGAATGGTGCCTTGGAGTTTTTAAAACTTTTAGCAGTGAACTTTGCAAATCCACTGTGAAATCAAATAATCGCTTACTTAAATTTATCTGAATGCACCTCGTTAGGCTATTTATTTATTGCATTGACGATAAACAGCCCGAACTTTTGATGTTTGATTTTTTTGTTTGTTGTTTGAAACTTATCAATACGGTTTCTGGTCTTGCTCAAAATCTTTTAGCTGCAAAGCGTTTTTTTAATTGTTTTTTGTATTACTGTTTGCCATAAAATATATTATTTTTAAAAAGCTCAATCAAACCGAAATTTAAGTGTTAAATCAATTAGTTTAATTAGTTTTTGTCTAGAATGAGTTTGTCTGTTTTTGCAAGGGGTCACATTTTATATAGCAATCTTTTATATTGTAATTGCAATAACAATTATAATAAATTAAATAGCGACGTCTAAACCTCCTGTGACTTTCTGTAAACATGAGAATGACAAAACGCTTCACATTGTGCCTTTGAACAGTGCAAATGTTTGTAAAAATCTTAAATTAATTAAGCAACTAAATTTAAAGTTGTAACTGACAATCAATAAAGTTAAAAAGTATTCGCTCATCTTCGTAACTTTTGTGTCTAAAACAAATCCCGAAGTTGGGGCCCTATTACCATAACAAGTTTTAACGAACCCATACCTTGTTCAAATCCCGGACAGCTTTTTTTGACAGAACTACCGCAAAAGCATAGCAATATGAGGACAATTTTTATAATTAACCGATATTACTGTGCTTTTGCTGTAGTTGGGAAACCTGCGGCCCGCAGGCCGCAATTGCCCTGCGAGAATTTTCCAAGTGGCCCACGTGTGTTTGGGTTAGAAGTAAAACCAATAATACTTTTTTAGATGAAAACTACGAAATCGTGACAGATTTTGAGCGATAACCTTTTTTTTAGAGATCATTATGTTTTTGCAAAGAAAATCGAGAAATAAGAAAGAGATTCTGGGTGATGATTTTTTTTTTCAGAAAACACTATGTTTTGGGGACAAAAAGTTATATTGATCCCCAAACTTTTATACCGTCCGCACCATTTTTAATTTTTGGATTTGGCCCGCAAGTAAAATAAGGTTCTCCACCCCTGCTTTAAATGCATTATATTACTAAACTAACAACAAACAACTTCTACTGGAATTTCAATAGAACGATTCTAGTTTTTATCTCTTAGCAATATGTTTACAGTTCTGTGTATTTTACTTACTTTTTTTACTGTTTTTACTTACTATAATATAATACTCCATTTTATTTAGAAATAGTTGCCACAATGTTTTTATTGTTTCCCGAAATAGCATGTATTGCACTAACTGTCTAATTTTAACAATTACAGATTTAAAATTTATATATTTTTTGTATGCTCTTTGAGACATTTGCTTTTAGCTAATAAAGTTTTATTTTTGTTGCACTGTAATCCACTCTTGACGTAGATTCGTTTAATGTTTTCGCCTTTCTAAAATATTACTTTCTATATTAAGAGAACTTAACCCAGCATGTCACGTTACTTCAAATATTTCTTTACTTGATTTATCAAAACAAGAAATCGCTATTGATTATTTTCATTTTTCAATTTTTCGTTTTTTCTGAACAGTTACTCATGAGAGTTCAATGGAAAATATAATCAGTGATTATTTGAGTTCAACCATTGAGTTCACGTGTGTTTTGACAGCTGAAAAAACTTTTTATATAGGCTACATACAAATTTAACAGACTAATAAACCAAATTCAAGAGCATAATTGAAACTAATTGTAGATGTCTTTCGCGAAATAGGCATTTACCAGATGATTGCAAAATTCCTGGTTGAAATTTAAATTACCAGAGACAAAGAACAAAAAGCCTAAATTCGGCTTCATGACTTTAAGTAGAAAAAATTAAAAACTAAAAAATGTGGCCGAAAACGACTACCAAAATACGAAAAAATTTTTTTATTGTACTTTGGACCTCCTTTATTTGTTTAATGTTTATTTGTGCTTACGTATACGGAGTGGTTCTCAACTTGTATGAGTCTCAACGCGCTAAAATCTTACATTCACATCAACGGCCCTTTTCCCAAAAAACTTTCTATTCCAAAGGACAAAAAGTTTTTTTGAAAACAATCTCATGAAATTCAACCAAATATCATTACTTGAATAATAAGCAATTGAAATTGTCTTTCGTTCAGTTTTTACACTAAAAAGATGCACATGTTGAGAGCTTCTGTTCTACTGAACAAACTTCAAAATGCTTTAAATGTGATCGGGTTGTTTTCGTTTCATTTGTAAACAAAAACAATTCAGTAACCATTCCAATAAAGGCAATAATCAATCTATAACAAGAATATTGAAATACTACGTCCCAGTTAAGAACTTTTTGAAGAAATTCTCAGAAATGTTACTGTGTCCAGGTAACAAAGTCCCACCGTACATAAGGTTTTCAAATTTCTCTGCTGTTTTACCTATAAATAATAGAAAACAAAAAACAATCTTGAGATATAAAATGAGCTTTAAAATTGCAGTTTTTAGATAATTTATATATTACAACATAAGATATCGAAGAAAAGCATTTAAAATACATAAGCAAAGCGGAAACATTAACAATAAACTGCTTGCTCATATACTGTATATAATTTTTGCAGTAAAATTTTGTTAAATACTAGACATCGTTAAAGCTTGTTTTTAAGAATTTATAGTTTGTTTATTCTGTAAAGAAATCATTTTGTTTCAGGTAAAAAATAATAACACAGATTTTATTTTTGACGTATAATTTTTGGTTTTTTGTTTTCAAACAAACACAAAACTGTAGGCGTAAAATTTGCATAATATTGGAACTAATCCGTCATAATACTCAGAAATAAGATTGATAAGACTTGTAATCAAAATGTTGTTAAACCAAATACGATTTTTAAAAACTTTAAACTATTTTAGTGCTTTGAATCAGTATTTTCGAAAAAGCGCCAAAAAAAACAAAAACAGGTGAAATAAACTCATCTCTTGCATCCAGTTCTAGAAACATTTATTTATTGAATTATTTTTTAAAATATTTTGCGAATATTTTGTAAACGCTGCGTCGAGCTAGTAGAATGAGGATTAAAGAAATTAATTCTTATAATTTTTTCGAACTTTGCATTTGAAACGTGAAGACAAACGTATCTCAACTGAGGCCGAGATTCTCAAGATCATACTAAGATAAATAAAGAGCCAAAAACTCTCACGAACTCTGTTCAGGCTTCCCCGCTAACTAGCTATTAATATTAAATCGTATTTCGTTTAGAATCGTTGTTGCCGTTTCACATCTACTAGCAATTGATAAGTAAAGGCTCATTTGGCAATGAGCAAATCAGTTTTTAACTCGTTTGCAACAAACTCGCCAGAGACCTAAAATCTTGAAAAAGCTGATTTTACTAGTAATTTAATTTGTGTTTAATTCCGCTTTTAATTCCTTGTCTTTAAACATTTTTTAATCATGTTTGTTTTGCTTTAAATTTTTGTAGAGCACTTGATACTGATTATAGAATTTATGGAATAAGTACAGGAAAATAAAGGACGCAAACCCAATACCATATATTTAACCGAGATCTCAATAAAAACCATCAGTGTGAACTTATAATTGTAAGTAAAAGCAAATAATATAGGTCGATTACTTGTGTCTCTGAGATTTTCTTTTTTGTATCTTAATCTTTTTTAATATATAAACAACAAATTAATATTTTTGCTACAACAATCAATTTTTTTGCTGAGAATACGATTTAAATATTCGACACAGCAAAACCCCTTCACTAAGTGTATATTTAGCAACAAATCAGAAAAGTTCCATATATTATATCAATTAAAGCTTGCCACTTGTTTTGCACCCTTGTAGGAAAACAGTGTTTAAAAAAGTCGTCAAGGGAATGCCACCGGCCTATTTTCGAAGTTAGCCCACTAAGATGGTACTTTTCATTTGAAATTAAACAAAAATTTTTTTTTTTAGTTTCAAGTGATGTGATTCTAATTTAAACTGCTTTTCGATTACGCCAAGCACAAAAAATATTTAGCAACGTATCTTTTTAGAGTGATAACAGCATCTAAAACAAAGGTGAAACTAAGACCATGTCAATCACGACTACCATAAAAAAGGTTTGTACCACTCGGCCACGGTGCTTGTCAGCACTGAAAAGATTAACATGAAAACATAATAATGCCAGTGTTAGTCAATCTGAAGTTCGAAAATTCAATCAAAAGAAATAAATGCCTATCTAAATAACTTGGACCTTGACAAAATTTGACTACTTTCAAAAATAAAAATTTGTCGTTTGGATAAAACTTTCCCACTGCTTTCTCTAATAAAAATGAGAACTTAACCTAATCCCCATAGAAAAACCTATTTTATAAAAAAAAATTATTAGTAAAATAAAATGACTTGTTTAATGGGATCAAGTAAAGTTCTCATTTTTTTAGAAAATTGCGTGGGTAGAGTTTTATCCAAATGAGAAGTTTTTGCTTTTACATTTTTGAATAAAAATAACCAGATAGTATTTGGTTTCAATTACAATCAAAACAGGTTAAATGTTGTTCGGCAGAAAGGTTTTAAAAGTTCTTAGATTAAACGTTGATGAGAAGTTACCTATTTGCGGTATTTAATTTGCTGCTAAACATAAAATGACGTCAATTATAATTTTATCAACTGATCAAAATTTTGATTTTGTATCGGCAACAACTTTTATCGAGTAATCTTGTTCAATTTTTTAAAAGTTGATCTTTACAACAAGAATAACAGATACAAATCTTCAGTGAAAACAAAGCAAAGAATAAACGAAATTCTCAAAACTCTGCTTTTTGATGAGCTTTAATTAATCTTACTAGTTATTAGAATTTGTTTAAAATATGGTAGTGTATGACAAAAAAAAAATTATTTCGAATAGACGCTTAAAATGTCTAATTTTGTTGCTTGAAAAGTTTGATTTTGCGACTTATTTATGGAAAGTAAATAGATTTTAATTTATCAAAAGTAAATAAACACTTTAAGCTTTTTTTGACGTAATTGCTTTATTTGTAAGTTTTTGAAATAAAAGTATAGAATAGTATTTAAAAGAAAAATGTTGTGTCAAACGTATTCTTATTTCTTATGAACGAAGTCACAATTTAATTTCAAGCAGTCACAGTAGAAAAACAATAACTGAGAATGTGGTTGAAGAGTAAAGCTCAAACTTCAAGCTCGTCGGATGTTGTTCATTCAAACGCTGCCTGAACACAAAAGTTTAGCACAAAAGTTTAACAGCTTTCCTCAATCACGTCACTGAAGTTTTTAAACGTATTCGAGGATTCGTACACAAATAATATTAAATAAGTAACTCAAAGTTGAAAAAAATAGTCGGTTTTCAAGTTAAAAAATAGACGGTTTTCATGATGTAAAAATGTAAAGAGCGACAGCCAATCAACATTACCAACAAATTAAAGGTTAAGTTTAATCAAACAAGCTTTTTGAAATAAATTATAAAAACTTAAATGCACTTTCGAAACTAGAGCTTATGTTTTGTTATGTACTAATTTTGTCGGTTTGTTATTATACGTACTGTACTTGATTAGCTTTTTTTATCACAATTCTTCTTGGACCTATATGACAGTTGCCCTGCTCTCAAGGCTCCCTTCGAAGTAATGATGTTTAAGGTTTTGGCTTTTTAAACTTGCTAAAAATTATTTGTGGCCACGTATGCGACATTTTTTTCGGTCAAGCCTGAACATTCTTTCTAGCCGCGAGATTAAATCTTTTATGGGGGCTTGAAGGTTTAAAAAAATGCACGGTGGGTCAAGTTTTGGGTTGATGGGATTGTGCTATCACAGTCACAAAGCTACAACTTGTTAACTCTAATTAAAAGTACTATAGGCTAAGTATTTTCAAAAACAAAAAACAAAAATGGATAAAAATTAACATTTAAAGTACGATCACAGACTTTGGAAAACGTAGAATCAATTTATTAAATCAGAATATTTTTTGCAAACGTGTTGCTCAAATGCTTAGTGTAGTTTATTGACCTCTAGTTAAACTCTTTTTGACAAATATTCTTGTTTTTATTGCCAGCAAAAAACTCATCTCTAAGCTTTTTTTAGCTATATTTAAATTATCTTTATACTATATTTAAATTCTCTACCACGACACAAATCACTTGTTCAAATTTTTGTTTTTTTATACTTTTTTTGAAATTTTATCTTTAAAGTGCTTATGTAAGCCAAAAATTTTTAGAAGTTTGTTTTTGTTTCCAATAGATTTCAATATATCCTTAATCAATAATTGCAGCATAGCCCACTTATGACAACTGTATAGCCTAACAAAAAACAGGTTTTAAATTGAGATAATTCAGTGCTGATATTTTAGCACGATTAAGCGATAAGAGGTTTGGACAGGTTAATTTTTTTATTATATAAAGCTTAAAGCTGATGTGATGAAAAGAAGCATCAAATAATAATATTAAAATAAATGTTTCGCAAAACATAAAAATAACAAGAGAAACAATCTGAATATAAGAAAATAATAAGAAAAAGTCAATACAGCATTGAAAAAAAATTCGATTATCATCGCAAACTAAAAATTCGAAAAAAAAGCAGCTTCCAGCAAGTACAGTTGGCAAGTGGCAATTTTTATTGCTCTAAGACCATTACAACAATTTTATAAGTGGAAACCAATTAAGTAATTAAACCTATATCCGTATAAAACGCTTAAAGAAATAAAACCACAAACTTTAATGAGCAGGTATATAAAGCGTTTTTGTTGAAGTCTCGTTAGAGTTTCTGGTAGTAAACAAAAGCATTTATTGATCAAGTACACTTCTTAAAGCAGTAAGCACTTAGATACGAGGAAGTCACAAGATTATTTTTAAATGATTAAAAGTCATTAAGTCAATGCGAATAGACTGAGTACTTAAATATACAAACAACTTTTTTTACATACAGATTTTCTACTCCTATGTAGGCATGCAAATTTTGTCACCAGCAGGACTTAGGCATTTCAAAAAGAAAAAAAGAAAAAATGTACTGTATAATTTAAAGAAAAGCTGGCACGGCTATGCGTATTATTCAAAAATTTTGTTTCTAGAATTTTCCGAAACATGGCGATTAAACTTAATGGATCGAAATATAAAAATAAAATTTTCCGCTTTGATTGTTGAATCGTCTTTTCTCATCTTCTACGTTATAATTCATAGCGTGATTTAATTTGTAGTTTTTAAAACAGCCAAAAACCTTTCTTTTTTATAAAACCTTTAAAGGCTAAACATTTTTTTACTGGGTTTAGAATAAAAGCAAGTAAAATTGTTACGAGTAATTCAAACATTTTTTTGGAACACGCCAGAATCTTTTCAACGAATCTTACCATGACGAAAAACAACAAAAGCAACGAGACTGTTTAAATATCGCTCAGGAAACACTCAAATATATTTGTTTAATTGAACCCCGATTCAACTTGTGTTGCAGTTGAGACTTCCACCGTGGGCAGTTCTTCAATCAGCCAATAAGTTGTAAGAGTTCCTTTGCCTTTCATAGCCACATTGCCTCTCAACTCCAATTTAAAGCATTGATGTTTGTCTAGGAGACTTTTAGTTGTTTCGGAAACGTGAATGGACAGAGCTAAAAAAATTTACTTCCTAAAAATATTTTGTAGCAAGTAAAATGAAGAGGTTTTTGAAATATTTAAGACGAAAAAGAGCAAAGCAAAATTTGAGATGAGCTTATGTTTGTCTAGTTTGGCTCGGAAGAAAACTTGGACGAAATTGCGGCAGCCGTAACAAAAATTAAACCATAAATATTGCAAAAGATATTTTACGTCTTCCAGTTGGCAATTTTTTTTTTCAGAAAGTTCACCAAGGTTACAAATGCTGACCAAAACTGGGCATTATAAGGCCAGCTTGCACGGATCACTTGATCTGATAATTCTGCAACAACACTTATACGTCCACACAAATCTATTTGATGAGAAAAATTGATAAAAATTAAAAAGTAAAAGCAGCCCATTTGATTGACGCTTGATGACGTAAAAATCTTTTTATTTTTATCTTTAAAGTTTATGTATAATTAATATTAGTTGAGATTTAAACTCGTGATTGATTATTTTCGACAAAGAGATACAGGCTTCTTAAAATAAACATAACTGAACTTCGTTAAACAGCGATTTGAGAACTACTTAAGAGTGCCTTACGTAATCCATTCGACTCCATTCTGGAAGCAGTGTTGACAGTGTCTCCGAACAAGCAATAACGTGGCATTTTCAATCCCACTACCCCAGCACAGCAAGGCCCTGTTGAAGTCAAGTAGAAACCATATTTATTAAAAAAGTTATTGTACTGTCTTGTAAAAAAACAACGACAGAGCTTTTGTTCATGAATTCTTTAGCTTATTTTGTTATGTCATATACAATTTAAATTAAGTAATTTTCAGCTCAATATCAAGCCGCCATTTACAATTTCCGCCACTTCACTTATTTCATTGCGACCAAGTCCAGAGCGATTCTAAACAAGCTTTACAACAGGTTCTAATCAATTGTTGTTGTTTTTTAAAATCCTGCTCCGACCTGCTTGGACAAAGCTTTGTGGCAGAAGTCTTTTCCGGGACATTCTTCTCACAAGGAATTCTCTTTTAATATTTTTACATTGGTATTGTTCAGTTTTTATTAAAACTTGAACTTTTTTTTTCGAAGCATTTTTAACCATAAAAGACTTAATTAAGAAATGTAAAAAATGTCAGAATGAAATGCCGGGGGATTGCGTTTCATACCTTGTTAGTATAAACCAGGGGTGAGGAACCGGCGGCCATATGGCCGTATGTGGCCATTTTACAGTTAATGAGCGGCCATATGTAGCTTTGTAAATAATTAATTGCGTCGTATATTGTATTAATTTTTAAATGTATAAGGAGTCTTTGTATAAAGTAATTGATTAAATAAACAAAATAATAGAAAACCTTAGTTATTTTGAGTTTTTCATAATAAGAAAATCGTTTATAAACGTTTTTAAACAACATTTTTTCAGCTGTGGCTTGAGTTACGAAATACCTAATGTCATAAGTTTACTTGTTTCATTTTGTATGTCGTAATGCTGCTGTGATTCTTTTAGCAACTGTTCGTTTTATCCTCTTCGCTTAGTTTTGATTTGTAAGCAGGTTTCTATATTAGTAGAATTAGCAGGTTCCAAATAGATTTATTTGGATATCTCAATTATTTATTTTTAGCTTATTATTTAGGTTAGATGCAGAAAGAAACAAAAACATTAAATTAAAGCAAATTGTTTATAGACTTATTGTCAGTATCGCGTCTAATTTGTAGCGACTAGCTTAATTAACTCTCCTTATCTTGTATTGATAAACTAGCCAAGTGATTTGTGTTATATACATAATAGTAATTATTGTTTAAATTTTATTAATGTGGATTACCCCAATAATGGCTCTAAAGCGAAAACGAACATTAAACGAAGAAGGAAGAGTATTTACCGAGGAGTGGGGGGTGCAATACTTTCTTGTGCCTAATAAAGACAAAATGTGTTGCCTACTATGTGACGCCACAATTACTTGCATGAAAAAGTACAATGTTAAGCTTCACTATGAAACACATGAAAAGCACAAGCATTTTCAGTTGGAAGGAGAAGAACGTAAAGTTGCTTTTGAAAGATTGAAGAAAAAAAGAGCGTCAGCAGCAAATGTTTAAAAAAATATCTTGTCAGAAAAATGATGCCTTTAAAGCCACCTACCGAGTAGTACTTTTACTGGGAAAAAGAGGGAAGCCATTTAGTGATGTAGATATCATAAAAGAATCAATCGTTGAAGTTGTCGGTTGCATACAACCCGAAAATATTAGCAAATATAAAGAACTATCTCTTTCTCGAACAACAATAACAAGTCGTCAACATGAATTAGCATCCAACTTGAAACAACAACTCAATTCAACAATTTATTTTTTTTCGTTTTTTATTTTTATCTCTATATTTATCCTCCTGACTCGCAGGAAAGCGACGGAGGCGCTATACATAGGGTAAGCAATTATCCCGACCTGCTTCCGGAGATGCCAAGATATTGTTGTCCGCTAGTAATTTAGTAGAGATATTACTGTAATTTAGAACTGCTTGTCAAGACCACCAAGCAGGGGAAAGTGCCGTAAAGTGTCTTTCCCAAAGACACAACAGAATGGTCTGGGTTTTGAACCCTGACCATGTTGATCGTCAGTCCGGTGCTTTAACCACGCGACCACGCTGCCGACAAAAAGAAGTGTTTTATTCAATAGCTATAGATGAGTCTATTGATAGTACTGATTCTGCACAAATTTTAGTTTTTATTCGTGCGATAACAGGGGATTTTCGCTGTTTTGAAGAATTGCTTTGTTTATGTACCTTGAAGGATAGAACTCGTGAAATTGATATTTTTAATGCTTTAAAGAGAAATGCAACGAAGCAAAGCTCAGTTTTGCTAACTTGGTAAGTGTATGCACTGATGGTGCTCCTGCTATGAAAGGTGTCCGAGAAGGATTTATTGCCTTACTTAAAAAAGAATTACCTCATCCAGAATCATTAATTGCTTTTCATTGCATTATACACTAACGAAATCTTGCTGCTAAATCTGCTACAGTAGGAGACACATTTAACAAAGTTTTAGAGATTTGTCAGAGTCGATTCAATTTGGAAAAACGCAATTGATTACCCACGTCTTCGTCATCACGCTCAAAAAATGCTTTCCTGTTTTCCCACCACTTACTGCTGCGAGTCAACTCTCTCATATATGACACAAATCAAAACAAAGTTGAGAACTCAGCTTACTGATGTGCATTTAGAAGACCAACTTAGGCTGCGAACTACTATGCTAGAACCAAATATTGAACTCCTTGTAAAAATTAAGCAATATCAAAAAAATCATTAAAATTACATTCTTAATTTGGTATTTTATTAATAAAAAAATTTATTAAAAACACAGATACACCAAGCGTGTCAGTCTCCAAAAAACCTATCTCTACTGTGCACACCATCATATGTTTAAGCGCGTTCATTCTAGAATTTGTTATGTTATTATTTTAATCATAATTAAACTGTAAACAAACCTGCTCTGTTCTAAGTTAAAATATTTTTTATTTTGCGGCCAAATGATTAAACATAATTTCAAATACGGCCATCCAAGCGTAAAAGGTTCCCCATCCCTGGTATAAACCTAAACAGCAACTTCATAATGGCTTATGATTGGTAGACATTATCAGCGCGCAGTAAAATATTTTACCGGAATGCATTCCCAATCTCAAATTAAGTTGTTCCGATGTTCTATGCCGAATCTTGAAATTTCTCACAGCTTTGAGCAAGTGAAGAGCAGTTCTTGCTATTTCACAAGCATGACGTATACCGTTGCGCACAGGCAAACCTGAAACCAGCATGTATGCGTCTCCAATTGTTTCCACCTGGAATACAAAGAATCAACAAAACTTTGTTACAATATGTAAAGGTAATGTTTGATTAAAAATCATATAACAGGTTCAATGTAAAATGAATTTATGCAGAAGAATTTCCATTCGCACCAACAGTAAGAATGAAGCTCTTATCCTAGAATTCATAGCTGGTTGATTGTTGCTGTTGATCGCAGAAAACGAAACTACTCGGCTAATACACAACATTTCCTTCTTATAACAATTAGATAAGCGGAAAAGCGGGAAAACGGAAAGCATATCCTTATTCCGAGCATAAAGCCTGTGTTCTTCTGTCTGCAAATCGATCGCTCAACCATTCGACATTTCAAAAGCGACATCTTGCGCCAGTTTTTTCAGATAGTTAATCAGATTTTTAAAACTATGCTTTTTAAACTCTAGTTTCCTGTTTATGAATTTACGATAAGGATTTGTGCTTCTTCGTATGATTTCATGATATAAATATTTACAAAAATTTCTAATATACTTAATAAACTTAATAAATAAAGTTTAAATTAAATATAATTTGGTTATATGAGGAAAAAAGTATATTTTTTTAAAAACTGACTGAAATCAGTTTATGTCCTTTTTATTTATATGCCGTGCCGCGAAAGCGAAGCGACTACTTCTTCTTGACAAATCCCTTTTTTTTCAAAGCCAACATCACGTAAAGTCACTGGTACAATTTGCTATGCTTTTCAACTAAGAAGCTCATTGTCACAGACTTTACTTTGGAATCCAAGAGGACCAGATAACCTTAGAACAAGATAACCCGAATACCTGCCCTGAAGTAAAGCTGTGTCTATTTTTTATTTATTCCGGCTCAGGAAGTAGTTTGCTGCGAGACTGAAGCTTTTTTATGCAGTTAGCTTCAACTAAGTTCGAATTGATTTATTAGAAAACTTCTATTCGCAAACAAACAGAGACCACTGTCTCTAACTATAAAGAATGTAAATTTCGCTTTTCTTGATACCAGGTATATTATTAAAATCTTTATTCATGCTCTTCCGGTAAAATCTGAGTTAAATTTAGCTCAGATTTTACCGGAAGAGCATGAATAAAGATTTTTATAAAGAATGTATTTACAAAATTCACAGAACTAACGATTCACCAAAACTTTTCTCCCACGCTTTTCCAAACTTTGAAATAATTCCAGCACTAAAACTTAAATTCGTCCGATGCACAAAATAATTTTATCTCTATAGAATTAATTTCCAAAAACATTGGGGCAAAGCAATTCCAACTTTTTAATCATTTCACTGGAATAGCTCGAATCTACACTGGAATCGACACTGGGACAGACACTGGAAACGACACTGGAACGACTGGAATAAAGTACCAACTAAGCGCCCACTCATATAAAATCACATCAGGTGACGCTAGGTTACGGTTGAACATACTCGAATTTTCCAGTAGCGATTAAAGTAGAGTTCACACTCGGTCATTGAAAGCGTTTACAGGGAAACAGCCAGTCAGAGAATCGGGACAAGAAAGTATTACGTCATTAGAAGTCCGGTTAGAAGAAAAACATTTAAAACAATCATAAAACAGCTTGCAAAAATATTAAGTAAGATAAGTGGGAGTTTTATCAATTATGCGATTATTACTTGGCCAGGAAAATTCTTCTTCTTCTTTTTTCGGCTTCTCCCCACTCGGGGTCGCCATAGCGCGACAGTATTCTCCATTTCACTCGATCTACTTCGTCTCCTTTCCTAGCTCCAACCCTTTCCATGTCTTCTCTCAACAAATCCATCCACCTTTTCCTTGGCCTTCCTCTTTTCCTTCTGTCTGGCAACGCCATCTCCATCATCCTTTTCCGCACGTAGTCTTCTTCTCTCCTTTTTACGTGTTCATACCAACGAAGCCTTGCATTCCGAAGTTTGTCGCCCAGCTTTGCAATTTTCGCGGTCCCTCTCAGGTATTCTTTTCTTATCTTGTCCTTTCTTGTCACTCCCAGTGCCCATCTCACCATTTTCAACTCTGCAATTTCCATTTTTCCCACTTGTCTTTCCGTCATTACCACCGTTTCCATTCCATAAAGCATGGTTGGTCTAACAACACTCTTGTACATTTTACCCTTAACCTTTGCTGATAACTTCCTGTCGCACAGAACTCCAGACACCTTCCTCCAACTCATCCATCCTGCTTGGATCCTTCTCCTTACTTCTTCATATCTTCCATCATTACTAACTGTTGAACCCAGGTATTTGAAGTTTTTTGCTCTCTTTATCTTTTCTCCTTGCAGCTTCAACTCTTCTCCATCATCCACACCCCTAACCCTCAAATATTCGATCTTGCTCCGGCTTACTTTCAGGCCTCTTCTCTCCAGTGCATTTCTCCAAATCTCCAGATCCTCCTCTAGCTCCCTATGATTTTGCCTAGACAACACTATGTCATCTGCAAACAGCATATCCCATGGTGCGTCCTTCTTGATGTCATCCGTAGCCTGTCTATGATGATGGCAAAAGAAAATGGGCTGAGTGCTGAACCTTGGTGGAGTCCAACACTTACCTTGAATTCTTCATTTAATCTTGCTGCACTTCTCACAGTTGTTTTCGCTCCATCATACATATCCTTGATAATCTTTATGTAGCACTGTGATGTTTCAGCTAACCGCATGCATTCCGACAGTTCTTCTCTGGGTACCCTGTCGTATGCTTTCTCCAAGTCAATAAAGGCACAGTGCACTGCCTTCTGCCCTTCAGTCCATTTTTCCAACAGCATCCTTAGACAAAAGATTGCGTCGGTGGTACTCCTTCTTGGCAATAACCCAAATTGTTGCTCAGCGATCGTCACCTCCTTCCTTATCCTTGCTTCTATTATCCTCTCCCACAATTTCATAGTGCAGTTCATCAACTTGATCCCCCGGTAGTTTTCACATTCCTTGATGTCTCCTTTACCTTTGTACAAAGGTACAAGTATGCTCCTCCTCCATTCATCTGGCATCTTCTCTCTTCACAAGAGTCTGTTGAAGAAATTCACTAAAAACTCCACACCTTTTTTGTCTAGAGCAATTTATGCTTCCACTGGTATGTCATCAGGTCCTTGAGCCTTTCCCTTCTTCATCTTCCTCAACCCAATCCTGGCTTCTTCTCCAGAGATATTAGGTCAGGATTCAAAGGCCAGGAAAGTATTAGGTCATAATGAAAATTAAAATTATTGGAAAACAGAAAATTAACTATAGCTTTGTGAAATTAAAATCATTACGAATGAAGTGTGAGACTCATGGTGACTGCTAAGATGCTCATGAACCTCTCCACCTATTCTCACCAGGTTGATTTGTAGTACCTAAGTGCTATTTATTTTTTGTTCATTTTCGGCCTTCAATGGTAGCAGATTTCAAAAGTGTCCATTTTTTTTCTCAATTTGGAGTAGGATCCATCTCAAATTCCTATATTAAAATAAAAAGCTCATGCTACAAGACGTTTTTTTTTTAAACTGATCCGACGACTGCATGTAACGTATTCATTTTTCTTACTGCTGCCAAGATAAAGCTGGCCGTTTTTAAAAAGCTGACAAATATTTCCTGTATTGAAAAACAGATTTGCGCTTTATTATTTTTCTATTTACGTCATAATCACATCACCTTGTACACGTCATAATTTTCGATTATTTCGTCAAAGCACGTGTAGAGATCATTGAGAAGATCGACGATTTGCATCGGACTCGAAGCTGCCGACAGTGACGTGAAGCCGACAATATCAGTGAAGCAAATCGTCACACTTTCGAACGCTTCCGCCGGAACTGAGTCACCACGTTTCAGTCGGTTTACGACAGATCTTAATGACGTAAAAGAATATATTTAAATGCTTAAATCATTGCATGTCATAAAAACTTAAATTGTTCAAACGGAGATATACTGATGTGATTGGAAGTTTGTAAAATGTCCATTAGAATTGCCACGCAAAAAATTTTTTAAATTATTTTGTTACTTCAATTAAAAACCACTAAAACGTTTGGAATATTTTTCAATACTTAAAGAAAAAGATTGATATAGGTCTACAAATTATTTATTTAACAATTTTTGTTATATGATTGAAACTGACTATTTGCCTCAATTTTAAAGCTCTTTAATTAAATATCAATTTTTTTACATGATGAGACATCAAAAGAAATTCTAACAGTTAAAGTTTCAAAAGGTTACATGTAATGCAACTAACACAGGAAGCATCTGATAGAGAAGTTCGTCTGCTTTTTCTTTCTCTTCCATATAAGCTGCTGTTCTTTCCTCCACTAAACCTTCGAGGTTGATCGCATATTGTTCCATTCTATGCAGCAGATTTTCGACCAAATTTCCAGGATTTTCTCTAATTAAATAAAAGTTAAATATGGAGCGCTGTCATAGAAATCGAGTTTCTTTTTGGATTTCAGTAACTAATTTCGTTACAGCTTTTAAAATATCTTTAAAAGCGCTTTGAATTGAAATTTTAAGACACGCCAAAAAATCTTGCTCAAATTATTTAGTTATACTTGCGTTTTGTTACAAAAAAGAAGTGGTTTGTGCATTTTTAGTTTCCACATCGTTGATCTCTATGCGAAACAATAAAGAAAGTATTTTGAGTTAACAGTATTTGAAAAGATGCGTGTACATCAGTCAGACCTGATTTAAAGCCGTTTTTTACCGTAAAATTAAATTTTCTACTTAGTTCTTACTTATTAAAACGCTCGATTATTTTTTTGGTCAACGTGAAATCAGGTCGTTCATTCGGTTCCTCATGCCAGCATTTCTCCATCAGATTGCAAATGTCTTCACTCAAAGTCGACGTGTCCAACAGAGGTCGGAAATAAGGTTTGCATCCTCCTCGGACTCTCGAGATGATTTCTACGTCAGATCAATCACAATCAGTTTTAAACAAACCGAGATCAAGAGACGAAACGTGACCAAAACAATCTCACCTTTGCAAGATATCGTCACTCTTTCAACATAAAACGGTCCTTTCCTTAACGCGATTTCCTGGAGAATTATTCCAAAACTGTAAACATCGGCTTTTTGTGAAGCGATCGGGAGATTTGAAGCTCGCCTTAACAGCTCAGGAGCGGTCCAAAGTTTTTCTATCAAGCATCAAACATAATCAATAAATAATAATTGATCGTCTTTTTTTCTTTCTATCCGATGAATACTCACTTTCACATTCTCTGTACGATTCGTCAGCTGACGGAAGATTACGAAACGAGTGCAATCCATAATCAGTAATTTTCAACACAAACCGCGAATCCACAACACAGTTGGTCGATTTCAAGTTTCCATGATACTGGATGGCGCTGTTATGTAAAAATGACATTCCTAAAAAAATGAAAAAATTTAATTAGTCGGAAACATTGGTCAGCTTTTGAATGAAATCGTTTTCTCGCCTTTAACCAAATCGTTCATAAGTGAAACTCGAAACATCCAATCCATTCTTATTTCGTCATTGAGCAAGATTTCCTTCAAACTTCCTTTTCCACAGTATTCGGTGAGAACACAAACGTGGGGGGAATCAACACAAGCGCCCTCGAATCGGGTCAGATGCTCGTGAGTGATGTCACGCATCTGATAATGGGGTTTTATTATAATTCAAAACCTATGCTAACCAGTATGAAACCGTAAAAGTATAGAAAGAAGGTTAAGTGATTAGACATAAAAGAGAACAGCACTCCTTTTTACTTCATGTTTTTATAATCAATATAATGTAGTAATTAATATTCTTTCCTATTACATATTGTGCTTTTAAATGCGTTTATAGTCTGAATATCAAAAACGCAGAAAATTTGCGTATAATATATGAGTCTTGATTAAATTTTCATTTAAACGGGAATTTTCATAGCGTCTACCATTTAAATCAAATTGCAATTTGGTGATATAAAAGTAATATTTTGGTAAAAAACAATTTTTGTGAACTTATTAAAGCACTGTAATGAATTCTAGATATTCAATTTCACTCGCAATTCGAAAAAGTAAGTATTGCTTAAATGTAACAAATAAAAATATATGAAAATTCCTAATAAAATCAACTATAAAATTCTACAACGAAAATTAAGTTTTTATATAGCACGATGCTGATATATAAAATTGTTTTGCCTCGTGTTTTACTTACATGTTTTAGTTCCATTAATATGTTTCGTTTGAGATCAATTTTCCGTCGATTTGATTGTTTCAGAATCACCGTTTTACCCTGCAAAAGCTACTCAATCAGCAACAATTATTTTTTTGCTTGTTTTCTAAAGCACTCGGCCTTCAAACATAGCCAGAACTTAAAAATAAGTCAGTTGGTGCTGTCGCAATGTTAGGGTCTCGCACAATTGAACAGCGGTCTAGAATTGCTCAGAAAGCATTATTTTGTTTGGTAATTTCTTATCTCTCAAAATCTTTATTACTTTGTTTCATTTTTGTGCAAAGTTTTTTTTAAACAACTTAAATCAGCAAGTTTCATGATTACTCACTTTATATAAAGCAAGTCCATTCAAATGTAATAATTCCCCATCATCTGTTTGTATGCTGCTGGATTTGCACTATAAAAGTTTAAATTTCAGCAAAAAAATCTTTTACACGTTTATGACAAATGGCTCAATTTCTAACAAAATCAATTATTTGAAAAGTAAAATTTTGGCCTACTTTGTAGTCAATTGTACAAAAGATTTGCAGAAAGACTGTTTATCAATATGAAACTAATAAAAGGTCATATTTAACAAGAATCGAATCGAGGATCTAAAGGTAAACTAACGCGAAATTAATCGTATAATATTGTATAATTCATTCAATTTTCTTCTAAGCAATACAATAAATTATTATTACCGTTTTCCAAGACGCCAAGATATTAAATTTAGTTTAAGTTGTTTTAATACTGCTGTTTTATGGGTTTATCAATTATGCAAAAAATCCGGTAAACTTTGTTCTAGATACATCTTACAAAGTTTATGCGGCTTTGGTTTTATCAGGAGTCGGCAAAGACTTTTTGAAAAGACAGGATTCTATTTGCTCCTATTCCATATTAAATTAGCCTCATCCCCAAGAACGAAAAATGGGTAGTGGATTGCCTTTATCGTCGCCAATATAGAAGCGTCAGCGATTATGGTTTCCATCTTTTGTTTTTAATGAAGAACTTACATCGTATGCGAAAAATGTACTATAAGATTTTTTGTTCTTTTGCATTTGACTTGAGTTTGATGATTCTGGTCGGGTAAAAGGCTGAAGATGTTCTGCATTTAACTTTTCGTTGCAGGAGGAGTTATTTTTGTGTTCGAAAAAGCAGCTTGTCACATCGTCATTAGTTTGGTTGCTGATAACAGGAAACTTTATTTCCGACCAGCTAACTCTCCATAGTTGACTTTCCAGTTCTTTTTTCAATCTATAACTTCTGAAAAACGAAAAAAATTTTTCATTTAAAAATAAATGAAAGATTGGCAATTTAAAAGCTGGGCGAGCGAAATTTTCAAGCCAAAGAAGTCCGGCCTAAAAATGCTTCGGTTGCGGCCACAACATAATGGTCGTCAACTTTGGTCCTTAAAAAAGAGAATCCATATGATCGTATTTTGTTTGATTCCAGTTTTTTTGGTTAAATTCTTTCTATTTACAAGTTTAAGCATTTTAGGCATCATATCTAATAAGTTTTAAGCATTTTATTTAAGCCAGTTCACCCGATGATGTGCTCAAGGAAGTGCTAACAGTATTTAGCGGTTTCCATGGAAACTCTTCGACGTAGCAACGATAGCAAGATAAAAACATCAAATCAAAAAAAAGAAAAACAGTTTTACCTAACCGTAGCCGTGGTTGCTACGACAACGATCAAAACAAAACCACCGATCAGCGTCGACAGAAGAACAAGGTTTAGCACTGAAAGTCCTAAATCATAGACTTTTACTCAACAAAATGAATTTTAGAAAACAATTTATAGTTTAGTTTGTCGTACTTTTAAAAAATGTCCGAGTTTCTAGTTCTAATTAACACGAGTAGCGCCATAGCGCTGATTAAAGCTACTCAGAAGGTTGCTGCAAACAAAAAACCATAAATTTTTGTATTGATAAGTTATAAAAACAAAACAAACAAGGAATGCTTTAGTTTAAAGAAAAAACTAATTACTATACGTTTTACTGGAAACTTTACAAAGAGTTTTTCAAAACAGCCTCCTAATGTTTTCAACCAAAATAAATCAACAATGTTTGTTGAATTTCTTATACTCATGTTTTATACAAATGTAATAGTTACACAAGTGCAAGCTATTGACATCGCATTTATTACTGGTGCTTTTGTTGAAAAAAACGTAGTGTGATGCGATTTACAGACACTCAAATGTTATTTTAATGTGGGGAGAAACAAACAGCAAGTGTGAAATATACGTACTTAAGGCTTTTCAAAATTTTTTCTAACATAAAGCAATTTAACATGGGAAAATAATTTAATGTGAAGAATTTAATGTGGAATTTAATGTACTGTAGAATTCCACATTTAATGTAAAGAATCTAATGTTTAATTTAGTGGAGAGAATTTGATGTGGAGAAATAAAACAAATAGTCATTAAATAATAATAAATTCAAAAACTGAGGCTTACTTAAGCTTATATTCATATTTTCAACTAACTAGTTTATACATATCAAATTCTCATAAACTTGCGGACAACACCTAAAGGCTTTATGTGGAAAAACAAGTAAATAAGACGCTAACAAAAATAACTTCCATACTGATCAACTCGATACTGATCAATTAAATTCTCTTTAAAATTTCTCTCACGTGGTTTTGCGCATCTGCTTCCATCAAAACCACATTTTGGTACATCTGGTGGTGGAAAACCTTTTGGCCAAAACACAGTCGCATTTTCCCGGTAGACATCATTAATTGCATCGTAATATGCCACCACTTGAAATGCATCTGTAAATTTCATATGTAGATAAACTCATTGCATAATTTTGTGGAGAATTTTGGGAAAAAAGTTTTTTTGTGGATTAAACAGAAATAGGAAAAAATTCATTTTTCGGACAACCCAAATTTGTTTTATTGGAAACGGCATCAAAAAAAAACAACTTGCAAAAGCAATTCAGCAAAAGTATTGTAAAATATTGCTTTTTTATTTGATAAAAGTTGCAATCATGCCTTTAATTATAAAACGTTAAAAAAATCTTGTTTATTAAAAGCTTAAACAACGTGGTTGAAACTAATATATGAATATGTTTAAGGTTTTAATCAAAAACAACATCTACAAAAAGGATACAAAAAGTTTTTTTTAGCAACGTAACCAAGTAGGAGCGACATATTGGTCGCGAAGGGAATCGACGCGATCGCGGTTTAAAGCCTTCTCGCGTCATTCTGCTGTGTCCTTGGAAAAAAACACTTTAGGAAGTTCTGGTTACGGTCTTAGAAAACAGCTCTAAATTTCAGTCATATCTCCTAATAAAAAACAAAAAAGATAGAAATTTAAACTGGACAGCAGTATCTTAGCATCTCCAAAACCAGTAATCGTTTGGCAGTTTCACTTTGTTTAGCGCCTCCAATGTTGCCCTGCGAGTCAGGAGGATAAATTATAGAGATGATATATAGATGGATGGATGGATGGAATTTAAAGTCTAGAAATCAATCAGTAAATGTAATACAATAATCAAAAAAGTTTGATTCGGTTTTTTAACTTTAAAATAGACCTTATCCTCTGTAAATTAAAGCATGTTCTACCCCAAAATGCTCTTTTTAAATTATATTATTCACTTTTTCTTCCAAATTTACTGCATGGTCTGGTGGTGTGGGTTTTCACGTTTCCCACCTACTTGTACAAACTTGTTTCTATTCAAAATAAAACAGTGAAACTGATAGGCGCAGGGTATTTTTTAGAAAGTACAACTCAATTTTATGCTAAACTGAAAATACATCAACTCCTCATATAAATTTAAGATTGCTAAACTAGTCCATTACTATATAAATAGTAAGCTTTCTCTCTCCTTCTTTGATTACTTTAACAAATCTTGTGATGTGTCCAACCGTTCAACAAGAATTAAAGTAAACCTGAGTAAATTTGGCTTTTCTTGATACCAGGTATATTATTAAAATCTTTATTCATGCTCTTCTATGCTTTTACCAGAAGAGCATGAATAAAGATTTTAAACCTGAGTAATTTGTACAAACCGATATATTGTACTTATAGAATGCAAAGAAGTATTAAGTATCAAGGCGTTAAGATATAGAACTCTATTCTATACACAATTCAAAAACTTTTCAAAAAATTTTTTCAAGATTAAATGAAATTGTATTTGTTACAATCTTATAGTACGATAAACTTCTAATCCTCCAGTTATAACATCTGGATGCTGTTGTATTTATCTTTTGTGTGTTTGATTTTAAGTCTAAAGGGTGGCTGCTTGACTCGAAGGCCAATGAGGTTCATTCGCAGCTTCCCTGTTGTTGAAAAATACATTTAAACATAGACACCGTTAATGTTGTTCTGTTATTATTTTGTTCATTAAACATTATGTATTTGTTTTTTTGTTTTTTTTGATTATTCGACATGCTATTTGATGGCCAAAATAAACTGACGTCTATGTCTATGTACAGTATAATCCCTTTAATGCACACTGGTCATGCAAGATGGCACGTTTATTTATTTGGCGACAACCAAATCAACTGCTTGGGTTTCTATTTTTGAACACCACCTAGTTATCTTCAAAACCAAACTCGTTTTTATTAAAACAGAGTAAAGCTTCCATAAACAAGAATTTTTTCCTTAATTTTAATAGTTTTTTTGATTGTTTGTTTTCTTAGTAAAATTAAAAAAAAAATCATTCGATCAGAATTTCAGAAAATACCAACTGTTGTACAACAGAAATAAAATTTGACCTTCGAGTTCGATGCTTAATTAATATCAGTACCTTTGGAAAAAGTATTTTACGACAAATTCATAAATATGGTTTACTGTCTACTCACTCCGCTTAAAACAAAAAGCACGATTCAAAACGTTTTTGATTTATTTTTTAGCTATTCAGAAGCATGTATTCGATAAACTCTTGTCTTTGGCTTTGTCTATTACGCTTGTAAGTTATTTTGTGAAAAAAAGTGACAACCTTACCAGCTGATGGGATGTAACTCCAAATAGAAAAATTCATTTTTCTGTCCCCAGTTTCATCAAATACTATGCTTCCAGTTAACCCTAAAATATTTCAAATAAACCATGGAATTTTTAATTCATCACTTTTTGTTAGTAAAGCGATTTTTTAGACATGAAATAAGTTTGACAATTTTTCGCAATTTTTCGGTACTAAATTTTTGAATAAATAAATAAAGTGTCTTTTTCAAAAGAAAAAAATTCTCAATCTGAAAAGGACCAGACAACAACATTATCTCCAAAAGCAGACGCAAGGCATCACCTTACAGTTGCTCTAAATTTAACGACTCCGCCAATGTTTGACATTTCAAGAGCATAAATAGTTGATACAAAGATGGATATGTTGTGCTTTTAGTTATTAATTTTAGTTATACTACTTTTGTGCTTTTAGTTACTCAAAAACAAAAAAATGGTTGTCAAATGCGAACCAAAAGCATTTAAAGTAGCTTATGAATTTAAAGGCTTGCAGTTAATTACCTTTAAACTTCTTTTTCATTATATATTTTTTCATCAATTGCGAACTGTCTAAATGCATCACATCGTTGGATGATGAGTTGTCGCCGAAATGGTTTTTCTTTTGAACAATAGTTTTTGGCGTATTGTTTTCCTCAAGTCCACTGTTTAGTATTTTAACAAACATGAGAAAAGAATCATAAAATAAAGCCGGATACTGGTTTTTCTGTAAAAAAAATATTTTGTAGGCTGACTTGTTTATTTGACCAAAATGGCAGTATTTAATAGTTTTTTAAAAAAACATTAAACATACTATAAAATATGAATTTAATGTGTCTGATCCATATTTATCCATTTCTTCCTCGATAAGTTTCATTGTCAACCATTGCTGTATTTGAAAATAGGTCGTTCCATCGCTGATAAAAATGAAAAAGTGTACAACTGATTAATAGTTCTTGTTTTATATTAGAGTTTTTCAACATATTTTTAAAATTTATGTGTGAAGTAGAATAAAAGGCATTTTACAAGAACAATATTTAAGCAATTAGAAAAGCTAATTTTTAAAATTGATTATTTTGGAGCCAATTACTTTCTGTCATTTTTTCTCATAATTTTTTTGCTCTATTTGATTAAACTTTCACTATGTAATGGCCAATTTTTCAAGAGAAACAGTCTTATAAATAAAACATTTTATGCAATTTCTTTAACCTGTAATGCCACGAATCTCGGTGAAAAAACCATTGCATTATTGTTCAAACATGAATTAATAGAATAGAACAGAACTTAGTGTTTTGCCAGGCCCAAATAAAAGCAAAAATAAACCCAATCAACGTCAACACAATACCATTCAAGCTAAAAAGCATCAAAAGGCCTTTAGGTTTTTTAGTCAAGATGCTCCCTGATTATACCGGTTAAGAATTAAAGAATACATGTAAATGAATAAAAATCGAATTATGATTTTACGAATGCTTAAATGACTAAAAATTCATTCATGAATTAGGATAATTGACTAAATACTGATCGATAATTTGTGTAAATTCCAGTCAATAAATTAGTACATGAACTATCAATACACAAATAAATAGACAAAAGTTTACCCAAGCATACCAACAAAACTATTGTAATTCAAAAATATTATTTATTGCTTTTAATTAGACATTTTTAAATTGTTTAAAAAATGCATAATTGCAATGCAATAATTAAATTAAACCTAATAATTTAGTCCAATATTTAACACTTTTATATTGTGGTGTTCTTTGATCAACACCCTTTTGCTTTTTTTGCAAAAAATAATTACTTTTAAAAGCATTCCTGGTGTTATAGTCGTGAATTTAATGGTTCTTGGAAAATATATTGAAGAGACATTCAAAAGCAGATCATATTTAAAACAAATTATAAATGTCATATTTCAAGTACACACATATTATGTATTTTAAATACATTTTCTAAAACACAGATATTTGTTACATGGATTTGCCTTTGCCCTACTTTATTTATGCATCTTAGTAGGCTATGAATAATTTTAAAAGGTTGAGAAACAGTTTTTGAGCAGCTACCCAGCAAACTATTCTATAAAGTGGTGTTGGATAGATTAGGGTATAGTAAACTCTCATGAGAATTTGCTTGTCCACATTTGGTTTTAATTTATACAGCGGTCCACATAAATTTGCTACTTGGGAAGCAACCGCTAAAAAATATGATTTTCATGATAATTTTTCACTTATGACTATACCTAAATACTTATAAGTTTCTGTTTGGTACAACAGATGTTCTTTAAATTCGATTTGAAATTTGTATCCTTTTTTAAATTAATTAAATTAATAGTTTTATAATTGTTTTGGTAGCATTTCAAGGTTTTCTGAATTTTAAAACTAAGACTTAAACGGATAAATATTTTCGTAATAATTGCATACTTTCCCAAATATGTTTTCAATTGACCGACAAAATTTTCAAAATCTTTTCCAGCTTCTGGAACCGGGAGTGTCACAATCAAACAACTTTCAAACTTTTTCTTAACTCTTTTCTGAAAGAAGGAAATTTTTAGATAAAAAAATTAGAATTTTCAGATTGGCTTGAAATGCCAATTCGCCGAAGATTCAACTGCGAAAAATTTCATTAATGCAATAAGTGTTGAACTGGTACAAAGATTGTTAGAATAATGTCAACTTTATAAATCACAATTGCAGAAGTTTGATTCTTGTCCACGACGTCACAAGTTAAACATTTAATTTGAATTTCCTATTGATGTTTTTTCTAGTAAACAGCTTCTAGCCAGAAATTATGTTTATTGGGCTTCCAGCCAGCTGGTAATGGCAATTCCGCAATAAATTAACTTCAACAGTTTAAAAAAATCAGTGAATAATTCTAATAAAAATAAAGTTTTTATTGCCACAAAATTTAAATTTATTAAAGAATACATCAATGTTTAATCTGCTCTTTCCCACGGACGAAAGTATTTGTAACTAAAAGTATTCTTCAGTCAGGCTTTATGTAGTGATTTTAATTAGATCAGATACAATTTACTCCGAGCTTACGATTTACTTAAGCAATGATGCAATTAATAGAAGTAATATACAATAGAGATGAACTAAACAAATGACTTAACATAATAATTGCAACTATGGTTTGAATTGTATTAACATAATTATAATGTGTTGTAAAGTACTGTAAATGACTTTGTTTTGCCTTCGTATTATTTTCGTAATTAAAAAGTTTAACAGCAGCCAACAAGGTTTCTAAAAAAAAACGTAGGGAAAGTCACATCAAAAGCGAAACACACAAATTTAACACAGATGTGTCTTCAAATAACAAAAAAAAAAAAAAATCAGAAAGACGATGAAATTGCTGTTGCTTAAAAGCTGCATAATTTTTTTTAGCACATTTCATTGATGCAGATAAAAATAGATTAAATCAAGATAACAAAGATATGTCATTTAGCACAAACTTTCTCTATACCAAACAACATTTTAAACGTTGCTGTGTGCAAAAACGTTAACTAATACCGGTACGGTCGATACAAACAATGTTGTCGTACTTTCATGTCTTCGTTTTCATTTCTCAACGTCAATTTTTCCCAAGGCTTATTTCCTAGTTTATTTTCCAAATCAATTATGATGTAAACATATTCGTCGTTAACGTGATGAATTGCAGCTTCTGCCATTAGCTTAATCATAACATCAGTTTCTACGCTTATCAGAAGAACTGCGTAATACAAAGTGTAGATTAGTACCTTGCGAAGACTTTGAGTAAGTATAGCTCGTCAAGTCTTTTAGTTAAAGCAATTATTGTTTACAACATAGACTTCAGTAAATATAACAAAATTGAAAACAACTTTGGTTTCTTGTACAAACCTTAGTCGTAATTAATTTGTGGTGTTTCCATCAAAAGTTTAGGCTCTTGGTTTAGTAATAGTATATTTTGTATTTTTACGATTTTTTATCTTTATTTTAATGCTTTCATGAATTTAGTGATTGTTTAATGCAAAGTAAAATTTGGCTTTAAAATGCTTGAATATAATAATATGGTTTGACAATCATTACAAAAAAGAAATAAAAGATAATTCATCTAAAGTTTTGTAGAAATGTGTTCCCCTCAGCTTTAAAATAAAGAGCTACTTTCTATGAGATGAACTCAAAAATCAAGTGCTGGCCAAATTTTGAGTAACTTTCATCAATTGATAAAAGCTTGTTGTAATTTTTCTCATGTGATACCACACGCCAGGCAAAGAAGCGGCTAATAGATCACGTGACCTGAGAGAAACTCACTGTACTGATCAAGACATAGATAGATAGATATTTATCAGTTTGATATGGATAGATAATACAAATAGATAAATAGATAGATAGATAGGTAGGTAGATATTTATTTGTTTGCTTTGACACAAAATGAATAAATATAAAGTGATAATAAAAAGTGCGATAAAGAATGCAGAAAGCCAGGAAGCACTGAAGAACCAAAGATTTTCGAGTTAAGTACTTCTTAGAAAGTGCGAAAAAGAAATTTTTTTATGTTTTTTATTGTCTTGTTATTTTTTTTTTATAATAATACATCTTGTTAAATAAATTCCACGTTTACAATGGTAATAATAATAAATCAGAAGCTTGCGAAAGGAAAAAAGACAACCGAAGCAACAATGCAAGTAAAAACAAAATAATAACGATAATAAAAAAAAAAATCAAAACAATTTTACTACAAACTCAAGACGACAATTTCATCATACTTGACAAAGCCAAAAACAGTAAAAAAACATTAATCAAAAACGGGGATAATGTTTATATAAATATTTATGAGTATGAGGATTTTGAATATATCTGAAACTAAGTTGCTTAAAACGAGAAGCACCAGACTCAAGCTTTGCTCTTGTTAGAGCTCAATATGATAAATATGTGTCATCAGCAAATAACGTTATGTTAAACGATGAAAATAGAGTAAGATCATTTATGAACATTGTGCATAACAATGGACCCAGGCATAAACCCTGGGAAACACCAGAAGTTGTTTCTAATTTTTCAGAAGTAATACAATATTTAAAAGCTTATTGTGTTGTTTTCGATTAGTTACAAAATTTCAAATAAATTTCAAAGATTTGCCACGAATTACAAAGAAATAGTCAAGTTCTAATAATAAGTTTTTGATGATCAACCATGGTTGTTGACAATTATTTCCGAAATCCAAATTTGTGATCAATAATCAAATTGAATTTATCTATATACAAAATTAAACGTTTGTACAGCAATTTTTCAAAGATTTTGTCAAACTGCGGTAGCAAAGAAACAGGGCAATGCTTAGTCGCTATGTCAATATTATCTTTTTTTAAAATAAGAAACGCTATTACCACTTTTAACAACTACGGGTAAATACCATTAGTTGAGCATACGTTAAAAAATTCGCTTAGAATAGGAGATATGATGGAATTAAAGATTCTAATAAATTTAATATCAACATCTTCTACTTTATTTGTTTTTTGTTTTGAAGTGAATTAATCAATTAATTAAGCACCTTAGCTCATTTTCTGTTGATGAAAATAAAAAGGAGTTTCGTTTCTTACTTTTGTTAAATTTAAAACTTGCATCATCTTCAAGAAGTTTAACCATTTTTAACCGTATTTTTACCAATATTAACAAAAGGTTGATTAAAATTTTGAGCTATATCTTCTGAATTATCAATCTGTTTGTCATCTTCTGAAGTTGAATATTTAGGTATCACTTTATCATTTGTTTTCACATTAGATAGTTTTTTTTTAATTTTCCAAATTTGATTCAAATCATGTTTGTTTTCATTAAGGGTGTTTAACCCTGAATTCATATCATGGGTAAAATTTACCCTTGAAAATTTTCTATATTATCCTACATCTGGCATTTATAATTGGAAAAAACTCAGTTTCTAGGTATTCTCAGTTGAAGTCAGAGTGTTATAGGTGGTAGATGTCATTTATCTCTACAAGTGAGTATTAAAATTTTCGAGGGTAAAATATACCCATAATATGATATAACTAATTCTTTGGAGGGTAAATTTTACCCATCTTATGATACATGCCATTTTTTGGGGGGTAACTTTTACCCATGAAATGATATAAGGGGTGTCTTTCTGTTAGGTGAATTTTATCCGTATTATTACAATAATTATTTATTCTTGCTTGTAAATCACAATATGTTAGTTTTATTGTTAGTAGCTTATATCCATGTAATTTTATTAGTAACCTATTTCATTTAATTTTTTATTTCCTAAAAATAATTAGCTATAATTTACTTATTTCTTTCAGAAATTGTAATATAAGATGCCTAAAAGTAAACCACTTAGGGTTGATGAATTTCAATCGTTACTAGAAGAAGATGCTGATTTTTCGGATGATTTAAGTGATGATTCTAGCATAGAAATTGATGATGTGGATATTTCTGATAGTGATTCAGATAATGTACCATATTGTGATTCAGATAGTGACCAAGTTTATAACTGCCAACCAGCAAAAAAGAGATCGAGAAAAGAAACCATGCCAAGTCAAAGATCTGATAAAATATTTGAATTTAACAGCGATGAAATTTATGGAAGGAATAAATTTGCATGGAAAACAGTTGAAAATACTACTATAGGAAAAACACCAGCAAGAAACATCATAAAATTTAAAAGTGGTCCAACATATCAAGTAGGAACTGCTCAAGAAAGTTTTAATCTTTTCATAACAGACAGTATGCTAGATATTATAGTCAAGAACACAAACAATGAAATTGAATCAAAGCGCACCACCTATAGCAAAGAACACTTTACAACATCAAAAACATGCATTGATGAAATAAAGGCCTTATTTGGAATTCTAATAAAAGCAGCTGCATTGAAAGACAATCATCTCACAACCCTTGAAATGTGGGATACTACAAATGGGCGTATGTGGTATAGATGTATAATGAGCAGAGACAGATTCAACTTTCTCCTTAATTGTCTGAGATTTGACGAAAAAAGTACAAGACTGGAAAGGAAAAAAACAGATTCATTTGCTCCTATTAGAGAAATTTGGGACAAGTTCATCCTAAATTGTAATCATAATTATTGTCCTTCACAGAATTGCACTTTAGATGAGCAATTATTAGCTTTTAGAGGGCGCTGCTCTTTCAAAATGTTCATTCCAAATAAACCAGCTAAATATGGACTGAAAATAGTCATGCTATGTGATAATGAGTCCAAATATATGTTCAATGCAGAGCCCTATCTAGGTAAATCTACAAATACACACGGTCTACCATTGAGTGAGTATTTCACAACAAATCTGACTACGCCAATATTCGGGAGCAATCGTAATGTAACAATGGACAATTGGTTCACTTCAATACCCATTGCAAAAAAGTTGCTTCAAAGTCCATATAAACTAACATTAGTTGGCACATTGAGAAAAAACAAAGCTGAAATCCACTTCGAATTGCTGATCTTAAAAAAATCCGAGATTGGAAAGGCAAAATTTTGTTTTGCTAATGAATTAACTCTTCTTTCATATCAACCAAAATCTAACAAAAATGTTCTCGTCTTGTCGACTATGCATAGTGGTAAGGATTTCAATGAGACTAAGCCAGAAATCATAAAATGTTATAACTCTACTAAGGGAGGAGTCGATGCATTTGATCAAATGTCATCAGAAATGTCTTGTAGCAGAAGAACTAGAAGGTGGCCACTGTGCATTTTTTATGGAATGCTAACTACAACAATCATCAACTCTTGGATTGTATATAAGGAAAATAATTCAAGATCAGAAATGAAAATTAAAAGGCGAAAATATGCCCTAGAATTAGCTAATGACCTTGCTTCCAATTGGATAAAGAAAAGATATGAAATCCCTAATCTCCCTAGAATGCTCAAACAAGAAATAAAACTTCTTTTAGGTATCTCGCAACCATCAGTTAATAAAGAATTAAGAGAAAAAAAGATTGAACAACAACGAAGATGCACTGACTGCTTAGTAAGAAAAAATGATAGAAAAACAAAAATCCTATGCTTCTCTTGTGAAAAACCAATTTGCCTTGAACACAAACTAAGTGTATGCATTGATTGCATAGAAAAATTAGAGTAATAATATGAGTAAAATTAATAATAGGTTTTTTTTTTGTTTTCTTTACTACTAGGTAAGTACAACTTTTGAGTAATTAGATTTTAACTACTATAATTTTCTGTGCCAAAGGATTATTTGCATTTTATTTCCTTTTTTTGTTAGCTATAATCGCTTTAAATATTATAAATTGCATTGTAAAAATACAATTACATAGTTTTCTTTCTTTTGCTGTCCTAAAAAATAAAAAAAATGGCATTTGGGTAAAATTTACCCATAATATGATAAACGGAATTCTAATCATGATATGAATTAAGGGTTAATACATGTAATCTATGACCGATTGAAATGTTGTCGAGGTTATCTGGCAGGTTTAGCAATGACACATTTAACTGAGCAACTAAATAGATTGTTAATATAGCTTCTTATATTGCAGTTATTTTTTAGTCGTAATAAATCAATATGTATTAAAATCACCAAGTAGGTAGAATACTTTTTTTGTGGTTTATACAATTAAAAGTTTCACATATTTCTTTATCAAATTTTTTTTAATGTTCAGCTTTAACCACAGGATGACGGTAAACCACTTTTATTATTATAGGCATGCAAGTAGTATCTATTTTAATCCACAAATTTTAAGCAAGATCAATGTTTATATCTATATAAAGAATAACACTATAAGTAATCAAATCTTTAATATATAGACCAACTCTACCAGCGTTTCTATATAGACCAACTATTCCTGTATATAAAATTATAGCCATTAATTTGAATATCGCTATAAATTTTACCGCATTGTAGTTATTTTCTGATAAATCAATAACAGCAATTTTACATTTCATCTCTTTATTTATCTTGCTGATTCGCAGAAAAGCGTTGGTGGCGGTAAACATAGAGCAACTGTCAAGCAATTACTCCGACCTGTTTCTAAAGATCCCAAGATATTGCTGTCCCGTTGAAGTTTTTATTTGGTTTTTTACTTCTATAGAAATATGATCAAAATTTATAACTGTTTGATAAGACCACCAAGCAAAGGAAAATGCCGTAAACTGTTTTTCCCAAGAACACAATAGCAGGGCGTGAGTAAGTTTTGAACCCCATCATGTTGATCACAATCACGACGCTCTTAACATCAAAAGCCTTATTTAAACCCGCATTGTAATTATTCAACTTACCAATGCTCTTTTGCAAACTTTTCAAATTAAAATGCATAATGAATAGAGAAGTACTATCATTACCTTTAATAAGATATTTAACGGGATTAACATCGAAATATTTAGAATCACAAAAACATTTTTAAAGATCGTTTGAATCGTTATCTTGCACTCCGAATCGAAGTGATTACTGAATAAATTTTTTTGAAAAACAATTTGTGTGTCAAACTTGGATTAATTAAATTGTAAGGAATTTGCACGCACTTGTGATCACCAATTTTAAAATTGCCAATCGCAACAGTTGCTGCCATTCTTGTTTACAGGTACGAAGCAACCAGTGCAAATAATAGTCAAATCAACAAATTGTTGGAAATGTATATATTACAATTATTTCATAAAAAAGAATGTGAATATGCAGAAAAAAAACTGAATATAAAAATTTTGCATGAAAAAAAACAACAATACTTATACGGTGAATTTAAGCAGATTATAACTAAGTTTTTAAAATCTACATCTATATTAAGTTTGAACAAATCATCTGGCAACGTAACAGTGAGCCAATTATCAGTTTCTCTGCCTTTGTCTTGTGTATTAAGCTTTATACCTGTTCGTTGGGTCAACTTTTTCATCCGATTCTTTCCATTATATGGGTGAATCATATAACAAATTTGTTGCAGCACTCATGTTTTAGATAATAAAATGACTGAATTTGCCGAGGAGTCAAGTCTTAAGTGATAAAAATACCTTTTAATGTATTAGTTGGTTTAACTTTGATTTTGGAAAGAGAATTTCACATCTTTTTTTGTAACACAAAAGTCTAACAATGATAGATCCAGGTTTGTTTTTTTATTTGCCAAGACAATGTTCTGGTTGAATGTCGTATTGATCTAAACTGATTTCAAAAGCTTCTGCAATTTTAAATATCACAACCTCCCCTTCTTCTCGACCACTAGTTGTTTCACGTACTCCACGAATGCGCCGGCTTTTATGTCGTCTATATTGTTTGAGTTCATCTAACACTTATACAAATTAATGTTTTACGACTGTTTCATCATAGAACAATTGCAACTGCGCTGGTATGGCCATGTGACACGAATGTCCCACGAGCAAACAGCACAGCAACTAATGGGTGGTCTTCCTAGTGGCAAAAGACCTAAAGGGAGACAAAGAACTTGCTGGCGGAATTATGTTAAAGATTTGGCCTGGTGATGTCCTGGAATTCCACGAGCAAAATTCCCGCTAGTTGTAGAAGATCGGGATGCTTGGAGATCCCAACTCGAGCTGCTGCTCGAGCAACCCCAAAAAAACAAACGGAAAATTCAATGTTTTTCCTGAAAATGATGATGATAATGACTGTTTTATTTTTTATTTTCAATTTTTACTATTTTATTTCCTGGTTGGTATCTAATAATTTATTTTTTAAAGCTTTGGTATTTTCCTGTTATCGACCCACCATCAGCAAATAGTGAACGAAAACCTAAGACTTTCGGGGTCTCTTCAAAAAATTACCGTAAGGGATTTTTATTGGTAAAACTAATACCCCTTTCAGCAGCAGAGTGAAATAAAAAAGAAACCAAGAGAAATGTATTGAAAATAACAGGAAGCAATAGATCGTGGGGCGATAATAAAAAAGTACCAAAGCTTTTATTTTATCCCTTAAATCATTAGCCATAAAATGAATTTCTGAAATCTTTCTTTTTTCATTTTCACTAAACTGTTCTGTAGTCGATCTCCTTTTCCTTTTTTAGGAATTTAAAAAATTTCGATAAGAATTAGACAGAAAAAAACAAACATGTCCACACTTTAGAGCAGTGGTTCTTAACCTTTTTTGCATATTTTACCCTTTTAATAAATATCAATGCCAAACTTATCCTCAATATACCAAATGGTGCTCATTTACGAAAAAAGGAAATGAACAAGTTATTTTAATTATATTCGATATAATGGCTGCCCCTGTTTTTCAGCAACGAGCTATTCAAAGTCTGCTGAAGTTGTAGATAATAGGTAACGAATGTCAAATTTAACATCAAGTCGGTTTTGTGTTTTTGACTCAATAACAAGCACAGCAGAAAAGCCGCACTCGCACAAGTAGGTCGAAGAAAACGAAACCACCTTATTCAGAGCTCAAGTTGCAAGAGTGAAACTCATCCTTTGCAAAAAAATCATTTGTTAACTCCATAAATTCTTCTTGGATTGCTTCAGTAACATCGTCCACTTAAAATGCAAAAGAATTTTTAGCTATTTTTATCAAAATATTTTTACTCCAAGAAAAAACATTACGCTTTTCAATAAGTAAGGTTTCAGAAGGATTTTACCAATCATAGTGCTTTTTTAACTTTTGCCAAGCGCAAAGCTGCATTGTTAGTACGCCAAAAAATTCCAGTTCTGTCCAGCTTTTGTTTTTTCAGACAAGCAGCCGTCTCAAAAAAGGACTGATTTTTGCTCATCATACTTGGATGAGCATTTGGTAGGTGTTGTTTTAGTGGAGCAGGTTTTACGATGCTGTTTGAAAATGTTTTTCTGCACAAAACACTGAGTAATTTGAAGACCATTCGAAAAAAGAAATGTAAATCCAAAATCTAAATAATTGTTCTGATACTTTCTCTTTTTCAGTGACATGCTATTTTTACGATTAATTTTTATGCTGCATATAAAAACGTGATAACTTTTAAAGATGAAAAAATTCAAAGTGCATGAATTAAAATAACAAGGTCAAGACAAAAACTTTTTATACTAAAACAAATTCGTCAATAATCCCGAAACAAAATTCATCTTGTCTAAGTGGCTCATTTACCCCCCAAAACGAAAAAATTACCTACAGGGGTAAATTTAACCCAGGTTAGAAATGCTGCTCTAGAGCAGTGTTTCTTAACCTTTTTAAGCTTGCGGACCGGTAATATTTCAAAATAATCTTGCGGCCCAGTAATCTTTTTTAATGACAAAATTGTAATAAACGCGATAAATTGATAAAAATAATTTTAATAAAACAAAAGTGAGTATTTCGCATCAGATGAACTTTATTTAATGTTGAAATTCGTTGCTGCCTTCTTGATATAGTCAGGGGCGCCAGAAGCGGGGGCGCACAAGGGGGCAAATAGTGTCCTTTGAATTTGCAGTACAAAAGCATTGGGTTCGATTTGCCTCTATATTCATATAAATTCGACCGGAATTAAATTTAACAAAGTTTTTAAAACAATTATATGACAACAGCAAAAAACAGTAGGCCTAAGTTAGCAAGGGCGCAAAATCAAAGAAAAAAGGCACTCTTTTAGTTGATAAAGTACTCACAATAAATGTAAAATATAAAAATCTTTTTGAATATATACAAAAAAAACCGAAAGTTCATTAGGTGAACGAACTGCCGTAAACAGGAAATGATTTTTTTAGTCTGCAACTAACTTTCCAGGTCATGCAGTCGAGTACCTGTTCAAAATATATTTGAAAGCAACAAAAAAAAAGAATAGGTGGTAAAATCAGAGTGATTTTTCTGAATGCATTCAAGAAAACTGAAAGTTCGTTGGGTGAAGGAACTGCCGTAAACAAGAGATGAAATTTCTTTTTTAGTCTGCAACTAACTTTTCAGGTCATGCATTTGAGTACCTGTTCGAAATATATTTAAAAACAACAAAAAAAAAGAATAGGTGGTAAAATCAGAGTGACAACCTTTTTTTTGTCTTCAACTCTATTTCGAACAAGTATGCAGACGCACGACCGGGAAATTTAGTTGAAGACTAAAAAAGAAAGTATATCTCCTACTTAGGGAAATTCGTTCACTTAATGAACTTTTGGGTTTTTTGTAAACGTGCAAAGAGATTTTCTTTTTTACATTTATTGTTAGTACTTTATCAACCAAATGAGTGCCTCTTCTCAACTTTGCGGCCTTGCTAGTCATCGCGCGATAATTGCAATCATAGCGAAAGAATGAGAGAGCAAATCAGAGTGATAAACTTTTTTTAGTCTTCAACTATATTTTGAACACGTAACTTTTTATTTCGGACAATCCTATTTAGTTTTGAAGCCTTAAATATAATTTTTTCTATCCAACCAAAAAAACGTGCTTTTGTTTTAAATTTTGACCTCCCCCATCAAAATTTTTTTCGGCGCCTCTGGGTGAAGTACAGCTTGAATATTCACGCAATTTCTCTCCTTAGTTTTGATAAGAGATAAACCCGAAAAGCTTTTCTCACGTAGATAAGTCGTGAAAAAAATTAGCAGCAGTTTAATTGCTTTGTTATTAAGTTGTACATTTTTTTTTTTTGAGTAAAGCCTAAAATTGTGAAAGTGGTAAGTTTTCATGTTTAATCTTTAACGTGATACCGCAAACGAGTTCAATCAGCGATTCTTTTTTAACAGCGTTAAGGTTACACAAATTTATGTCCTCTGTAAGGGATTAGCAATCCAAAAATTTCTCTTTTGAGAATCTTATTTTCGAAGGCAAAAATTTATGGCACAAATTAATGGCTGCCTCTTTTAAGTGTTGACTCATGATCACAAATAACTCTTTAGTGTCAACAGAGGTACTTGCCACAAAATTTTGCAAACTTGGAAACATCTTTTAAAGTTTTGTTAAACATAGAATCAATATTTTTAAAGTTTTGTTGCACACTGTAAATATTTTGATGCAATAATCTTCATGAGAACTACAAAGATTGTTCATTCAAGCGGCTGAATATATCTGCTACGTAGCCTTTGCAAGTTTTCCCATCCACATTTTATTGGATCCCAGTTCTTTTAATAGGAAATTTTCACTCACATAAAAATTTATTTGCTTCTCTTAAATCAAAAAGACGTGCAAGAACGCGTTCTCTCCAAAACCATATCACTTCTGCATAAAAAATGAGACGGTTATGTTGTAAACCCATGCGCTCACACAGTGCCTCAAAAAGCCTTAAATGCAATGCACAGTTACGAATATATTTGATAGTCTTAACTGCTCCGATCTTAACGTCATTTAATTCAGGTGAAAATTTCTGGGCAGTTAAATTTTCGAGGTGAATTACGTAATGTATAAGAAAGCAAATTTTTGTTAGCAACTTTTCTTATTTTTGCCCTTATATCCAAATGATCACCAGCCATGCTGGCAGCTCCGTCAGTACAGACCACTACACATTTTCTCCAATCTACTGTAAGCCTTGATCTTGCATTTAGTTATTGAGCGAAATCAATAATTACTGTTAATATTCTTTTGACACTGTTTCACTTCTGAACTGGTAGCGCCTCTTTAAAGTATAAAATTGAAATAAATTGTTGCGGACCGGCAGAAAAGCTAATGTGGACCGGCGGTTGAGAACCACTGCTCTAGTGTAACAACGCACTAGTGAATATAGACTTGGGGAACACTACTGAGCCTCAATATAAAGCGAATTAATCTTATATTCCGTTATTACCTGCTCTTTGTAAGACTCTATTTAACCGATTTAAGACCGTGTGATTTTATGATTAGTTTTGAAATTAATTACACATCAAACTGTCCTAATTATTATACATGTTATTTGTTTAGTCATAGTAGTGTATTACCAAGCAGAGCAATAAAAATTGCAAACTGCTCTCCTATATAACGTGATAAGTTATTGAAAATTTTTACTTCACTTTTTTAGAAAAAATAACTAAAAATAAGTTTTTATCACAACTATGTTTAGTTAATTTGAAAAATTATTGTTTTTTTGTGATTTTGGGTAAAAGATATCAAAGTGGCTATACAATCCATCAAGCAATATTCCAACCGTGTGCTCATTGGGTAATTTATAAGAATAAAAGTATTTTTTGGTTTTACCCCTTCCTATAAAACGAAGATCATCGATCAACTTGTCCAGCATATACTCTTGACTGTCCTCAGCAAGATACTCCGAGAGTCTTTCCTGCTTTAATTGGCGGTCTTGATTATGACGTAACATGCTGTCATAAATTCCTTCAGCGATAAAGTAATGATATCTGGAAAAAATTCTATTGATTTGCTAGTGGGCCGAACCATTAAATAGCTTGTTCTATGACGTTTGAAAAATTAAAACAGCCCTAGGTTCGGATATATGATTTATTCGTATATTTGTAAGGAATTAAAATTTATGTTTATTATTTCGAATTTGAACACGAGGTATTTTTTCAATTTCGAGACTGTTCAAACCTGAGATTCTTCCAATAATATCGCTCTTACGCGATCAAACAGTGCAAGGACAGCATAAATATTGTAAAAATAGACACACCAACTCGTGGCATGCTATGATATAGCGTTTGATTGTTTGGTATATTGTTGTACTGAACCATTTTTATGAAGAAATCATCCATAATGGAAAGTTTGCTCACTTTTTACGCAAAACTAATTATTGCTTTAATGCAAACTGAGTTTATTTATATATTTATTTATTTATATAACAAACAAAAGAATTTCTATTATTTTGTTTTAAATTTCATTCTTTCCAAGTTTATTCATTAATAATTCTTTTCAATAGCTTGGTGTTTATATTAAAACTCAAATATAAATCTTTCAATTTCAGTTTGTTTTAGCTTTTTACAAACTTGCCTTTCATCAGAATCGTCCTCGAATATTTCAACCGCTATAGTCCAATTGTAAAACTTCATTAAAGCGCTAATGCAATCTCCTAGCTTTCCCGCAACAACACCAGTTCGAATCAAAGTGTTTTTTGACTCTTCCCTGTTGCTATGGACCTAAAAGTGAGCGCGAGAATAAATGAAATATTTTTTTTGATACAAAATAACACGACGTTGTTGGTTTTCAAATTTGCAGAAAATTTTACTAAAACGTCGAATTTCTTGACATTGAAGTCCATGAATATACTGATTTTATCGCGGTGACGTAGCTCAGGTGATAACACTTTAACTTACGAGCAGAATGACGCGAGTTCAAGGCTCGGTATATTCGCTTGATTTTGGTGATGCCCTTGGGAAAGCACTTTAAGACATCTTTTTTTACGGGATCAGGCAGCTCACCACATCATAAATGGAAAACGGAGTATTGTGAAAATGCTTCCAGGCTTCGTGATTTTGTGCCCGAGACCGGTGCAAGGCCTGTTGGGATGGGCTTACCCCGAGCAGCTTGGGTTAAGCTCAATCGCCTGCGGACTGGTGTTGGGCGATTCCATTCGTCCATGCACAAACGAGGTTTCGCTCCTTCACCGAATTGCGAGTGTGGTGCCTCTGAGCAAACTGCAGACCATGTACTAACAGCGTGCCCTATACATCGGGCACCACATGGAGCACGAGGTCTGACGGTTTTGGATGACAAAACTCGATGCTGGCTTAATGACATCACTGCCAGCATCTGATCCAGGCAGTGCAGCAGTCTGGAGTAGTAAAAGGATAAACCCTCGGCCCCAGTCCTGTTTGTGTCTGGCCTGGAGTAGATGCCCTTCAAACGACGACGACGACGACGAGGCAGCTCACCTATAACGGTGACTCTGCTTAAACAAAAAGAAGAATAAAGACCAAAAAGGCCATTTGATGAAGAAAACAATTTTGTGAAAACCAATGTATAACTTGTTTTGCTCATCGCAAAATCATTTTGGTTCTTTATTCTTGTTGCATAAAGAGCAGTTGTGGCTTATAGTATAGAAGCAATTTTTTAACAAAAACAATATGTGAGAAAATAAATTGCGCAGCGGCATTACAAACCTAAACAAGCACAAGGTCTTATTAGTTTCAACTTGATGTTTTACCCGAATTAAAAAAGTTGACTGTTAGCCTACTTGCTCACAGCAGCAGTTTTTAAACCGCCTTCGGCGTTATATCGTTATAGCTCCTCACGGTTCCACCAATCTTTTTCTTTTGCCTCCTCTTATTTTTTTGTTTGAATGGAAATTACATCCAAACTTATACTTTATTTTAAATTAAAAATTATTTTTCCAAACCCTTAATGTTTCTGCAATTGCTCCTGGGCTAATATGAAGAATTCCATAATGACTTGTGAAAGTCAAGACACGTGACATTGCAAATGCGTTCATTGGACCAATCAGAGCAGTCATGTGATGGTTTATCAGTGAATCGACAGAAGCAATTTGAGCCATACTGCAAAACATAAAAAAGTTGTATTTTGTGTTTTAGTGATTTATTAATTTAAGTTTTCTTTTTATCATAAAAAAATAACGAAGTTTATCTGTCCTAAATGATTTTCATACTGTGGTCTTGGAAAAGAAACGTTACGACAAATTCCAAAATGGTCATGGTGATTCTGTTTTATACAGAATGCAGTAACCAAGAAATTCTTGCATAGGAAGAAAAACAATAAAATTTCTTTTCTTTTAAGCAACAATATTTTTTTTGTGAAAAAAAGCGATAATTGTATCTATTCTTAAATGTTGTTTATAATGATCAGTTTTTAACAAAATTATGAAAATGGATTGATGTTTTCGAACAAAAAAAAACCTTTGTTTTTCTTACCGGTCTGATGCTTTTCCAAATTTATTTCCTGAATCATAATAACAAAGATTGATTTGATAACCATCCAAAAGATTGCGAGTGCCTTCGACCTGCCTCAGTGCTATTTCTAAAGCGGGCCGAATTAAAGCGTACGACCATGGGTAAGTCACGTGATGGTCTCTTAGCAACGATTTCAAATCAATTTGCATATTTTTGCGCTTGCTTTTATAGTACTGAAGATGTTCGACAAAAAAAGCGGAAACATTGAAAGAATAGTTTGCGTTTAAACTGCTTTTTACAATTTTATCTTCCGAAACGTTACTTGATAAAACTTGATGCTTCTGAAAAAGACTTGGAAAGTTTTTTACCTCTTCGACAAGATTGTCAAATGCTGTGATTCCTGGAACCATAATAGAAATGTTGATTGTTTTTAACGAGTAAGAAAAAGGGAAAATTAACGAACAAAGCAAAAGACAATTTACATACATTGTTTCGGTAAGTGATTTTATTACGGCTTTTATTCAATTTTCTGCAGTCCTTGTTAACTGAATCACATTAATGTCAAAATTTTTAATTATAATTAACTAACCATAAACACCATAACGCTGTTAAAAAGCAAACAAAGCATATTGCATCTTTAAAAGCCAGTAAAAGCCTATTTATTTTAAAATAATTAATCTAAGATAATAATAATAACAATAGAATTTAATGTTTGAAATTTAAAAAAGATTGCAATTACACAAAAAACTTGATGAAGCTACATTAGCACCGGTTTTAAACAATAAATTTTTTCTAATTAAATAGACAAAAAGATTAATTTACGTAGCAAAACGCTCAATTAAAAAGTCCAATCCATTTTTAAGATTTATAAATCTCCTGGTAGATACAGAAGCTTAAATAGTCTAGGCAAAAATGGTCGGCTACAAAGTTCTCAAAACTTTCTTGGCTTTTCTGTAATATTGCCAAGACATAGATTTGAAGAGCTTGACGCGATTTCTATTACAAGTAACACCAAGTACTTTGTGTCGGCAAAGAGAGAACTTCAAACGCTTTTCAAAGATTAAAGCGTGTTTCAATACGATTAATTTTTCAACGCCTTTTCTCACATGTCAACAGATGACAACTCTAGATGATGCAATCTAAAAAAAACTATTTCAAACTGGCACCTAAATAATTGTATCCTGGCATTCAAAGCTAAATGTAATCGAATACAAAAATTTTTCGAAATTTCAAAATTTTTGAAAAAGATAATCAATAACATTTCGAAACTTTTTGACGTTGATGATGTACTTTTTGGTGATACTTTTTGTTCTCCACAAAATCAGAAAGCAAAAGTTCTGAAAATTACCTTTTTGTATTAAAAAATTAAAAAAACTAAAGGAATTAAAGCGTATGAAATTCTTGTAAACTTTTTTTGAAAGCCCGGTTGAAGAGTGCTGTATGACAAATCATTCTATAAATTCTTTTTTCTGACAGTAAAAGTAACAATCAGAAAGAGGAGCCTAGTATGATAAAAAAAACTTAAAACTAAATGTTCTTGAAAACCTGTCCTGAGAATACATAAATTAGTCTTGTGAAACTAAGTTTTTCTGTGGGTGAACAGTAAGTTTCTGTGGGTTCTGTCATTGCTATTACAAGTTGCTATACAAGTTGCTATTGTAATTAACTCTAAATTGCGTCTTTTTTAAACATTCATAGGGGTGTGCAAGGAGGGGATTGGAGGTCAATCTCCTCCTTGAAGAAAGGTAATCAGAGATATGCACTTATAAGTAAATAACATATTAGCGACAAATAGACTACAATAGTATGATGTAAGCTTTCATCATTTTTGCACTTTGTTCTTTTTAAACTTTAGTAGTAATTTTATCAAAATCGTTTTTTCTATCACCCCAATTGCGTCAAAGTTTGCTAATTTGAGTAAAACCTTCGAAACAGAGAAATATCTTAAGATAAAGTCCGGTCTTTTATGCTTCACTTTTAATGTCTATTGTTTTATTGCAATGTTTTCGCGTGAGATGCGAGCCTAGGTAAATTGCTACGAAACAAGTCGTAAGCATCTAAGGAGGATCTCTAAAAGAAACTCGATTATACTTTAGGAAACACGATAAAAAATCAAAAATACACGCAAATATGACGAAAATGGTTCCTCAGTTTTACAAAAATTACTTCAATGTATATTGGTAGATTATTAGTTTTTAAAGTTTTAGACGTATACTTCCCTTTCAAAGGTTTATCTTTTTGAAAAGTACATGACAAAATTTTTTGGGAAAAATTTCTTTTTGTAATTAAGTAAAAAACTTTTTTGTTTTAATGTGAAGCACCGTAGTCTTACCAACAAGTTGCTGAAACTTCTGTCAAATAAGCACATAATTACAATGATCATGAAGCTTGTCCAGAACAAAAGTTTTACTGCTAATACTTGACAGCAAGCTCCACCGTCCAAAAAATGGCGTTCGTGGGGGATTGGTATTGGCTCCTCTTCTTCTTATTAATATCTATAGGCTACGTATGATCTGCGTTCCACAATTTTCATAAAGTTTGCTTTTGCAGCCGATATAGCATTGTTGGACTCTTTTTGAGATTGAAAGGAGTTAAAAGTTAAGACATGACTACAGTTTCTGCGTATCTCCAGACGTAGAACTTGAAACTCAATCTTTCAAAGACGATGAGAGCAGCCTTTCATTTAAATAACCGACAGGCCAAACGTGAGCTAAAGTTTATAACAGCAATAGACTTTTATTATTCTGCCCAGTTTTGACTGATTTTGAAGTAAAACTAAACAAATTGCTTACTTTTTGTCACCATTTTGCGGCATTGCGTAAAAAGTCGTGTCTTCTCGCGTCACACTACTGAGGCGACTTGCAGAGATGGGATACTGGGCCACAACATTGTGAATAGCTGCCCTATCTCTGGTCTACTCAACAGCTGAATACTGCGCGCCAGTCTGGTATGGCCCAGTGGACGAATTACAGATTGAACACCGAGTACTGTGAGAATACATCGAGGCTCCTACTTTTGCACCCATGACCAGTTCCAAGCCTGTTGGTATAAGCTTGCCCCGAACAGCTTGGGTTAAGGTTAATCGCTTACCGACTGGTGTTCAGCAATTTCATTCGTCCATGCACGATGGGGTCTTGCTCCTTTACCGGATTGCGAGTGCGGCGCTATTAAACAAATTGCAGAACACGTCTTAACAGCGTGCCCCAAATCCTGCATTGAACGTGACATGGAGTACGTGATCTGATGGTTCTTGATGACGAAACCCGATGCTGGCTCAACACCATCGCTGCCAGCATCTGATCCGGGCAGTGCAGCAGTCTGGGGTAGTAAAAGGATAAATCTTCGGCCCCAGCCCTGTTTGTGTTTGACCCAGAGTTGATGGCCTTCTGTACCACAACAGCAATAACATTTTTTCAATCTTCTTTCTAGAGAAACAATTTTTTTGAACTGTCAAGGTGCTACTACAGGGTGATCAAAAAGTCCCTGTGCACCTGATTTTTAATAAATATAAGTTGTAAAAAATGTTACTAAATAGCGTTTTATTCCATATTAATCAAAAACCTTTATTCATTTACTTTTATTTCATTCAATATTAATCAAAAACAGCATATTATAACAGATATACGTGTTACTTGGTGAACTTTACAGTAGATGCTGGAAATGACCACCACCCTTCAGTTAGGACCTTTGGCCGACCGGCTCTTGAAGCATCAGCTACTAAACCCGTTTCTCTAAACTTTCTAGTAAGTTGCCTAACTGTATTGCGATGCGGAACAGGAACGCTTGGAAATTTGTGTATAAATGCTTATTGAACGTTCAGAGAATATTCTCCCGAATTTTTGAAAATTTCTTCAATTGGGAAGATACGACACTGAAGTGATAGCATATCCCTTGATTGAGATCTGAAAGAAAGGAAATTCATTAATATTTATAATGATTTTATTCATGATCAAAGAGTAAAATAATAAAAACAGCGACATAGGACTTCATTTATGTCTATTCATGACTATTTATAACTTCGTGAATCATTTATTATTTTCACAATTTAGGTGCACAGGGACTTTTTGATCACCCTGTATAAAGGACAAGCCAGTTTATTCTATCAGTTAATAATTTAGAATCAACTTACATTTTATTTAAGTTTTTCCTTGAAAGTTTATTTCTTTCTACATATTACAAATTTCTTGCTAGGAAGCCAAATGGCTCACTTTGAGAAACACTGAACTAAATTTAGTTAATTTTAGTTGCAATACAGAGTGCTTGATAAGGTAGTTAGAGATGAATATTTCTGAATCTAACTATCCTGCAATTAAAGTATAATTTATACCTAAAAATACTCTTTCACTCAAGGGCGATCCTCATCTTATTCAAACAGTATTAAACGTGTAGCCATAAAAGGTGAATTATCTTTATACTTTTGTAACATTGCTTTATGATTGTAGTCATTATTAAAGTTGGGTTCGATTAGAGCTGAATTATTTCAAATATATCAGCAAGCTAAACTAGTGAAAATTCTACGGATATTTAATAGTTGTGTTTATGGTTAAGTTAAAAAAAAACTCATGCATCTGCAAGGCGCTCTAACAAGCGTTATAGGCTTACTCTAATTTGGAATGTAAGTTTGGAAAAGTTTTTGGCTCATGACCAGAAGCAATTTATAATCATATTTTTGACTTGCAACCCCCCCTTTTAACAAATTTCTGCCTACGCCACTGCGAACACTGAAGACGCCTTCTGTTATTCTCGGCGTGTGAAATAGGACAATAAAGCCTGTTATTATCAGAAATGCATTATCTAAAACAATTTTTAATGGCGTTTTTAATTAAATTTGGAAGAGTGGTGACAGTATACAACAAAAACTTCGGAGATCGTACTGTTGTTGAGTTAGTTCTTTGAGCTAGTGTATGATTGCAGGAATTAACACTAGAACGGCCAGAGTTGCGATAAGCCCTCAACGGCCGGCAGCGGTCATTTTGACCGCTTTTCCGAAAACGCGTTTTTACTAGTATATGCATGATGTGATTGCAGCTGCAATGTTGAACAACTACTCAGGTTACGTAACACAATCAAATTATCTACAAAAAACAGTTTTATTTGAACCAAAGGGCACAAACTGGACACAAAATCGAAAAATGTTTCGTATTTGCGTTGTCACACATATAACGCATTCGGCATGCTGCGTGGCGGTACACTTGCCACATACAGTTTTATTGCACTTGAAACAAATTTTGCTGGTTTTGTTTTGAGTGCAGTTTGCAGCTATTTGACATTGTTTACGCTTCTCAGCTTTGGTGTTTTTAGGAGTTGTCGATAATTGGTGAGGTCTAGCAATAGTAGTGTTTCCGTTTGATCTTTTAACGATGTAGTCTTCACGTAGTTCTGTAGCAAGTTTGAACAAGAAATCTCGTCTTGAAATATTATCACCTGTTCTTTTTTTATAAAGCGCAAATGCATTGATGCCTGCCAAATCCAAAATGTTGTAGAAGACAGCAACAGGCCACCGACGGGTGCCTGCTTTGACTGAATACTGCCTGGCCATTTGATCAGCCACGTCAACATCACATTTCGTCTTGTTATAAAATTCCACTGTTTCCGATTTCTTTTTCTCAATTTGCCAAGCTCAACAGCCATATGCAGAGAACTGAGAACACAAACGTTTTTCTTGGGTTTACATTGATACACAGTTAGAGTTGCCATATCGCCTGCCTTCATGAGCTTACTAGAATAACGTTGTTGCAAGCATTTTGCAGATACAGGCAGCTCACGTCTAACCTTGTTCATAGTTCCAACAAGGCTGGTTTTCTTCTCTTTCAGTTCTTTAGCGAGAAAAAGTGACGTGAAAAAATTATCGGTGGTAACGTTTCTACCTTTACCCATGAATGGTTCATAAGAGTCATGACAACTTTATCACTAAGCCTTTGGGTGGATGGACGTAACTCGTCTTTGCCCAGATATGGAATGGCATTTAGGATATACTTGGATTCCACGTCAACCGCTAACCAGAACTTTATGCCAAACTTATCTGGTTTGTTTGGCATATACTGGGTAAACCTACAACGAGATTTTGTCGAGAACAGCTGCTCATCAATCGTAATATTTTCTCCAGGTTTGTAACAACTGATGCTGTTATCTAGAAACCTATTCCAAATGTTTGAAATAAGAGCAAATTTTTCAGTTTGCAAGCGTGCTGACTTTGTGCTACGCAAGTCGAACCGTAGAAAACGCATAATTTCACGACAACGATTTTTCGACATGGTTTGTTGAAAAAATAACACGCCCCATTCTTTATTCCAAAAATTGTAAAGGGAAAGTTTTTGCCACCATACGCTCCTCGTACATATAGCAGTGCAATAAACGCATTGAGCTCACAAAGTGAAACCACCCATTCTTCATTGCCTAAGATTCTTCGAGCTTCCACATTGGTACAGTGTTGGATGTGTTTGAGCATGTGGTTATCAAATATAACTTGAAAAGCACCAACAGGGGTGTCTGCCATTCTAAGGGCAAAGCGTGATAAACCTGATTGCTCAGTTAGGACATTCTGAGCTGCACGCCTTCCACATGCTTCTACGCCGAATTCCATAAATTCCCATTTTGTGCCATCTCTTGCTGTCTCGTGTGTGCTCGAACTTTCAGCAGCTCGCGAACCGGAATTATCATTAAAACATGTGGCAGAATGGGTTTCAACGTTAGTATCAGCAGTTTGTAAATCACCTACATGAAACAATGGGTTGCGCATCATCAAATTGCTCAATTTCTTCATCGTCGCTCATCTCATCTGAGGAGCGAAGTTCCCAATCTAACACTTTGCCTTCTTCAATTTCACTTTCCTCTCCAGAATTATCCTCGTCTATAGATGTGAGCATAGCAATAATTTCAGTAAAATTTGGTCTTTCAGACATGATATAACAGATTTCACTGTGTTATATTTCTTAGTCAAGTAGCTTACTTCACCTGTGAAACCAGAATAGGTTAGCACTAATTGGGCGTGACATCACGTTTTTATTACAAAAGGTTATGAACAACTTACGAACTTATGCTAAAGGGTAATTGCCTGTGTGCTCCGCAACTTTTTCTGCCTGAGGAAGTGGGCTGGGTGCTGTTTGGGAAAAATACCCGACTAGCACCATGGGCTGAATACCAATGAATGGCCGTAGATGTAAACAATATAAAATAACTTATTTCTGTTTCATAAACTGTTTCTTAAACTGTTTTATAAGCTCTTTCTAACCTATTTCTGTTTTACAAGCTTTTGCATAATCTGAAGTCAGTCTACTTTCAGTGCTAACTGATAACTGGAAAAACTTATTATAACTGCTTTCTGAGTTGGGCATTTATTTCTAGTGACTCTATGATGTCACAAATAAAATCAATTCATCGGAAAATAGAAAGAAAATGTTTGAAAATGCGTCATACGTGTTATAGGGACAATGCAGTCTTATAAAGTACAGCAGTAAGTTGAAAAATAATGGTTTTTGTATAACGGTCAAAATGACCGTTAATGGCCGTTGGAGGTAAAAGCCCTTTTAAAATATTTGTGAAAGCAGTTTTCGACTTGATACTCAGCATCACAATTCCTGCCTATTAATTAGAAAAAGTCAAGAAATTTTACATCAATGCGATTTTTGTAAAAAAAATATTTTACCTTAAAATTACAAAACGGTCAAAATGACCGTTCCGGCCGTTCTAGTGTTAAAAGTTAAGAACTTAATCCTTTTAATGTGATCTGCTCGTTATGTTTACGCCGTATAAAATATAACATTTTCTTGAAAACATTTATAAAGTGGCCTCAGATCGAGCGAGCATGGACGAAGATTAGCTCGGTTTTAAAATTGCATACAATTTAATCAGTAACGCTTATTATTTTTCAATATTTTGTTTTTATTTAAATTTACATATATGCTGTGTAGTAGTAATAAAGTTTATAAGTTGTGAGTTCAATTCTAGGCGCTGTCGCACTAAAAATTTCAGCTTAAGCCTGCATAAAATCTGACACAGATTTTACAATGTTGTAGAGTAGAAAGGTTTAATTTTTAAATAAAAAAATTTGCATCTAATTGAAGAGGATGATAAATTTTAAAAGAAATTAACCTACAGGGTGGTCCGAAAGTCTTGTCATCCCCTAGTAAATATATCGTTTTATTTTTTAGAATCCTGAAATATAATTTTTGTTAACACTCTTACAATCATTTATTATTTATTTACTTTTTAATTAAATTATTTACTCGTAAATTGTTTTATTGACTGCAGCTACAGACACTTCTTACAATTCATTGAGAATATTAGTATGAAGACCATCATTTTGGTGACACAAAATGATGCGAGGCCATGTCTAGTGAAATTTTTTACAAAATTCTGGTTTAGTGATTGTTCCAAAGGCTGTCCAAATTGCTCCCATCAACTGTTAGGTATTTTGATATCGCTCTTTTGAAACTCTCTCCTTGATAATATCCCACAAAGCGTTGTCAAAAGACAAAAGATCTGGACTTCTGGAAGGCCAATCAAAAGGTGGTAGAAATCACGGTAATCCTCGCTGAATCCATCTATCTCGAAATAATTCATTTAGAAATTCCCTGACATTAATCGCATAATGAGGTGGGGTATTGGAACCAGCAATCATTAAAATCCACATTCAACCTTCGAAGCTGTGGTACAAATTAATCTTGTAATCAACCTCACTTCCAAACTGTATGAGCACATGTCAACCAGGATTTAACAAAAAATAAGAATATCACTTATTGATACAATTAAAACAACAATTTAATTCAACCATCTGAAATAAAAAGTAGAATTATATTTTAGCAGTCTGAAACCCACTATACTTTAATAATCTGAAATCATTATTTAATAAAGTGACAAGGCTTTCGGACCATCCTGTATGTTACACAAGCATGTTTTTATTTCGGCAAAAAAAAAATTTCAAAAATGACAATTATCATCAGAATCCGATCAAAAACGTATAACAAAAATAATCAACTTCTGACACGATTTCTTCTGTCGCGGCTTTTTCTTATTCTTTGTTGCCACAACTGTCTCACCACTCTCCGTCTGTTTTTTTTTTTTTCAGTGGATCACATAATTTCTATCTTCGTTTCATAACGCATTAAAGTTTTTTTTTAAACAATTGTTCATACGAATTCGATTTCTTAAGCTTGATTTCATCACTTTATTTCGCCACGCTGTATAAGTTAGTGAACAAGATGATTAAATGGAATTTTTATTTATTTATTTATTTATTTGTTTTTTTACTTTATCTCTATATTTATCCTCCTGACTCGCAGGAAAGCGACGGAGGCGCTAATACATAGGGTAAGCAATTACCCCGACCTGCTTCCGGAGATGCCAAGATATTGCTGTCCGTTTATAAATTAATAAAGATATGACTTTCATTTAAAACTGCTTGCCAAGACCAACAAGCAAGGGAAAGTGCCGTAAAGTGTCTTTCCCAAGGACAAAACAGAATGGCGCGAGTGAGTTTTGAACCAACTCCATGTTGATCATAAGCACGGCGCCTTAACCACTCGACCACTCCGGCGACTTAAAAGTTTGCTTCATAACTTTTAACTCTCGTTTGACATTTAAAATACAATAAAGGTATCTATTTTAGCAATCATTCATACAAGCTTGATTTTTTAAGCTTGATTTCATCGCTTTATTTCTAAACGGTGTATAGTGAACGAGATAGTCAAATGAAAGTTTAAATTACAGTTTCAATTCTCGTTTTATAAACGTAGTAAAGCTTGTACTAAAACCATTACTGTACAAAGGATAAGTGGTTCTAAATTTCAGTTATATCTTTATAATATAATTTAGGAAGAGAGTATACTTTTTTAACCATATTACAATCACATACAGCAATACACAAACAGAAGCCATAAACGTTTTCGGCTTACATTAGCCCTCTTCAGATGAAATAAAATGTTTAATAATTTTGTCAGGTAATTTAAAAATAGAGGTCAATGACCTGATTACGTAATCTGTCGTAAGAGATTTTCAGAAAAGAAATTGTTGAGAATTGATTTAAAAAAGCAAGCGCAAAGCAAACTCAAAACAACAACCGTAAAGCCAATGCACCAAGTAAAATCTAAATAGCAAAAATAACAGTTTAAAATATATTTAACAAAAACGATGATCCATTTACAAATAATTGTCGATTAAGTCCAGGTTTGTGTTTTTTGATTAACCCTTTAACCTACTAACCCGCATATATCCGGTCGCCAGTTGCCTGGCACTTTCCAACTAGCCCGTATATATCCGTCCAAGTTTGGTTTAATTCGTTTAAAAAATCATTTGGCCGTGTTTTTACGCTCTAACTTGTAGTATTTTAGAGTTCAACCTTAAATAGACGTTCACATTCTTGCATCGTTCGTCTGACAGCGTTTGCACCCACAATGCTGGCTTTTGTGAGTGGAAACAGAGACACACGAATTGCACAACATCTCAGTACTGCAGTAACTTCGGTGGGAGTGTGTTCATGCTGATGTCGAGTGGTTATTGGCTTACAGTTCCTTTTGCTTTGGTGCATTTCTTGAATTTATTATATAACAACTACATCGCTAATATAAGCCAAAACAAATCCACAAGTAAAAGATTCAAATGCGGTCTTTACTTTATGTCATATATCGTATATCAATCTCAAGTAACGTCATTCGGGAGTCGACTCCAAACCGATCGACCGTCACCTGCCGGACACCTCCAATCTTTTATAAGCAACTTAATGAGGAACCGTCACGTGCCTAACACAAAGCCAAGTTGAATATTCCAACGGTTCGTTAGTAAGTTCGCTACAATTATAAATTATTTTTGATATATACCGTTCATATAATGGCCTTACAGTTAGATAGTGACCTTAGCAACCACGTTCGTGATAATGAAGCTGAAATGGATCATTCAGATACGTCTGAAAATAGTGCGTCATCGAGTGAAAATGAGTTTGTCAGTGATGACACGTCAGATGAGAGTGATAGTGAAAATTCTCTAGCTGCTGCACGTGTGTGGCGTGAAGTTCGCCATGATGAAGCTGCTCCCCCACTGCACATGTGTGGCGTAAGGTTCGCCATGATGAAGCTGCTCCCCCACTGCACGTGTGTCGCATGAGGTTTGCCATGATGAAGCTGCTCCCCCACTGCACATGTGTCGCGTGAGGTTCGCCATGATGAAGCTGCTCCCCCACTGCACATGTGTCGCGTGAGGTTCGCCATGATGAAGCTGCTCCCCCACTGCACGTGTGTCGCATGAGGTTCGCCATGATGAAGCTGCTCCCCCACTGCACATGTGTGGCGTGAGGTTCGCCATAATGAAGCTGCTCCCCCACTGCACATGTGTGGCGTGAGGTTCGCCATGATGAAGCTGCTCCCCCACTGCACATGTGTCGCGTGAGGTTCGCCATGATGAAGCTGCTCCCCCACTGCACATGTGTCGCGTGAGGTTCGCCATGATGAAGCTGCTCCCCCACTGCACATGTGTCGCGTGAGGTTCGCCATGATGAAGCTGCTCCCCCACTGCACGTGTGTCGCGTGAGGTTCGCCATGATGAAGCTGCTCCCCCACTGCACATGTGTGGCGTGAGGTTCACCATGATGAAGCTGCTCCCCCGCGTTTTCCATTTACTGGAACATGTTGGTGGTGGTTTTACCCGACCCATTCCTGGGGATGGGGGCGCGGATCAATTCCGCGGAATCCCAATAATCGGGCCACTCCCCATCGACGGGACCAGAGGTCCAGAAGAGAAAGGGTGTGGCCGAAAATGACCCGACGCAGAGGGTCTAGTACATCGGGTGTGAAGGTGGAAGTGACTGATGATATGAAACCTTCAGACTTTTTTGAACTTTATATAGATGAAACATTAGTGTCTATAATATGTACTGAAAAAAATATTCCAACGGTTTGTTATTAAGTTTGCTACAATTATAAATTATTTTTGATATATTTTTTTATTTACGATAATTATTTCGATAATAATTATCGTAAATATAACTTCAGTCGATTACGTGTTGCCTATAATGATTCTTATAGAATTTTGCACCACATACCTCGATGTGTTAGTGCTTGTAACCATCAAATGCAATCGAATATTGAAACCTTAGACCAGGGGTGGCCAACCTTTTTTCCTCAACCGGCAGTTTTATTCAAGTTCAATTGATATCCTCCACACAAACAAAATACTTCAAAATTTTAACTAAATTTATAGGTAATATGGATGCATGTAGCAGTTATAATAATAATTGTATTATAATCATAATTGTATTATAGCCTATTAGCCAGTGGTGAAAGTAAGCCGGAACGGTCCGGTACGCCGTTCCGGTAAAAGATTTGCTGCCGGAACGCCGTACCGGTAAAAGAATGGAAGTTATCAAGTTCAATTTATCGCGTTACGTACTCTTATCTTGAAGCTGTGTTGACACAATACATTTTAACACAATAGGTTTTATTTTATCACAATTACAAAGTTACTTAAAATTCTCAATTCATCGGCCCATCGCAATAAGTACAGTAACTTGAACCCAGCAATAAGTACAGTAACTTTTAACACAATAGTGAATGATTGAGCTCAGACTCGATTAAAATAGAAAGCAGTGTTGTGGAGACAACAGTTTAGTAGTGAGTCTTCTACTGACAGAGGTTGTTTTAGATTTTTATGGATTTCAAGTTATCGATTCCTGTTAAAAGAATATCAAATAAATGATAAAACATAGCGAGTATTATATTTTAAAAGTTTGATTTTTAGGAATATTTCCAGCCTAAATAATAAACCTTTATAAAATGCAAAGAAAAATTAATCATTATTGGAAGAGAAAAGAGACCAGTGATGAGACTTTGAGTTCAGTAGCAACTAAAGTTCAAAGAACGGAGAGCAATGTTAGTAGGCCTACCCAAAGTGGTGCAATCAGCGATCCTCTACCTGTGCATCAAGATCAAGTTGAGGAAAAATGTTCCACTGTTTATCCGTTAATATGGACTGAACAACAATATGAGGAATTTAAGCAAAAAAACAGTTGGATGTACGCTAGTGATGGTAAAGTAGGATGTACTCCGTGTCATGAAGTCAATAATTTGGGAGTAAGAGCATCTCGTGGTGTTAATATTTCCACTCAATGGGCAGATGGCAATGTCACTTTTTATGGTAGCACAAGAACGGTTCAACTTTCATCACTTCGAAAAAAAATCTGTGAGCACAGAAACTCAAAAGCGCACCAAGATGCTATTAATATTCTAGAGACGGCAAAGAAAGATGTACTCCTTAATTTAAATGCACAGAGTGAGCAAAGTGCGTTTCAATCCACAGCGCGAGTGTTCAGGACAGCTTATTATGTGGCAAAAAATAGCAAACCTTTTACAGACTTTGAAAAATTGATTAACCTTCAGCAAGCCAATTCTATAGACATGGGACGTGTCTTACACAGTAAAACTGTAGCTGTTGACATAATTGAACATATATCTTCCCATATGAAGAAAAAAACTTTAACCAAAATTATAGAGAGCAGAAGTAAGATAAATGTTTTAGCGGATGAATCAACTCGCGTGGGTGACAAATCAACTTTAATCGTGTTTCTAAGAGCTAGTATTGATGGCAAAGCGGCGCCTATTACCTTTCCGCTAGATTTAGTAGAATTGAAAAGTCTGTGCGCTTCTCATATTGCTGACAAAATTGTGGACTGTTTGCTCAAAAACGGCTACTCCATCGAGTTACTCCAAGAAGTAATCATCGGATTTTGCAGTGATGGAGCTAGTGTGATGCTGGGGACAAAGTCAGGAGTCGGAAAGTTGCTTAAAGACAAATTTCCTGATATAATATTGTGGCATTGTCTTAATCACAGACTTGAGCTTGCTGTAGGAATTGCACTAGAAATTATCGGTGGTACAAATGACTTTCAGTCATTTCTTGAACATTTATATTCGCTGTACAGCCAGTCACCAAAGAACAAGCGTGAACTTGACCAATGTTCCCATGATTTGCAAACGACCCTCAAAAGAATCGGCAAGGTGTTTACTATTCGCTGGGTCGCTTCATCCTTCAGGGCAGTATCAGCAGTCTGGCATTCTTTCCCAGCTTTGGCGCAACATTTTGATAAAGCTTCAAATGACGAAACGAGGCAAAGCACAGAAAAGGCCAGATTTCGAGGCATACTGTCCAAATTTTGCACAATAAATTTTGTTAAAAATTTAGCGCTGATGGCGGATGTCTTGAACGAATTAACAAATTTATCAGAAACACTGCAAAGCCGAAATACCACGCTGCCAAAAGCCCACACTTTACTCAATGCGTATACAAAATGTATAGAAAGCCTTGTTGCTTCCCCGGGGGAACATTCCATCATGGCTGAACAAGCAGAAAAAGCAATGTCATTTCAACAAGTAGAACTGAGAGAAGGAAGAAGCCCAGTAATAAATCAGGCTCAATTTATTCGGGCTATAGCTGACAACATGAAAGAAAGGCTCTTCACGACTGCATCAAGCAGAGCACAGCCTAGCGTTCATGCAACGCGAAGAGAGAACTACAAAACCCTTGTTGTTCAAATTGATGTGTTAGATCCACAAAAGATTGATCATGAAAATCCTCGTTTTGGAGAAGATGAAGTGAAAAGTTTATGTGGCACCCTTCGTCTCAACAAGCAACAAACTCATCTTGCGTATATTGAATTTAAGGCAAGTGGAGGAAGAAGCATTCCTGACCAACTAAATAAGTTGATGGTGGCCGTTGACACCCTTTCACCAAGTAACGCCGACTGTGAGCGCGGGTTCAGCGCTATGAACAACATCATCACTGACAGCAGAAATGCAATAACTACGAACAATGCCGAGAAGCAGCTCTTTGTCAGTACTGTGGGGCCACCGTGCGAGAAATGGAATCCAGAGCCATACGTAAGAACTTGGCTTGGAAAGGGAAGAAGAGCAGCTCATGCAACAAGCGGCATGGCTCGACAACAAAACTTGAAAAAGGCTAACTACTATGAACCTTTATGGAAAGTTTTTAAATAATTGAGTGTTTGATTTGGATTATGTGGTTATGTGCTTGGTTGAAAATGTATCGTTATGTTAATGGTTGCAAACTTACAATAATGAGCCAAAAGTAACTTCGGTTTTGGGGATCTTTTGTACTTATCCCCCAAAATAGGCTATTTCAAATCGTGTCAATATAGTTCTCTGGCAAACCTTTTACTCTCCAATTTGCAGGCAACAGTACTACAGGACATTGTTTCGAGTCTCAGATTAGCAATTTATTCTAATCCAGAAACAATTAGTTATTTGGGTTTTAGCCATTCTCGGATTATCTAATATTTTATAGTTCGTTAAAATTTAAAGTGTTAGGTATAATTAAGGCGTTTAGGATTTCGTGACTGGATAAGTGGATGTCTAAGACCCATTTTCCTCTTTTGATCAGCAACCACAAAAAAATTATTTTACTTCCACCACTGTTATGAGCTTCTGGCATGCATAGTACCGGTAAGAAAAATTTTCTACTTTCACCACTGCTATTAGCCTAATTGTATTATAATCATATACAGCACTTGTAAAGTAAAGGTTTTTAATTAAAAACAATATAAAAATTAAAATGAACTTTATTCGCATTTCTTAGTATGCAGCCATATTTTTATTTATTTTTAAAAACACTACTAATAATATAATAATATAAGGCAGGAAAAAAATTTAAACAAATATAACTAGTTTTTAATGAGATTTTTGACTTTGCTTTCACCAAACCTGTAATATTTGGGTTAATTGGTAGTTGAAAGTATCAAACAGTTCTTCAAATCAGAATCAGACAATCTCTACCTCATTTTGTTCTTGATCATTTTCATGGATGAAAATGACTGCTCACACCTGTATGTTGTTCCGAAACGGCAGGCATAACTTTCGGCGAATTTCCTGAGTTCTGGAAAATGTTCATATGCCAAGAATCGCCAAAACATTAATTACTTCAATTGCACTTTGAAATGATGGAAGTTCATTAAATTTCATTTTTAGTTCAGAATTTGCTTTTAGATCCAAAAGTTCCATCTGTATGTGACTAGGCATCTTCAGAATGTTATTCTCAGTAAGTGAAAAAGGATTTGAAAATGCTGGGATGCGGTCTTCCTCTTCAGAAAAAAGTTGCTCTTAAGCAATTTACAACCAAATTTTAATGTCGTACTTTTAGATTTAAGCGAAAAAACGCTTAGCAGCGAAAGAGGATTAAACAGCTGTTAAAATCATAAAAAAAATAGAACTCGCACTGTAATTGAAAAAGTTAATTAACTGCATAGAAGTCTTTTTTGAAACCTCTTAATTAATTCTATTGTTTGCGTTCACTGCTTTATAGGCAGATCACGTGCAGCGATCTTAATGAAATCTGATTGACTCACTTACACGTGGCGAGCACTTTATAAATTGAGATGTTGGTAAATTTAATTCCTTTCAGTCGTTGGTGATCAAGTGGTTCGGTAATTTTGGTTTAGTTTGAAGAGTGAGTTAGTAGATCGCAAGCGAAACTTGGAAAAATTTCGTTTTGCGATTGCATCGTTGGCTGAACTTTGGTTGCACGTTGACTGCACCGTTTGAGCTGTAGTGTTTAGTAAATAATTGGTTGTTGGCTTGTGGAAGCCTATTATACTGCCATATAGAATTTTCAACGTTAATATATATTATAAACCTTAAGACATGTGTGAAAGCCAGCGGTGCGATTGGGGAAGGCTCAGATAACTTCCCCATAGTTGAACAGATTGAAGCCAAGAAGAGAGGGATTCACTGTGCGGTCTACATTAAACTTTTAAAATTAACAACAGCTTAGAATAATGTCCGAACATTTAATATCATTTCTTTTTTCACCTTGGGTGAAATCCGCCACTGTTGGCGGATCTGCCACAGGTTGGCCAGTGGCCACCCCTGCCTTAAACGCTCTAATTAGAAAGCATATTTTTTCTTTCATTAATCGTTGTATAAACTCTCAAAATATTTTTATTTTGTCATTGATGTCATTTGATTTATAGTATAAATCGTATTATTATCAATATTTTGTGCCAACTTTGTTTTAAACTTGTCTTTTTTAATTGTGCGTGTTTAAGGGTTGATATTTCTTTTTTTGTGTGTGTACAGTATATATATATGGACCTTTTTGCGTCCGAGATAAATACAAAAATCTTGATTTTAGAACTGGTATTGATTGCAGAACTAAGTAGTGCCCAAGTCGATAGCAATCTTTTTGCCACAGTATTCTTAAACAGCCTTTCTTAAGGCTACCCAAAACAACTCTTTTTAAAACTACTTATGTGGGATTAGTAGTTTTCTCAAGACCACCCAAGAACAGATTGTTTTAAGGTTTTCAATCAACAGTCCTTTTCAAGAATAGGTTACAATAGACAAGAGTTGGCGCGTTGTCCAATTTTTAGTCCATAGGTAAACAACCACACCGGTACGTTCAATTTCCATGTTTAATCTTTTATTAACCGTGTCAGCTAGCTAATCTGCTTAGTATGTCAAAACCTAAATAACTGCCGTGATAGTGACATAGATATTGCCATTCATAGAGATGCGGGCATGCCCGCATCTCATCATATCTCTAAAGCCTAATTCAGATTCGAAACCAGCGCTTAGCTGTTTTCCAAAAATAAGTGCTCTTGTTCTCAATTGAAAAAAGCTAATTTTTGTTGGCAAGGTTAATTTAACAGTTGCTTGATAATCAAATGCTTTTTATAACTGTTTATCAGTTGAAAAATCAAGCAAACTTGAAACTGGGAAGATCGCAATCCTGTGCAGGTGAAACACCAACCGAATCTTTTTTCTTCAACTATTAAAACTACTCTCCACATTGCATTTTTCTTTCATCTATAAAACACTTGAAACACCTCGTTTAACAGCAATAGACTAAAACCAATTTTATTGATCCAATTACAAACAGAAAGCTGCCTCGTTAATGTATAGAGCTAATTAACGCAGGAATTTTCTAAACATCAAGACTTTTTAAGCGTAAAACCGAGTGTAAGTTTCATGAATTAACTCGCAGCCACTCGCTAATAGCAGCACCGTCTCTCTTCCACCAGTCGCTCTTCTGCTTGATCTGCTCGATCGACTGTTGAACGGTTCGCTCGGCTGCTTCGGCGCCATTTTTCTCGAAGAATTCCTGTCGAGCAAATCTTAAATAACTCGGTCGAATTTTGCCGAATCTTAGAACAGATCTATCAACGTAAGCAAATTATATGCCGATCCTAAAGTTTGTATGCTGTTACCTGAAACAAGAAAGTACATTTGCGTTTTTACTAAGTGTATTTTGATGGTGCTTTTTCATCACAAGCAAACAAAATAATTGTAGCTGCATTGTCAGAAAAAATGCTTCAAATCGGATTGATTTTTGATTCTTTACGTTTAAATCGATTATTTCGGCTTCAGTCGCAATTGTAAAAGCTTAAATCAAAGAAACTCGAAATAATTTTTTATCTTGTCTAGCGGGATAAATGCGTCTTGTTACGGATTTGGTCCGACTAAGCGAGTTTAAACATTTGAAAGTTTGTCGGCAGTGTGGTCGAATGGTTAAGAGCGACTTGGTTGACACGATCGCCGTTCAAAACTTATTCTCGTCATTTTCTTGTGTCTTTGGAAAAGACTCTTTACAGTACCTGTATCTGCTTGGCGTCTTGGCACGTAGTTTAAATTTCAGTTGTATCTCTAAATACCGAAAAATAAAAATTAAAAAAATTTCAAATCTTGGCGTCTCCGGAAGCAGGTCGGGATAATTGTTGCGCTATGTATAGAGCCTCCGACGTGTTCTTGGGAGTCAGAAAGGATAAATATAGAAGAAAATGGATGAACAGAGCACTTCAACTTGTTATTTCAAAGCAAAATGGGGAATCGTCGACAGAAGAAAATGATTATAAACTATTCAGTCAAAAATTAACAGTTGGTGCAGGTAACGTTATCACAAACATGGCCTACTTTAAACACGGCCTCTCATACTACATTTTGCCATAAATGAATAGGCCAACCCTTTCTTCTTAATCAAGTCAAAGAAGCGAATGTGTGGGAAAAAAGATTAACTGCAAGCAGCGCTTACATGCAATAAACTTTAGTAACACAAGTAGTTTGTCAAATGCCAAACAAAGCAGCAAACTGTCTCGACTCCAGACGCTACAAAGTTCTATTTTGCTTCAGTTTAAAAATGATAATTCAAGTTATTCAGAAATAAATTAGAGTGATCATCTTGCAAGTTTTAAGTATATATTGTATAGTCAGTTTAATAACAAGCAATTGCAGATTTTAAAAAAATGCTGCCTATACTTCAATAGAAAAAGATTCATATTTCTGGTCCTGTTTTTTACTGAAGAGTAAATTTACACAGTAACAGTTTGTAACTTTACAAGCTACCAATAGCATCCATAAGATAGAAACATTTTACAGTCTCATATTTTTTCATCATCATCTGGTTCTTTTTTCTTATTTTTTTTATGATATCTGAAGAAATTTTAACAAACGAAAGCTTATAAAATTGAGTGGTATTTAGCTGACGGTTTTCGCTTTTTAACGATTTTACTAGCATTAATAATGCAGTTTGCTGGTTGTAGGATGAAATTACTGAAGGTAAATATGTGTAAACCTTTATAATTAATATAAAAAATATTTGGCTAATTTTTATAATAAAATGGTTAACAAATGTGTTGCATTTGATTGAAAAAGTGGTTACCAATACAACAGAAGCAAATAAGAAATGGCACTTTTTATTTCCCCTGGACAAGTCGGAATTATTGCAAAAATGGGTGCAGTTGCAGTGGATTTGATTGGTCAGCAACTAAAAATCTGTTTTTTGCAGAATGTAACCAAGTTTTAATACAAAAAGAAAAAAATAACGTTGAACTAAAATCTTTGCCTAATTCGGTGCATTCATAATAATGAGACACTGAAAAGACAACAGACATTATGCTATTGGGCAACTGTAATATTTATCTAAAATAAACGTTCACTGTTCAATAAAAAAGATCCACTAACATCATTTGTTGATTTGACTGAATACTATTACTACAACGCACTTTGCCGTAAAGTCAATGAGTTTATTGTGTATTATAAACTTTTTAAGGCTATTGATTTTTATCAGTTAATTATACATAAAAACTTGCATGTGTTGTTGCAATCATTCAACAGTTCTATTCGCATGGTTTGTTTTGGGAAAAACATAAAATTTAACAGGTTTTCAATGCTTCCGAAGTTTTTAAGTTATAGCGCGGTTGTACAGATGTTTTTTAAGAAACAAAACATTTCAACTAAAGTGAATGCAGAAAATTTCGGCCTAATTATACCAGGCGCAGTGGTAGTGGTTTATTTGTGCTTCCGACTCAAATAATTCATTGTGTACAATAATTTTGCAATGCTTGATTTTTTTAATCTTTTTAAAATCATGCATCATATCTCCATAGAGCAGCTGCTCAATATTAGGCTACCGTAAAACCTCTAATTGAGCGCCACCCTGTTTTTTCAAAAATCGCCGTAAACGATTTACTAACCCGTATTCCCCTGCGGTTACTATCGCTTCTTCAGAGATCCATTTTCTCTTGTTTTTTTTTATTCCATGCTAATGCTGATGCTGAAAGAGGGATTTTGGGTTAGTTTCACCGTAAAAAGAAATCGCTTACGGCGACTTCTTGAAGAGCCAGGGTGGCGCTAAATTAGAGGTTTTACGGTAACTATCAGCTTTGAGGGTACCAGTTACTTGAATTGTGTATGCAATTTTGTGACAATAACAGTATAACAAAAAACATATTTTTCAACAAGCAATAGCTTGCAAAATGCTATCAAAAAAGGAAAATTAAAAAATTTTTTATTCTTAATTTTACATATTGATGGTAGAAATAATTCTAAGCGATGCTGGTACAGTGCTGTTAATGTTTGACTGGCCTTTCTGTTTAAATTTACAAAGTGATTTCTAGAAGTCTTTTTGAAACGATTTTAACTTAACTATGCAAACCTAATGATAATGTTGCTTCACTAATAAGTTTTTCAATATTTTTTTGTGACAACAACAACAGTGCAGATTTGAATACCATATTTAAGTAAAATTTTAGAAAGCATTTGAGTTATTACAATTAATTTAACACCAAAATAACATGAAATATATACAGTATTAACTGCTGGGCAATTTATGCCTAATGAACATAGTGCATGTGTTTGTTAATTTTAATGCGTGTGTGCGCTACTTGCAGTTAATCGTGATGCATGCACAATAGCTTCTTCGATTTGCCGTCAATTGAAAAAAAATGGCCTTTTAATTTTGAAGCGAAAACATAGCATGAGAGATCGTGTTAAGAATAGGCGAAGTCGCGAAGAACCAAAAAACAACAAGCAAAAACATAACCTACTTCAATTTCCTTTGCCATCTCTTCATTACTGAAGTTCTCGGTGGTGGTCTGAAAAAAATAAAAACATTCAAATTCATAAACAAAGCACTGATCCGATGTTTGGTACCTTAACGAGGCGTGAAATTAGAAACTGGCCCTTGTACATTTCATGCAACTTTCGCCAGTTCTGTTTCACGAAGTTCCACGTGAAGTCGCGACCTGGCTTGTGACTGGTGGCGAGCGAAGCGATGACGAAAACGCGATCATTGTCGCGGACGTGATCCTAAAGCAAAAAAAGATCGCCGTCGTTTGCCACATCGAAATCGAGACGAAAAGCAAAAAAATTGCCGCAAAACACAAGCAAGCGAACGCGCGACACCAGAGACCCACCGACATGGCAAAGTCGAGCACTTTCTGCATCAGAGCTTTGTCGCTGATGCAGCCGAGACTTCGCTCGATGCGGTTCCGCTCCTCGTGCAGGTCGGCGTCGCGATGAAGCTGCAAGAATCAAGCTTGTTGCTGACTCGACATTAACAAAGCAAACGACGACTCACAGTCAACATCACTTCGAGGTCCTTCTTCTCGGAGCGCGAGAGCACGTTGCCATAGACCGCGGCGCGCAGATCGGCCAGCAGCGGCGTGGATTTGTCGACCTGTAAAACGTCGAAGGAAATTTCGAATTTAGATGAAAAACTTATTGTCTACAGTTTGAACACAGCCATACTGACTAATCTAATAAGAATGTTCAAACAAAGCCTTACATGAGCGGACAACCGACTGGCAGACTCGGAGAGGGTTTTTTCGCAGCCACAACTTCCCAATCGACCGATCACCAGGCTTCTCAGCATGTTGTCGAGGTGGCCTGTTGATTGATATAAATATGAATCCGGTTTTGTTTGATTAAATAGTAGAATGCTCCTGCAACTGTCTGCGAAAGCCAAAAAGTTCGTAACAGTGATGATAGAAAAAACAGAATAAAGGGCTTTATGTACACAAATGTGCGATAACTTATCGATGAGCATCTGAATAAACGCTATGCATTGCGTATTTGCTTTGCTCTCAAGTTTGCTCGATAATTCTCGCCCAGTTGTTTTAATTCTTATATTTTCCGAATCTTAGTCGATTAAGTAGAATCACGACGCTGTGGGATCACATCCACTAACCCTCGTTATCCTTCGGATTCCAACCCAGCTTTTCAGAGATGCCGTTGAAAAGCTTCAAGCTAAATTTCTTGAAGCGTCCGTATGCCTCGTCGTCATTCCACAGTAAGGTGAAGATCTTGCCGACCTTGCCGTTCACGTCGTTCCACACGGTGTAGTTGATCTCGTTCGCGTACGCAGCGAGTGTTTGCAGGTAATCGGTGGTCGGTACAAGGCCGGAAGAAGCCTGCAAGCGGAGAACACGAACTTTCGAATTTGTGCTTCCAGATTTTTCTTAACGAAGGCCTTGCAGCAACATGCTGTCAGCTTATAGTGGTAAGTTAGGACTAAGCATTATGCAAGTTGTTTTTTCTAAACCGAAAAATGTGTCAATGTGATCCACTATCCTTCTCTAAGCATGAGGCCAAACACTTATCTACTCTAATGAGAGCTCAGTCACTCCGTTTTTTCGCCATCGGATAACGTGGGACACACCATGAGGCCGTCGAACGCATTCACAACAGTTATTAAGCAACTGATGCTTCGTATTTGTAGCTTGGTGTCCACTGTCGTCTTGATCCGATCTCGGCTCTACCAAAGTCTGAACAAAAATGGCGTCAAACTCACCAAAGCGAAAATGTCGCTCTGCAATGCCAAGCGTTCACGTGGTTGAAGGGTCTGGCTCAAGACAGCGGGGAGAAGAGCGGAGAGGAGCTCGGAGCTGTAGCGGACTCGATAAAATCCGTAGGTTCCCGGGTTGACCAACACCCAGCTGTTGATGAAACATCGGTTGCATTTGATATCGATTCAATCAATCAATCAAACTTGAACTCGATCATGATCATGATCTAGTTGAAGTTTTCAAATCAAATACGAGTGCGGATTTTTATTTAACGTAACATGACACAATCTTGTAAAGCGGTTGAAATGCGCAAATGTCTCTCTTTGAGGATTTACGATGCTTTTAAATGCATGGCAATTCCAGTTAAACAAATATCAAGAACACTCAAGAAAAACTTTCACCTTACCCATCACGTGATACGTTGTCAATAGTAACCTCAGTCATTTCGCTATCGATCAAGATTTTTTTCACGGGTTCATGGGGTGAAGAAGGGGTCGAAAACGACACTGGGATCATCCACAAAGGCAGGGCGCCATCTAGAAAACGCCAACCAAACTGCAACGTGAGCAAAAACAACAGAAGCAGCCAACTCACCGCTTTCCGCGCCGGCAGCATTGGCGCAGAATTTGCTTTGCTTGATCGAGAGTGTGATTGAGTTGTCCGTGCGGGATTTGCACTGCACGTCGAGGACGGGGTAGCCCATTTGCTTCGTCCACGTTGACATAACCTGAAGTGGACACTTCGCTTGTAAATACGCGACAGAAAACGATGGTTCATTACACGATTCAGCAGCTTTTTTCCAGCCATCTACAGTACATAACGAGAGGAAAACGCAATTCCAGAGCCACTTTTACCACCGAAAAACACAAAAATTCTTCATTTCACCAGCACGGATTCGCAGGTATAAGGAAATTGATATTTTTAGCAGAGATATGTTTTTGGACGTGACAGCACAGCAAAAAGCAATCAAAGAAACTTCTTAAATATTGAAGTCATAATTTCTCGTTTTCCAGCCCAAACAAATAATGAACAAAGAACTAACCTTGCGAACTGGTTTTCCGCTCGCTTCTCCAAGTGCATCCCACAGATCTTCAGTGAAAGCGTTCTTATAAGCGTGCTTCGTCAAATACGCATTCATACCTTTACGGAAGCTCTGACATTTCAAAATAACATTGAAATTATGCCAAAGCAAGAAAATCTTCAAATTGAAAACAACACTAGCCACTTTAAAAACGAAGATCATTAGTTGTTAGAGACGAAAATCATGAAATCCAAGACAGATTCAAAAATAACCCCCCCCTTTTTTTTAAAAGAACACTCGAGTTTGGGGAGAAAAATCACGAAATTTGAGACAGATTCAAAGTGAAGACCTTTTTTTTACAGAACACTTGTGTTTGGGAATGAAAATCATGAAATCCAAGATTGATTCGATGTAAAAACTTTTTTTTTAGATTTAATGAGCATCCCGCTTTGCCCCTTCGAAAACATGGTATGCCTAATTGTATGTAATATTTCACATCCAATACTCTTTGTAAAACATATGGTTAACAATTAATTTGCTTGATTTCTTAAATATTGCATGAATTTTCCGAAATTCAAATTTAATTCTAAGAACACGGAAACAAAACATAGTAAAAGCTCTTAAGAACAATATGTATTAATATATTGATTGGTTTTATTTACAGAGTATTTGCATTCAAAACATGCACACACGGGAGCTTGTTTAATCAAGTAAAATAATTTTTTATTGCAAATAATAAACAAATAATGATTCTCCAAAGCAGTTTTTGTTCCGCAATGCGAATTCTCCAAGGTAGTGCATACTTTTGTTCATCCGAAAACAGCTGGTTGTCGGTTGGTCAAATGACTTCGAACAAAACAAGTATAACAAGAGATATTTTCTTTTAACATGCTATTTACTGAATTCGACCAAAAATCGAATCATCAAATCAGATGCGACAAATTCGCAGAGAATACATGTACATTAAAGTTAGAAAATTTATAAACTTGGCTTTCATGTTTGCATAAAACCCCGAGTGAATAGACTATAAACGAGACATTTGTTTGCATTTGATGTATATGTAACGAAGTTTTTTGGTTTTATAAATGCCTGAACAAAACAAGTCAGAGTCAGTTATGTTGAAGAGTAAAAAAATCAAACATCGAGCGCTTTTAAAACTTAACCAAATAGCGCTTGGATCAAGCAGGTTATGTCTTCCATGTGACTTTAAATCAAATAATATTTGTAGCTACTCATGAATCAATGCTAACCTAAACAACCCTTCTCTAAAGGGAACCCACCTGGTCTCCGATCCAATTATGCAACATGCGAATTACAGAAGCGCCTTTGCTGTAGGAAATGAGGTCGAATATCTCATCCACCTCGTCTGGATGACCTACCGGGATTTCAATAGCATGACTGTTGTCCAAAGCATCAAGGTCCATTGCTCTGCATTTAAACAAGTATTTGCTTATATGGACAGGCCGGAATGAAATGAAAATAAACCAGCGAATTTTGCCTTTAAATAGAAAATGGTGATAGAAGTTATTTCTAATTTTTTATAATAGCTACTTTTTAAGCCAAGTCTTTTAGCATGTCGAATGACAAGCAATTTTAGTAGTTCAATATGATTACAAAACAAATAAAAGGTTGTAATTCGCTGTTTTTAATCACAGATCAAATAATGACACGTCCGCACCTGACGAGATCGTGTGTAATAAACTGAGTCCAAATATCGAACTTCGGGTGACAGTGATCAACGGCCAAATACTCCATAAAACTCGCAAAACCCTCATTTAGCCAAAGATGGGTCCACCATTCCTGATAAAATCAGATACGCACAATAAAGGCGCCATCAAACAAAAACATACAACAGCACAAATACAAATGCAGTTCGTCTTTTCTTGACCGAATTACGAAAAAACTACCATCAGCGCGGCATGACAACGCGGGTTCGTTTCACAGCGCCAGTAAATCATTGACAAAAGCATCAGCAATATGTTTATCTGGACGACGCAGCTCATTTGCAAAGTTCTAAAGTTAAAACTTGGGTCGAAACCAAAAGCACGAGGCTATTGGACCAACCACACAATCACATGTTATCGTGAAAAGAACACTATTAACGCCAGCATTGGATTTAAGCAAGTGCACAGAAACCTCACCATGGTAACAAGGTTACCGAACCACTGATGGGCCAGTTCGTGCGACACGACTAAGGCCACCCACTGGCGGGTTTGGGCGGACGAGCTGGATTCGTCGATGAGAAGAGCCGTCTCTCTGTGAGAAATTCTTTTTCAATAAAGAATAACTAGCACATTTATACTGTACATAAACCAGATTTTTTCCAACGAGAGTCAAAGTTAATGGCAAAGTTTAATAATGTCTTTTGGAAAAAACAAAATTGCTATTGCTTGTTCTATTGAGCTCAATTATTTTATTGAAGAGTTTCAACGTTAAATTGCTTTGAGGACCCTGTCAGGAGTTTAATTTAACACGCTGGCCGCAATATGAACAGATAGTCAATAAAATATATCTTATTGTAAACTTCAGTCATGATTTAACTGGTAATTTGATGACAGTACTTTGCTCCAACGAGAAACTTACGAGGTTCTGCTCTAAACTAATTTTCAATAACTCAACATCATCGTCATTATCATCATTCTTTTCAGCTTCGTTCCTTTTTTTTATTTATGTTGGCGCTAGACAACTCAAGAAAAAATTTTAATCGATTAGCCATAATTTATAGTCTCAATCCAGCTGTTTATCCCGTAAAGAAAAAATTTGTTTGCGTACTTATAAGCTATGAAACTCGGCAATAATTGATTCAGTACCACACAGCAAATTTTTTTTAAATCCTGTAATACTCCTAATTTTAGCATTATTGTTACTTAATATTGTCGCTTTATAACAATGTCATAAATGCAAGAAACTTTGTTTACATAAACAGTAGACCTTGGTTAATCCGAATTCGATTTGACAGACAAAATCATTGGTATTTGGCGAAAATCCGGATTATTTAAAGACTATTTTTTCTGTCCTTCAGTTATCCAGAGTTGTATAACATCGATAAAAATCACCTGAATTAAACTTGTGACGATCAAATATTTAAATTATTTTAAAATAAACGAATTTTTGATGCAGAATAACTGTACAATACACATTTACACTGACACACAAATCAAGCGCACTTAGCTGTAAAAAAAATTAGTAATTTTGGATTGTCGCAGCATTTCCGCGACTGATCATCAAGTATTTCCTTTAATTAAAGAACAATGTTCCCCATGCCACCCCCATAGCGCTGCAACATTTTCATGGCTGCGTCAGTCACACAGTTTTGGGATTCGATTTTCCTCGACTGTAATTTGATTCTTGTTAAACATCAAACAGTAAGAAGTTATTATGCACGAAGAAAACCGCTGTGTATTACTGAAACAAGCCTTCAAAGTCATTAAGTTTTGAATAGCACACTTATAAAGAAGTAATATAGCAAAAACTTTTCACTTTAACTGTAATATTAAATGATGATTTTGATGTGGACAAGAGAGATTTTTGCGTCAATAGTAAAGCGGGAAAACCCGGATTTCGAATGTAAAAAAAGTATTTTTTACTCAAAATAGGCAAAGATCCGAATAAGTAATCCGGATAATCCGAAGCTTTTTATTAATATTTAAATAATAAATCATTTTTACTTTTAGTTTTATCCGAGTTAAGCGAAATTCCGCATTAACCGAGGTCTACTGTAGTAAAAATTCTGATACAGAATTGTCAATCAATAACGGAAAAAAAAATTTTTGCATGCATATCGTACTTTTTTACCGAGTGAGCATCAAAATTATCTTGATAGTTTGCTTTGTGGTGGCTACCAAGTTAGATATGCAACTCCCATTTTCGCCCGAAAATACAGCTGGTTTATGCATTACAAGCAAAAATGTTGCAATCTAAACGCTGAAATAGTATAAGAAACCCTAAGTCGACTTAGATTTAAAGGTAAATAGTGCGTTCGTAACAATACTGGAAGTAGGCTAAGTGATGCTTGAAATACTGTTCAAATTTTAAATACGGCCCTCATGTTTGAGTCCTTGATTGAAATGTTGCATTAAACATAAGTGGTTCCCAACCTATGGGTAATTACTCACAAGTGGGTAATTACAAGATAGTAGATGGGTAATTAGCTAAGTTAAATAAAGGGTAACATTTTGAAATATCGCACCTGGATTTATATATTTGCTATCTTATTGCGTTTAACGTAATTGTATTGTCTTATATCTTTGCAACCTACAGTAATTAGTTTAATTTCCGCTGTTATGTCTTGTCATAGTGATACTGCATTACGCAGTAATCGTTAGAATAGTTTTTACCATACAACCAAATTTTTTGTGTCGCAACAATTAGATTTTATTGCGCTTTCTGAGGTAACGGTACAGCAGCCAGCACGTGGGTAATTAGTTAAACATACATGTTTTATTCCTTCTAGCAGTCTTTGTGTTGATCAAGGTCGAGTTTGTAAGAGTTAGTGAAAGCGAGTTTATTTTTACATATACTTAGTATAGCTAAATTTTCAATAGCAGAAAGGAATGGCTAAAGGTAAAAGACAATATAACAATACTCATTTCGACTATGGGTTCACTTTCATAGAGAGAGGAGATGAGCAATTGCCATAATGTGTTATTTGTTTTAAAACCCTCTCTAATGCTTCCATGAAGGCGCACCAACTGAAGCAACATCTTTTGAACATCCATCCGCAATTCAGTTACAAAAACAGGAGCTTCTTTGAAATGAAAGCATCCAGCTTAAAAAAAAATGAAAATGGACAGTGAAGGACAATTTCAGACCCAATCAAACGCAATTAGTGAGCACTTCTTACGCAGTTTCTCTTTAAGTGGCAAAGGCCAAAAAACCACGTACAGTGTCGAGACACTGGTAAAGCCCTGTTTAGTTGAGTGCGCTGGTATGTTATTGGGTAAAGGTACAAAATCAAAGATAAAAAAGATCTACTTATCCAATAACACTGTAAATCTCGTATTGCTGATATGGCCTGTCATATCAAATCATATCACATAGAAAATATCAAGGCTTCACCTTTATTTCGAATACAGCTTGATGAATCCGTTGATTGTGCAAGCCTTTCTCAACAATGGTGTTTGTTCGTTATATCTGCAACCAAACAATTGAGAGAATTTTCTTTTTTGTCGCTCATTGCAAACAATTGTTTGTTATGCTTGGGGTGCGGTCTGGTTTTTTGGCTCTTGTCAAACAAAAAAATCCTAACGTCATTGAAATGCACTGCATTATACATCGAGAAGCTTTGGCATCAAGAACTATGCCACAATCACTTAAGAAAACGCTTAATTGCGCAATTAAAGTTGTCAACTACATAAAAGCAAGTGCTCTGAATACCAGGATTTTTGTAAAATTCTGCCAAGACATAGGAACTGATTATGATTCTCTGTTATTTCACACTTCTGTGCGCTGGCTTTCAAGAGGAAACATGTTAATTCGGTTGGTGCGTTTATTACCAGAGGTTTGTGAATTCCTTGAAATCCAACACAAACAAGAACGGAAGGCGGAAATTTCTGACGTAATATTCCAAATCGGGTTGGCATTTTTAGCAGGTCTACGTGTTTTCTCATTTTAATGGACTGAACCTCAAGTTGCAAGGTGTCAGCGTAAACATACTGGGACTAACAGATAAAATTCCTGTTTTTATTGCAAAATTACAACTCTGGAAAACAAGAGTGCAATCTGGACAGATAGTATTATCGTTTCCATTAATGAGCCAAAATGAGTGAGACCAACGATAGCAATAGTATTATTCAAAGTGAGGCCGTTGAACACTTAAAACAGCTTGATTAAAGAATTTTATCGCTATTTTCCCGATGCTAAATAAGACACACCTCTGATAACACTACCAAGGAACCCATTTAGACTTTCGGTTGAAGATTTTCCAAAAGATCCAAATGAAATTATTCAAGAAGAATTTTTAAACATGATTCATGACTCAACTGCTAGAGCTTCCTTTGAAGATGAAAGCTTGGAAAATTTTTGGGTGATGATGGAGAAAGCTTATCCAAAAGTTGCAGAAAAACAATTAACATTGTTAACTGTGTTTCCCTCTACTTGTCTCTGTGAGTCAGCTTTTTCAAGCGTTGTTAAAACAAAAGCTTGAAACAGATTAATAGATCTGGACTCGGATCTACGTTGTGCTATATCCAAAATTGCACCTCGTATTTCATCAATCGTAGATAAAAAACAAGAGCAAAAGTCGCACTAATGATTTGTGTAAATATTGTTTGCATTAAACTTAAATTGTTTTTTTGCTAAATAGCGCTGTCTGTTTTTGTATTTGAGTTAACCAGAATGGAAATTTTATTTAAACGATTGTGGGTAATGGAAATTCGATTTAAACAGAAATGGATAGAAAAAAAGGTTGGGAACCACTTATTTAAACCAATAAGCGCCAACACGCTCAATTGAAGATTATATCAACAATACATCAGGAATCTAAAAGATGTCGGAGGCGGAAAGTGGCCACCAGGTCAAGCAAATGCACGATTACGGCCAAAGTGTCCCATACCGGTACGTCACAAGGCCCCAGTTCTCCATCGCACCCGCGGCGAAATCAGCGATCGCGATTAGATCCATTTTCGCGAGGGGATAAGCGATTCCAAAATAATCTTTATAAAACGGAAGAGCTTTGACAGCGACCTCCAGAGCAAATCGACCCTAGAAGTCATTAGGTCTTAACCAATTTTAAAACTTGTACAGCTTTCTAATGTGCGTCAAACCTGCACAGCTTTTCCGACAGGAGTATAAACTCTTATTTTAACTCCGTCAACAGTGACGTCTTCCAAGTGGTCATACTCGCCTAAAACAATATGCGAATTATTAAAACATAATTTTAATTAGCAACTTACTAAAAATTGAATTGTTGATAATAACATTGATGCATTTGTTCACAAATACGATAAAATCTACAACAATAAGCGTTGTAACATCTTCAAACTATCTCCAAAAATTGCAAAAAATTTAATCACTATACGTAAGACATCCGGTCTCACGCAGTTGGTGTTTCGCTCAAATAAAGTTTTAGTTCCTTGCTAAAAGGACGAAGTTTCACAATAGCTTAGTAAACAAGTGTGACTGGCAAGCACGAACTACAGTATGTACGAGCAATGATTCAGAAAAAAACTTTTCAAAAATGTAAAGCAGATGTCGAAAGTTAATATTGACAGTATTGTTACGGAAATGAAACAAACCACAAAATTATTAAAGTATTTTAACACGACTTACCAACAACAAAGGCAAGCAAGTACGTCGACATTATAGGAGTTTTGGCATACTTTAATACTTTAAAGCTAGAATCTTCTGGATAAACGCTTTCTTCGATGACGTTCTGTTTAACAATAAGACGTCATTTACAAAAAAAACTGCCAGTGATTAAGGTCTGATATTAGCGGCTTTTTCGTTAAGCTTTAACATCAACTTTGACTGAAGTAAATTGGCGAATCCTGGCAAGGGGTTGGCGTGTAATGGAGAAAAACTCGGCGCTATTCGTATCGAGTCATGCAGACTACCTATGGTGGTAACTTAATCTGATTAAAGACTACAACAAAACAAAAAACACAGTATCCCGTGTTAAACAGATAGAAATATGCCTGAAGCCTAAGGCCATCTAGACCAGGCATGTCAAGCCCGTGACCTTATATGGGGCGCATCGGAAAAATTTTAGCCTAAAAACTTGCCGCGGGCCGCAATCTGTTTAGCAAACAAAGTGATGACTTTTTTTGGTCTTCAATCAAATGTTCTGTCCCAAATTCCAATTCCAGGAAAAGCAACTTTTAAAAACTTAGATATAAAAATAAAAAAGTAAAGATAAAAAATGGTCTTTGCTTCAACCAGGCGACAATTTTCGTCACTAGTTGCTGTATAATTTAAAGCTAAGACTTTTTTTAGTCTTCACTTCGCTTTTAAATGTAAATCTTAAAAAGTTGCCTTCCCGACAACTTGAATTCGGGACAGAACATTAAGTTTAAGACCAGAAAAGGTCATTGAATCAGTTCCTGCAAAAACATCCCACACCGTTTCCTAAACAAAACCTAAACCTTTTACGGTCCCAAAATTTTTGAATTAATTAATATTTCGAATTGAGCTTCTGATTGAAAACTTCCTTTGCGGGCCGCGAGTTTGACATGCCTGACTTAGACAATCGAATGCATTACGGTCGTTGAAGTGTGATCAACTAAACCAGAGGTTCTCAACCGGTGGGACAGATAAAGATGTAAAAAAGTGTTGCAATCATATGTCCCGGGGCTATGTTTTGTTGTCAAGAAACGATTTGGTGAAAGTAGGTACAGAATAAAAAGTGAAGACCTTTTTTTTAGATATCACTACTTTTTAAGGACGAAAATCAAGACTTTTTTTTGGCTCCACCATTAATTCGAAAACAATTTTGTGAAATTGGGTGTAGAATGAAAGAGGAGACCAGACACATTACACCGCAACAATTGCGTTACAAGTTTTTCGGCCCACGGTGTTAAAAAGGTTAAAAACCCCTAAACAGTGGTTCTCAACCGGAGTGCCATTTGCGTTTCGTTAGGGCGCCCCAAGCTATTGCACAATATTCCAGTGTTTGTCAACCTGCGAAAGATTTCGGAAAAAAATTATTCAGGGACGTCAAATTTTGTGATTTTTGCACGTGAAATAAGTGAGATTCGGAGCGAATACCGTTTTTATTTAGAAAAAAACTGATTTTGGGGAAGGAAATTGACAAAAAAGAGCGTAAATCCAGGTGAAGACTTTTTTTTAGAGAACAGCTTATTGTTGAGGCGAAAATCAGAGCGGAAAATTGTGGTGAAAGCGTTTATTCTCTTTATATTTTAAAACCTGAATTTTGAGATTAGAAATAGGAAATTGGTGTATGAAAATAGGTGAAGACCTTTTTCTTTCTTTTTTTAGAGATCACATACTTTTAGGGGCGGAAATCAAGAATCCTCGCTCAGGTGCGCCACGAACTCCGGAACATGCCAATTATGTGCCGCGGCCAGAATAAAGGTACTTTTAGAAAACAACTGGTTTCGGGTTGAAAGCTAGGAATCTGAGCCCAATTCTGAGTGAAGACCTTTTTTTTAAAGATCACCTGATTTTGTGGACAAAATTTAATAAAAATGGCCTAAGGGTGCCGCGAGTTTTGAAGAATTTTAAAAGTGTGCCGCAAACGGAAATAGGTTGAGAAATACTGCCCTAAACTAAGCAGAACAGCATAAATTAGAGAAGGTACTGTTAGGATTAGGAGTTTGATTTTAAAACTAACCCTAACACAGTTTTATTTAAATGGAGCTTTATAAAAACTAAAAACAAAATTTTTGAAATTAGTTTTAAAAAATTCTACTTATTGTTGTTTATAAAAAAGGTCAATTTGATTATTAGATCACAGTTATCACCAGATATTTGCTTGGTACAAGACAGCGCAGCAACAACAAAACTTATTAACAAGACAAAAAGTAAGAAAAATAATTAAAATGCTTTCAACCAGGAGGATTAATATGGAAATTACTTGATTTTTAAAAGAACATCTGACTGAAAATAAGCTAAGAAATAAACGACGTTTGCTAGAACAACGACAAACTGAAGAATTGAAAAGGTGAAAACATTCGCTACAGGCACTCTTACCATATTCGAAAGCCCCACAAGTTTTTTAGGAATGACAAGGGTGGCGTCAAAACTGGCCTTTAATGCTGGCTCATCCCAACAGGGAAAGCACCTCCGGGCCGACGTTGACTCAAACTGGGTGACAGCCGCATAGCTTTCCTTGCCATCGGGTGTCGTGTATCTAATAGTGTTTTAGCTTATTGTTAAATTATCGTGATGAATAAAAACAATCCAGAAACCGTTAGAAAAAGGCTAATTTTCAACGCTTACTTGCTTCTATAAAGTCCCTTCATTTTATTGTTTATTTCACCTTTGAAAACCATACTCAAAGCTCCGGATCCTAAACAAATCAAAATGAAAAGCAAGTGAGAAATTTTTATTTGCCTGCTAAGTCTACAAACTGTTCAAGCAATAATTTAATGAAATTTGCAGTTGAAGCAAGTTATACATGCAAGAAACAAACAGAAGTAAAACATTTTTTAACAAAAATTAACTTGAATTGAGGAAGAGAGGTAATTTTTTAAATCCAGTTGTAATTATAAATTTACTTGAAGTTGAAAAAAATATTCAATGGATAAAAAATTTAATGGTCTTAACTTGCAAAACTTCCTTGAATTCTAATGTTTAGAATTTAACGAGTCAAGTTGCAAACATTTATGAAAAAGGTTTGCAGCTTGGCTCTTTAAATTGTAAACAATAAGAACCAAGAAACTTTGTAAACGTCAAACGTTATTTCAAACACTTTGGTAGAATATTACAAAATCAATAAAGAACAATTGATTAGGCATTGATATAAATAAAACATAAATAAAATTAATGACATTTAAACAAATTATTTCAATAATTAAATGAAATTATTAAAATACATGTGTAGAAAACCAGCTCAAAACTTAAATAAATTAAAAAACAAAGACCAATTAGCGGGTAAACTTTAAAATGCTATACTCAGTGTTTTAATTTTAATAAAGGCTTTTCAATGCAAGGTATCCATATTGAAAAATGCTTTTAATTAACATATCACTATCTATAATTTAAATCACCTATAGGTAAATTTTGGGAAAAGTTTAAAAACACTTTTTCTTCATCTTTGTTGTAAGCAATTTCATTAGCTGTCATGTTTGCTCCATTACTCCCTGTGAAAGTTGCTGAAAATACTTCAATATCTACACTGTTAAGAACAACTTGCTGTGTGCTTTTATTAACCTGCAATTTAAAACAATTATCAAAAATTGACAAGAGCAGGCTCTTATAACTCTACTACAAAAAATCTATTTAGCATACTAATTTAAAGATGGAACTGAACATTTTTATCAAATAAGAATTTAATATTTACCTGCACTTCAATATTTTGTTTTCCATCAAATACAAAACTAGATAAGCAAGGTTTTAACCAAAGATCATAGTTAATAGGAATTACACTAGTTGGGAGACGTGAAAATGGCTTTTTTTCAGCTGGCATTGTAGAAAATTTTAATTTACTTGTAAAACTACAAATTGATCTTTTGAAACAAAACTTTATTTTGGAAACAGGAACTGCAAAACATATTTGCCGGAAAGTAAAAACCGTTAAACAGTGCATCAAGAATTTTTTATCAATATGCTACATGGCTACAACAATAGAGTTATTTAATTACAATACACATCATATCTAGTCAAAAAAATAATTAATTCATAAAAAAAATGGGTCTCTTCAAGAAGTTAACATAAGCAACTTTTGTTTGTGAAACTAACCCAGATACCCCAGCAGATACTATCACCTCTTGAGAGAACCCTTTTCTCTTGGTTTCTTCTTTATTCCACCCTGTTGCTGAAAGGGGGATTTCAAGTTAGTTTCACCAAAAAATTGCTCATGGTGACTTCTTAAAGAGACCCAAAAAAATTTGGTTCTTATATTTGATTGATGTAACCAACTTCACAAGCTCTTAAGTTTTGGAAAATTACAGAAGCATGCAAGGTTGATTATAAATCATAAATGAGAATCAAACAATTCAGTCACTCTTTTTCCTACAATTTAAGACAAGAAACTACCGTAATTTAATAAGCTTTACACTAAAATAACTGTCAGTGGAAGTTGCTATACAACATTCCTTTATTTTCATAGATTTTATTTTCTAAAACAATTTCTAGGAAAAAATTATATTATAACTGTTTAGTTGGCTGATAAAACAAGTAAAACATTGTCAAAATTTGTTTGCAACATTAAAAACTATTTGAAATTTGTCAGCAGCATGGTTAAGTAGGTAGAAGCACAGTATTCATGGCAGATATGATCAATACAGCTGCTATTTAAAACCTACTTCTGTCATTTTGGGTCCTTGAGAAAGACACTTTATGACATAAAAGACATTTTTACTGCTGGACAGTCTTAACAAGCAGCTTTAAATTTTAGTCAGATCTCAAAATAAAACTAAAAATTTTGGGTCTCTTCAAAGTCACCATACACAATTTTTCTTAGTAAAACTAACCAAGAATCCCCTTTTGGTTATTACCTCTTCTTGAAGAGATCTTTTTCCTCTTGGTTTCTGTTTTATTTCTTCCTGGTGCTGTAGAGGGATTCTGGGTTAGTTTTACCAACAAAAATCGTTTATGGTGACTTTTGAAGAGCCCTGGTAGTTGCCCTAGGTTTAACACCTCCAACATTGTCCAGCAAGTCAAAAGGATAAATAGATATGATGAAGATAAAAGATTTTTAAAAAATAACAGATTTAATTTTAAAATAATACAGTTATAATTTAATATAGCAATGTAAAAGATAAATTTAAATTATACAGATAGCTCTCTCTAAAAGATTAACAAATGATCGGCTAATGTTAATTAGAATACAGGGTAAGCCAAAGTAGGTATACAGTTATTAAATGTAGAGTTTAGGTGCAAAAGTAGGTTTGTAGTTCTTGTGTAGGGACTTCTAAAGTTTAAGAATGCTAGTTATATCTTAGAAAGAAACTGCTTAATCTCTCAGGTGCTCAAAATGTCCTCCAGCAACATTGCAACATTCTTCACACTAGTGATGTCACGAATACAAAATTTTGTGTCTGCAGCCTGCAAGTATTTTTTATTTGTTGCACTGCACCATGCTGAACCACAAAATTGTTACTGGCACCAAAAGTTTACACCACACTGCACTGCACTGCAATATTACAAAATTAAATAGAAAATTTTTAGACTTTTTTTTTTAAAAAAGATGTTCGATCAAGTAATACTTACCGTTGTAGTCATCAAAGTAAGCTCTTTATATTTCAGATTCAGCAATTCAAAAGCTACTGGCATAATCTTGTTATATCATCAGAAGCACTTTAAGCTTTTTACTCTGCTTGGCATCCCAGCAAGCAGCCTTAAATTTTAGTAATATCACTAGAATTAAAAAAAAAAAAAACAAATAAAAAAATTTAAATCCAACAGCAATATCCTGGAATTTTCAAAAGCTGGTGAAGATAATTGCAAAATAGTTGCTCTTAGTATAATGCCTCCCAATGTTTTCCTGTAAGTTAAAAAGATAAATATTTTCTCTTTATTGACAAATACAAATCTTGCACACTATTAAGTCTGTTTTTTTAATGTATATATTTTGCTTGGAATTTGAAAAACTAACCACCTGAGCATGTTGCATAAATTACTTAGTTTTTTTTAAAAAAATCTTACCAAAAGCTTTGATATGCCTTTGTGGGCAAAGCAATAGTTGTTGTCATGCTAAGCTAATTTTTACAGCTACAACAGTATATCAGATCCTCACAATTAACCTTTATTAAATCATATTTATTAAGTATATTCAACTTAAGGCTTAGCAACTACCATTAAAAATTACAATTCTGAAAGAAATCACAAAAAATTAGATACAAGTAAATTCAGGTCTCTTCAAGAAGTCACCGTAAGTGATTTTTGTTCATAAAATTAACCTGGATACTATCACTTCTTGAAGAGGTCCTTTTTCTCTTGGTTTCTTTTTTATTCCATCATGGTGGTGTAGGGTAGTTTCCAGGTTAGTTTCACTGAAAAAAATCACTTATGGTGACTTCTTGAGAAGACTTGTAAATTAAACCATTAATAAGTTTAGTTACGATCAATTTTTATTCAGTTTATTTGATTTGCAAAAATGCTGCAAAACTAGCCATTGTGCTGAATAGATTTTTCAAAATTAAATCTGGTAATGCTTTGTTAAAGCATGTTGCATAATAGCTTAACATGCAGTAGCAGTGTAAAGAAAAAACTATCTAATTTTAATGCATTCATAAAAATGTTTTTTTTTGCAAAGAGCCTTTATTTCTTCACTTTCTTACACAGAAATCATCTTAAGATTGCTTGAAGTAAAAGATTTTTCTTCCCAAAGCTTTTCATCTGACACTCTTCAGGGGAAATCGTCAGAATGAAGTAGAATTGAAACCGAACTAATTTATAAAGGAAGAAAGTAGAGTTCTCATTGGCTGAAAGAGTCAACCAATGAGAGAAAGGTTAAGAAATTTTGAGAGAGTATACGAATTCTTTTTGCTTACACAGAAAAGGATTGAGAGATTTAATGAAAGTCGCTTCAAGAGCAGAAAGGTGAAAGGAAGAGCGACCTCGAGCGAGAATAGAAAATTTTTCATTGCTGTAATGGAGGGCACATTGGGCGTTGTCAAGAAGATGTTGACCAATAGCGGATTCGTGAAATTGTTGTGGGCGTATGTTGTTTTTGCAAGAGCGGGAAAGACTTTGGCGGTTGGCCGAGGTACGAGAATTGGTGATGGATTTAGGAACGTGTTGTTTAATTCGCTCTTCTAGCCGTTGAGACGTGCGACCAACGTACCGACTATCGCAGTGGCACAAAAACTGGTAAATAACATTGCTGTGATGATGGGAAGGTAGCACGTCTTTCTTAATCGCTGGAAGGAGCTGTCGGGTGTTGAAAATAACACGTGGTTCGACGGAGAAAAAGCAGCGTTTCACAGCAGACGTAATCTGCTTTTCGAACCTCATCGAAACGTTTCCAATCCATGGGATGTGTAGGTAGACAGGGCACTTTTTTACTGTGTGGACCAGGTTAGAATTTATTTGTTGAAGTTTTCGCTTGAAAGCCGAATTGATTACACGTTCCGGGTAGCCATTTTCCAAAAGAATTGAACGAATTTTGCCAAGCTCTTGGTCCAGTTTGCTTTTAGAACAAATCATAAAAGCTCTGTGAACGAGAGTACCAATTAGATTGATTTTCCGTTTCTGTGGACTAAAAGAGTTCCAACGTAGATATTGGCCAGTGAAGGTAGGTTTCCTGTATACTGAAGTAAGAAATTCTGAATCATGCCTTTCTACTAACACGTCAAGGAAAGGGAGAGAGTGATTAGATTCCTTTTCATAGGTGAAGCGAAGTGAGGGATGGAGAGAGTTGAGCTGGATGAAGAAATTGTTGCAGTCTTCTTCATTGTTGAATACGGCGAAAGTATCATCAACGTACCGGAAGTACACCAACGGTCTTTTGGCGATGTTGAAAAGTTTCGCTTCTTGGTAGCCAACAAAAATGTTTGCTAAAGCTGGACCAAGCGGTGAGCCCATAGCGACGCCGTCGATTTGTCGATGCATGTTGTTATTAAAGCTAAATTCCACAGAGGAGGTGGCTAGCTGCATTAATTCGACAAAGATGTTGCGTGGAAAGGATGGCGCCGTTGAGTCGTCATTGTAAAGGGCATCAGCGCAGATTTCTATGGTTTCAGCAAGCGGAACATTAGTGAAGAGACTGGAAATATCAAAGGAACAAAGAAAGACAGAGGAAGGAGAAAAGGTAAATTTTCTGACTTCTTTTACAAAAGTGAAAGAATCAGACAAACAATTAGAGGAAAAGTTTTCAAGAACAGGTTGAAGAAGAGAAGTAAGCCATTTAGCTAGCTGATGTTGGGCCGATCCGGTCATAGACAAAATCGGACGTAAGGGTACGTCCTTTTTGTGTATTTTCGGAAGACCATATATGCGCGGTCGCTGAGAGCCAGTGGGTCGGATTGCTTCATAAACTTGCTTAGAAATTAGGTACTCTTTCCTCAGCTGAAGTAATCGTCGTTGTATCCGTGATTCAATTTTAGCAGTGTTGTCGTTGTTCGTGACTGGTCCAAGATCAAGAAATTTGGTCGTGTCATTAAGAATCGTCTTCATCTTGTCGTTGTAATCGTTTTTGTTAAGAAGGACAACGCCAGCACCTTTATCAGGCTTTGTTATAAGAATTTCTTCATTCATCCGAAGGGACTTGATGGCCTGAAAACACTCTTTTGTCATGAGGAAATCACCCAAGTCAATGGGGCTTCCACAATAAGCGTGAGCTAAGTCACTCAACCTGGCCTTTAAAGCAGCAAGCTGCTCTTCAGACGAAGGTTTGTGATGGACGAGTTGAGCGTAGAGTACTTCAAAGTCTGCTAGTATTTCTTCACGTTTGACATTAGTGGGCGGTAAGCAAAAAGAAAGTCCATGGGACAATACAAACCGTTCAGTGTCTGATAGTTTGTAATCGGACAAGTTTACGATGTTGTTCTGCTTAAAACTTGTCTGGTTGCCAAAACGATGTTGAAAAAGAAGACGTAAGTTGTTGTTGTTCTTCTTTTGGTTGATGGCTTCTTTTTGTTCATCTATGACTGACAGGTAACGACAGAATCGTACAAGGTCAAAGAAAGACAAAAACTGTCTAGCTTCTTGCCACAGTAAGCGACATTTAGTTCTGAGAAAAGCAGCCATTGACTGGTTTTTCTCAATTTCATCATGCATGAAAGCTCGCTCGATGTTCGGGCTTACGGTAGCGTGCGACTTTTCTACGCGAAATCTAACCGACTTCGGTAAAGTTCGCTGAGAAATGTTAGCCTTAAGAAAGGCTGTTTTAGAGAGAAGAGTTCGGATTCTTCCACGTGTTTTGATCAACTTGTTCAAGAATTTGAGCTGCTGATCACTGTACCGTTGACGGGAAATATTTGAATAAACATTGGGTGGTACAGAATTTGAAGATTGCTTGAAGTAAAAGATTTTTCTTCCCAAAGCTTTTCATCTGACACTCTTCAGGGGGAAATCGTCAGAATGAAGTAGAATTGAAACCGAACTAATTTATAAAGGAAGAAAGTAGAGTTCTCATTGGCTGAAAGAGTCAACCAATGAGAGAAAGGTTAAGAAATTTTGAGAGAGTATACGAATTCTTTTTGCTTACACAGAAAAGGATTGAGAGATTTAATGAAAGTCGCTTCAAGAGCAGAAAGGTGAAAGGAAGAGCGACCTCGAGCGAGAATAGAAAATTTTTCGTTGCTGTAATGGAGGGCACATTGGGCGTTGTCAAGAAGATGTTGACCAATAGCGGATTCGTGAAATTGTTGTGGGCGTATGTTGTTTAATTCGCTCTTCTAAAGAGCGAATTAAACAACACGTTCCTAAATCCATCACCAATTCTCGTACCTCGGCAACCGCCAAAGTCTTTCCCGCTCTTGCAAAAACAACATACGCCCACAACAATTTCACGAATCCGCTATTGGTCAACATCTTCTTGACAACGCCAATGTGCCCTCCATTACAGCAACGAAAAATTTTCTATTCTCGCTCGAGGTCGCTCTT